>CM059222.1:22260089-22855089 GCA_030347435.1 Clarias fuscus | reverse complement strand
ATATTTAATGTCCGTAGTGTGAAATTTCCACAGCAGCAGCGACAGCTTTTCGAGGTGCTCATGTTACCATGGTAACGCATGGAGGAAGTGACGTCTGCGCTGGTGACCTCGCAGGGTGTTCCGAATGGTGAGGTTTTGTCGAGGAAAGTTCCCTTCAACGACATTTCCTGAAAACGGAGCAGGGAGTAGGGCGCACCCTGTGAAGTACACTTTGGAATGGAACGCAGCCACACACTTTGGGGGCGGTTTCATAAACTGTAACATACGAGACCTTTAATACCTCTTTATTTGGATAAAGAAAACATGCTACTGTAGCCATGGCTCATGGTAACTATGCTAGTCATGTACTTTTTTCCCCCTATGAAATTTCTCTTTGGTCCTTTTCCCACCCACTAGTTTAATTCTCATCTTTAGTGTTTTCCTCATCCACAATGGGTAGGGGCATGTTGTGCTTCCTTTCTCTGACACATACCAAACCAACCAAAAACAATCTATTCAAACTGGTAATCGTCCTGCATCACACAAGAAAGCACTTTCTGCCCTCTTGCACATACTGTACATGAGCTCACATGCATCGCAGTGTCACTTGTGATTGGTAGGGAAGACAGTTAAAAATTTCGTACAGACATAAATATGCTTTTACATACGTGGTATTTAATCAATTCCGAAATAGCACAGGTGAGGTTGTGCCGTTGTACTGGATATTATCACGGTTGTAATATGGAATCTGAAGATGTCACAGCCGTTGCCGATATTCGACAAAATGTCACAAACTCAAGTGTGGTTTTTGCTTCTCTTTTACAATTTCAGCAAATACCACTGCGATTTGTTTGTTTATTTAACTAGCCTCTTTACTCCATTAGCACATACAGTATCCTTTCTGCGGCTGGAGGAACTAGCGTGGAGCTAACGACCAACTGGTTGTTCTGTGATCGAGACAACACAGACGGTTTAAATGCAATTACTAAGTGTTGTTTAAGATCATTCGTTCACTCATGCTGGCGACCAACAGTTAGCTTCAGTAACGATTGTTATAACTCCTGTGATGCAGAGTGATATATATAGTGAAACATCCCAGTGCTGTTGTGCTCTATATCAGCACTCATGGAATACATCTCATCCAATTAGATTACTAACTGTTGTATAAGGTGAACTAAACATCGATGCAATACTTAAACCAGAATCAGATTTAAAAAATTGATTGGCATCCCGTCCAATTGTTGGAAAATCTGTGGTATATTCGGAACAACACAGAAGGTAAAAAATGAAAACACTTTCTACAAAAATACTACACTTCATGTTATTGTAAACCAGCAGTCAGTGTATGTCCTAAATGAGTGCGTAAAAGCAGCAATAAGGACAAAATGACACGCTATTGTCCTCACGGTCCCCGCTTTTACCGCATTTTCAATACATTGCAGGTGTGAAAGCACTGCAGCCATCAAGCAGAGTTTCAGTCTCGGGCTAACGGCAGCATTTTGCCTACAGGATGATTTCTTACCCTGTCAGAGTGTCTTAACTGCACACAGGCAACATAAAGATTCCCGAGAGTCTCTTTGCGGAGAACGAGGATGCCAATAGTGCTTAGCAGAAAACTCTACCGTCTTCACTACACACACTTTGCAAGGATTTTCACTCTCCGCAAAGGCCGTGGCTCTCTGTCTTCTTTACAATTCGAATCCCCCCCCCCCCCCCCCCCCCCCCCACCGCGCGCCTCAGTCACCTCCCACCCCTTTACCCCCCCCCCCTTTACCCCACCCCCTTTCCTGAAAAGGCGGGTGTAAAAAAAGATGAGTCTGCTACTTCTGATGAGGCGTAACGACGCGTGGCGAACATAATGAGGACTGAAATGATGGACTGATTTCAGGCTCGGCTGAGCCCGTGCGTCACGGGGCGAAGAACACGCCGTCTGAATTAGCACGGGGCAGAAAGAGCCTCCTGAAAGCACCGGGTCATTCTGCCGCTCGCCTCCGAAACAAAAGCCGTACCCGTCCGGCTCCGGCTGCAGATTTAATCTAACAAATAAACCGAGTGCGCTGAAATGAAGTGTGGATTTTTATCAGCAGTGAGAAGTGAACAATGGGAAAGGTGACACAGTTATCCTTCCCGACTCTGGATTTAATTCTTTAATTCGGAGGCTTTCGGTGTCAGATCAGACAGCAGATTTTGTATGTCGCACAGTACATGTGTCTGAAAACGTTATTCCTGCATGATTGTGTTTTTCGAGATGTTTTCTGCCTCCTAATGTTCTGCCTTTTATTATTAGAATAACCATATCTGAAAAAATATTTAATATTAAATTCAATATTTAGCTTCTGTAAATTATATAGAAAATTGGTTGTTTATGTAGCAACCTCAGCAGCGACCTCATTTCCCCTCTCGTCTGTTCCGACCACTCAGCATTCAGCATCATCAGAATACTAATCACCGGCCTGATCATCTGTCATCATCTGCGCCTGTTTACACCTGACTACATTAAAATGCAAAATAGTCTGGCTCTTTGGAGGCAAAATCTGAAGAAATAAAGGCTGGCTCAAGACTTTGGTCTTCATATGTAGCTTGTAACTATGTTGTAGCTGGTCCAGATGTACTTTTTTATTATTATTATTATTATTTTTAATGATGACTAATATGATTAAATAATATAATGCAAAAATGCAAAATAAAAATAAAACACATTAAAATGCAAAATGAATTAAAGGAAATCACTGAATCACTGAATCTATCGCAGGGCTGTTGTTTATCATTTATTTTAGATTTATTCCACATGAAATATAAAATTTTGCCTATTTGTAATCTACTATTTTACACATCACAAAATACCTATTTTACCTCGATATAGCAGAGTTCAACATCCAACAAATGACACATATACCTTTCCAGATCACGTTACTTGTGTGTACATACATGAATTTAGTTAAAATTCAACCAAAACTTGAATTTCCGGGCACCAAAAACTAATTTCTAAAAATTATTATTGCTTTGCTGTTAGTACATAGATTTTCCTTTAAGTGACCTTTTTTAAAAAAAAATTTGTTAAAAGATATTGGTTACTTAATGTTGAGGAGTTCATTCTTTACAGCATGCAACATGATGTAACAAGCTGTGTTTTTATTATTAGTAGTATTATTATTATTGTTCATATATTAACATCATATAAAACCAACACCCCGTTTGAGACCCGACTGCCTCATTGCATCCTTCATTATGTCCGTCTGTCTGTCTCTCCGTGGTGATGACAGCGTCCCCCTGCAGCCTGATTTCATGCCTGACTGAGCTCAATCTGACCTGGCATTAGAAAACTACACACACACACACACACACACACACACACACACACACACACGTACGTACACACTCACTCTTACATACAGTATGCAAGTGTGTGCCTTAAAGAACTGCACTTGAACTCGGTCGCCTCTCTGAGCTTCTGTGCATCACTCGGGGTTACACTGAAGGGGGTGTGATTATGTGAAAACGCCGCCAGGCCTGTCGAATCCTCCATTTTGGAAAGAGTTTGCAGGACGGAATCGTTTTGTCACCATGACAACACATCCCTGCCACTCTAGTTACATTCATGATCTTTATTAAATGCCGTGTTCAAAAGGGATCTATGCTTTTCTTTTTTTTCCTTTTTCATTTACAAGAAGGCAAACAAGTGACATGTTTGTAATTTAAATAGTTAAAAGCAGTGAGGAAAGTGTTGCTAGGCAAAATGACAATATGTGCACTGATTGTAAACTATTACGATTAGCTAGCTAATCCATTGCAATTAATTCTTTTATACTCTATGAATAACTTTCTTTCTGCTGCTCCCGTCAAGGGGTCGCTATAGCGGACCATCCGCGCTTGGCACAGGTTTAACACTGAATGCGCTTCCTGACATTTTTCGAACCGGGATTGGGACCGGTTGCATGCAGTGGCTGGGTAGTATGGGGTGCGGCAACCTTCAGCGGCAGGGCTCGACCCCACAAGATCCTCAGATCCCCAAACCGACAACCTAGAGCCTTAGCCACCCGAGCCATCTCTGAGCTTTTTAGTTTTCTAAATATAGTGCTCAGATATGTAAAGTTTAAATAAAACTTGGAATGGGTTCCATTGGCAGCTATACATATGGCTCCACCATATTTGACAGACGATGTGGTGTGCTTTGGATTATGAGCGGTTCCTTTCTTACCAGGCAAACGTTTGGACACACCTTCTAATTCCGTGGTTGTTTCTGATTTTATATTTCTTTACTGAAGTACAATAAACTCCTTTAAACAGCTGATATTGAGATGTATCTGCTACTTATGCTCTAAATGCAAAATAATTGGTGATTTCTGGGGCTGGTGACTCTAAATGAACTTCTCCTCGGCAGCAGAGGTAGGTTTTGGTCTTGCTTTCCTGAGAAGGTCTTCATGAGAGACAGTTTCATCATGGTGCTTGATGGGTTTTGCAAATGCATTTGACACGATACTGTTCTGGCAAGAACTGATCCAGAACAACTGACCTTCATGTCTTAAAATATCAACTGACTGTCGTTGTTACTCAATTATCTAATTCCATACAGTATGTGTTATTTAACGGTTTTGAAATATCCAGTATTGGATATTTTCCAGAATGTAGAAAATAAAGGACCAAACAGAAAACACTGAACTAGAATTAGAATGTCGAGACTTTTGATTGTTACTATATCAAACTTTAATGTTTCATTTTTTAATGTTATTTTTGTGTAGTGAATGATGAGAATAATTTTGCCAGCATAACTGCTTTTCTAAGAATTGCTAAATGGCCCAAAAGTGCTCGAGTGCATAAGATACGCTTTTGCGAGATCTCGCAAAATTTTTGCGAGATCTCGCAAACCTTCTACATGCTGTTCTTCCTTCCAAGTCCTATTAGGAACCCCCGTCCAGCATAATGGTGGACACGTAGGCCATACACTATGATGTAAACAAGAAATATAAAATGATGTATCGTCTCATTCCGGACTTTTTGGTGAACTGTCTCCTGCTTCTATCAGAGCTGCGGAATTAATTGTGGAAAATGATGAAAATAATCTTACTAGTGCAGCACCCAGCGAGTGAGTGGGGGGGTTTGTGGGAAACGGTGCAACAAAGACAGAAAAATTGTGCCCATCACGTGTGTGACACGCTGCAATCACAGAGTGTGTCAGTGAGTCGGGCTGCATTGGGAGGAGCTACAGCGGGTGACAAACTGCTCGATTAAACGATACCATCTGAAACCAGAACAGGCTCTGCAGTCCATGAATGATCGAGGAGATTTGTCCGACCTAACGGGGACATGCAATCATGACACAGGTCACACACACGCGCGCACACACACACACACACACACACACACACACACACACACACACACACACACACACACACACACTCACGTGCCCACAGCTTAAAGTCTTATCAATAACAGGTCACCAATGGGATCGATAAATACAACCAGAAAGCAGTGAACAACACACTCCTACACTCCAGTGAGTGTGTGTGTGTGTGTGTGTGTGTGTGTGAGTGAGTGAGAGAGTGAGAGAGAGAGACAGAGAGATGAAGGGAAGACATTGGGGCACTATCAAAACCAGTGGTGCAGAGCAGCCAGCCCATCTGCCACAAGGGAACAATAAAACCTGAGGCCTGCTGAGTGTGTACACGTGTGTGTGTGTGTGTGTGTGTGTGTGTGTGTGTGTGTGTGTGTGTGTGTGTAAAACCCTAAGGCTATACAGTGATAAATTACTCTGTTTCCTCCAGGGAACAGGACTGAAGGAGAGAGAGAGAGAGAGAGAGAGTGTGTGTGTGTGTGTGTGTGTGTGTGTGTGTGGGTGTGTGTGTGTGTGTGTGTGAGAGGATTGGAACGCAACCACTAATGTCTAAACGATAAAGAAGAGCAGCTCTGTATAATGATCAGATTATAACACACCACTTCATTATCACACAATACCAATGAAGATCAGCGGTGAGACACACACACACACACACACACACACACACACACACACACACACAGCCAGAGGGAAAGATAAGCAAACGGTAAGGTAAAGAAAACTGAAAGGTGAAAGAGTAGAAAACAACAACAACAAAACCACTGACAATAGAATAAAAATAAAAAAGGAAATCATGAAAAATATATATAATAATATAACTAAATACGGCTAGAAAAACAAGAAAAACATATCCATAAAAGGCATATACACGCAAGAAACAAACAAAAACAAAAAAAAAAGAAATGTAAAAAGGAAGGAAAAATACAAAATAAACAAATGGGATAAAAACTAAGGAAATAAAAATGAAAAATAGGGGTAAAGAAGAAAGAAGGTAACAGAAAATAAAGGTAATGGAAACAAGAAATGCAATAAAATGGGACAGAAATGCAAGAAAAGTTCAAAAGGGAAAAAGGGGAAAAAAATTTATTAAGGGGAAAAAGGAAACAGATGTACAAATGTAAATAAATAAGGAAAAGTGAAAAAATAGAAAGAAAATGAAGAAAAAGGAAAAAGGAACAGGAAGTAAAGGAAATAGGTGGGAGAAATGCAATGAAGAGGAAATGAAAAATACATGGCTAGAAAAGCAAAAAAAAAAAGTTAAACTAAAAAAAATTTAAAAACTAAACTAAATAACAAAAGGCACACATGGACAAAAAAAAAGGAATTTCAAACCATAAAAGAATTGTACAATAAGAAAAAACATAAAATAGAGAAAGTGAAAGAACAGAAGGAAAATGAGGCAAAAGGGAAAAAAATTAAAGAAAAAGAAAAAAAAAGTATTTCACTAAAGATAAGAAAGAAAACGGCGAAAAAAATTAAGAAAAGATCAAATAAAACATGAACCAAACAAAAACTAAGACGATCAAAGGAAAAGAATGAAAAAGGAAACAGTGTTGCATTGTAGAGTGTTTAAAAAAGAAAAGTAAAGATAAGAACGATAGATAGATAGATAGATAGATAGATAGATAGATAGATAGATAGATAAGAAGAAAAATGGGTGAAAAAATCAAATGTTTTACAAACATGAAAAAGTGAAGAAAAAAAACAAAGAAAAGAAGAAAGCAAAAGAACTACAGGAGAGATGCAGAAGGCGCATGCAGTGTTTTTATCTGCGTCACTCTGACAGAGCGGTGCGTGTGTGTGTGTGTGTGTGTGTGTGTGTGTGTGTGTGTGTGTGTGTGTCGTAGCAGTTAAATCATGCTAGAAGCTGAACATGTGCTGCGCTGATCATTTGATGGTCCTTTAAATGTTTTTTTTTTCCCTCCAGCAGTGAATCAGAAAAAGAGCAATGCTGCCTCATATACATACATTTACACCTCTCTCTCTCTCTCTCTCTCTCACACACACACACACACACACACACACACACACACTCAATCAGAGCAACCTAACAGGTTCAAGAGTGTGACGTGATTTCAGTGCTGTTTATTTCCTGTTTGAATGAAGTCTTTTACTGTGTGACGGAGACACGCGGTGCGGATGTAGATCTCAGATCAGGCGGTACATAAACACTCAGTGGCTTCAAGACAAACAGACACTCGCGCACACACACACACACACACACACACACACACACACATATATAAAAAAGACTTAGTATCCAAGTATTAGGAAAATAAATAAAGAGCAAAGTCATTGAAGGTCATCTCTCGCCCCCTCCCTCCGTCTCTCTCCGTCTCCCCCTCTCCCTCTCTCTGTCTCTCTCTGTCTCTCTGGAGTGTGCTCCAGTATGTAAACGCCATCAGTCTTTATCAGAATGCAGGGGGTTTGGCAGCGACGGGGTGTAATTGTTTTAAATAAGCCTCGTGCGTCATGCTGAATAACAGCAGTCAGTTAAAGACATTCATCTCCACACGCACATCTGCGCGACTTCATTACCGGCCCCGGGTCCTGCCATCACCCGTGTAACGCCATAAACACTCCCCAGAGCCAAGCGCTGCCTCGAGACCGATTAGCTGCCCTTCATCTACAAGACTAATACTAACACACACACACACACACACATATATATGGGCACAAAGTCGCATGGTTAGCACGGTCGCGTCATTTCTCCTGGGGTTCCTCTGTCACTCCTGGTCGTGTGTGTGTGTGTGTGTGTGTGTGTGTGTGTGGAGTTCGCATCTTCTTTCCATGATTAGTGGGTTTCCTCAGGGTACTTCGGTTTCCTCCCACAGTCCAAAGACATGTGAAGGCTGATTGGTGTTACCAAATTATGGTGTATGGTGCGAGTGCCTGTAGGCTGCCAGGAGCTCACGTCCTCAGCTGTAACCAACGGCAACGACCGCTTGTGCGAACCAATCATCGGTCGGCAAAACCACTTTGGAAGGATGGATTGATTTTCCAATTTTTAATTAGATTCTTTTTTTGATTTACAATGATATCTTTTGTAAAAACTACACAGCGAGTCCTTGGTCCTCTTGTCCTGAACATGGAGTTCTAATACTAATACTAATATCCTATAATTAATATATACAGTACAGCCGAAGATCTAGAGATGGAGCTGGATACGAGGGATTTTTTTTGCACCTCCAGGGGGTCGAGGGTTCCATTCCCGCTTTGGGTCTGTGTGCGTGGAGTTTGCATGTTTGGTGGGTTTCCTCTTGGTGCTTCCCCCCAACAAGCCAAAGAGCCACGCTTACAAATTGCCTCGGTGTGTGTGGGTGTGTGTGTGTGTAGCAGCTGTTTCTAGTAAATGTAAGGAATATGATAACTGGTAATCCAATTAAACAGCAATGACTAAGAATGCTGGTGGTTAAACGTTGACCAATTAATTGCTCGTTAAGAATTTAAACGATTAAGAATGTATTTACCAGTTTATGTTTGTTTTGCATAATATTTTTCGGTGTATCGCTGACAGCATACTGTACGTACGTCATTCCATTTAACCCTGACTGCAATAGTAAAAGGGCTGAGAGGAACTCTGTGTGTGTGTGTGTGTGTGTGTGTGTGTGTGTGTGTGTGTGTGTGTGTGTGTGTGTGTGTGTGTGTGTGTGTGTGGACTTGAGACAGCTCCCTCCATCACGAGCTAGAGTTCTATTGTCTCTGATTCGCTTTGTCCGTCTACATCTACTGCCTGAAGGTGAAACTCATGCATCAACCTGACTGCTGGCCTGCTTGTGTTTGTTCATGTGTGTGTGTGTGTGTGTGTGTGTGTTCCATCCTCCAGAGCAAGTTGCTGGCCTAATACAGTGCATGTGAGTAAGCAATGCATAATGCATCAGCTCTACACACTCTGACACTTAAACACATAGTGGCCTTTTATAAATTCACTCTTCTCTTAGTCAGAGATGTGACTGAAGCTGCAGTCAGGAAATCTCCATCTCTAATCCGGCCAGCGAGAGAGCGAGCAAGGGAACATATATACTGTATATACATGAGTCAAACGGAGACTTGTGATTTCTCTATATAATCCGCTGCTACACTAATGCACTTATCCAGTGTTTCACTGGCGCTTGGACACCATCAAGGTAGAAATCATAGGTCACGATCGGACTGTCTGCTTCACGTCTGAAACGCTGGCCTCCAACGAGTTCCTTTAATTCCCCCAGACATGTGGAAATGGCTTGGAGCGAGATCAGGACTGGATGGAGGATGCCTTCACTAAGTCTTGAACTAATTGTAAAAACCCGACAAAACAAATGTACATTCACTTCGCTTGACTTTCCACCAAGTTTTGAACGGCTCTCAGGCGTCCACGCAGCGTCTGACCGACGTACGCCAGCGCTCGGTTCGGTCGTTCATATGCCCAAGTGCTCCGTCTCAAGGTGTCTCGAGACATCCGCGTTTGCTGAGCGTGAATCAATTCTGAAACCGACTCATCGATTCAACGAATCGAATCGACCAACAAAAAAAACAACTGCATAACGGATTTCATCTCCCAGCCGTCCTAAGCAGCGCACCTTTCAGAGCCGTGACTTCTGCTGGAACAAACGAGCACGATGTTGTTGTTGTTTTTGTTGATCGAAAGAAAAAGAAATATGGACAAAATCATTAACTAAACATTCACGATGTAATCATGGAGAAAGATCAGACTGTGACATTTCTGTTTCTGCGGTAGCTTTGAACTTGCCTCTGCGCATTGATTGCACTCGTGACATTTTCAACCGCTGTTGATTTTTCGATGACGCCGAAATATCATGCGAGATAAACGGCGATGTGGGAAACAGCCAGGGAGCATTAAAGGTCTGAGTGATTTCACTCCTCCACTCCGCATAACGAAAGTTTTTTAAACGACATACTTGCTAGTTTTAAACCAGGAGGACATGAGGCGTGACGCTCGTGGTAACGGTCCTGGACTTTTTTCGGTGAGCAGACGAACCTGAGCACCGGTGATGTCACGAGTGATTCTGCGTTACTGAGATGATCACTCTGTCAGGATTGCTTACTGTCTAAACAGACCCCTCTTTGTTCCTCATGTCCATCCTGAGCAGCAGCACAGAGAGAGAACCTGACTTATCAGACCTGCTGCGAGTCCGATCCGTCCGTCAGAGGCTTAAAACTTCGGTTCAGATTTAATAGCGAGAGTCATGAGAACTGGGCCACTAGCCGACAGTCTGACACTCAATACAAGCAGAAACCTGACTGCAGTCTGGCAACGCTCAGTCCAACTCTGTGTGTGTGTGTGTGTGTGTGTGTCTTTAAACTCTTAACCAAGAGTCAAGACACCGAGAGAGGAGAGAAGAAGAGAAAACACAAGGAGTGTTCAAGTCAAACAGGGACTTGTGATGAAATTTCCTATGAGTGAAGGTAAAACCAACTGACATTTACAGAAGACTTCAAGCACAGTACGGTGCAAACGTTTTAAAGAAGGCGGGATATCCATAACTGAGGATACCGGCCGAGCCGGCTTGGAGCCCACTGCGGTTCTTCAGCGAGTCGGGCGTACCGAGAAAACTTTCTACATCGATGGGATCCGAGCCCTAGTGAAACTCCGGGATAAGAAGAGGATTATATAGAGAAATAAAGGAAAAAAGAAATAAAGAAAAAACGTTACCTCTCATGAATGTGTTCTGTTATTTTGCACAATCAAAAGTCCCGGTTTGACTTGAATGTCTTGTACAAGAGAGCAGAAGAAACAAGAAGAAAAACAGTAAAAGAGAAGTTTAAAAAAATTTGATGACAAGAAAAGAAGCAAGGTATAAATACAGATAAATAGAAAAAAACATGAAAACTGAAAAAAACATGAAAAATGAGAGAAAAAAAACAGAAGAGAAAAAAAAAGAAGAAAAATGAAAGAAAAAGAGATGAGAGAACAAAATGATAGAGGAGAAGAGAAAATAAGAGAAAGGAAAAGAAGATAAAAAGAGGAGAAGAGAATAAAAAGGTAGAGAAGAGTGCAGGAGAGACGTGAAGACCGGAGACAGGAAGAGAGAAAAAGACTAGAGGGGATGAATGACAGAGAAAAAGATTTAAAGAGAAAACAAGTGTAAAGAAAAGAGACGGAAAGTAAAAAATGTATAAATGAGGAGGAAAAAATGTGAAAAGAAAGAATAAAGGATGAAAGAAAGAAAAAAGTATGAGAGAATACACAATGAGAGAAAAGAAAGAATTGAATTTACAAAAAAAATTATTTACAGTTATTTAGTATTATTTGCTAAAACATAAGGAATAAATAAATAAATAAATAAATAGATAGATAGATAGATAACTAATAAATAACTGTAATAAATAAATGTAAGAGAGAATGAGAGAAGAGTCAAGGTGAGCACAGGAGAAGAGAGAAAGGAATGAGAAGAGAGGGAATGAGAGAAAAAAGAAGGAAAGAGACTTGATAGAGGGAACGATACTGTAATCGAGAACAGAATGAGAGAATGAGAGAAATGAGAGAACAGAAGAACCCGTGGCTCTCCATCTCTTCTGTCTCATTTCTCTAACGTACGGCCGGCTGAAGCTCCGCCTCCTGCATCACACTGGATATTAGGAACTGATTTGAATAAGAAAGAACATGCACCTTGTAACCCCTCTCTCTGTCTCTCTCCGTCTCTCTCTCTCTCTCTCCCTGCGCTGTGATTTGGCGTCCTGACACGGGGACCATTATTATCCAACCAGCTGTCTGTTCAAAATGCCAAAAATGACTCGCAATCATCTCGTCCATCTCGCCCTGTGATGTTGCTCTCTATTTATTCTCTCTCTCTCTCTCTCTCTCTCACATTACCACACGGCAACAACAGCCACAAAATCAAATCATTGCTCGGTGCTGATTCTCGGCGCTCACATATGTTCACATTTCTCTCAAATCATTAGCACTAAGTTGTTCCAAAATGGCAGAGTGCACGACGCAGGATCAAAGCTGCTTGTTTCCCATAAGAGCGCTGATACCGGGTGCCATTATTTTTTTTTCATAAACATACTGATCACTGACGTTTTTCGGTGTGCGTTAATCAGATATGCTAATGACCTGACTAGCATATCTAATTATCTATTCGCTAATGACTGTATGTAGGTCATGCCTTTAAAGGTTGCCAGATGTTGTATTTTCAACACCTACTGTAAACTTTCATATAATTGTAGGATGTACAGTAGGACACTAAATATGCTGCACCATGCATGCCAGCGCATGGACTTTTCATCGAAACGCGTAATGACCGCACTGCTTCGGCGTAACGAGCGCAGGCTGAAAAAGGGGCTCAGGCATCTGAACGCTGCTCTCACCTTCCCTGCAGCGAGGGGAGGCTTTGCCAAGAGGTTGTAGGCAGGAGAAAACTATTTTTGTTGTGCTGGCTCAAACTGGTCACACACTCTCTCTAAGCTGCCCCTTGGGCTCGGTTACAATAGCGCAAGTGTGGCAGCGAGAAAGACTGCGCGCTGTTAGAAAACACAGAGGAGCAAAGGGTGCGGAACAGGAGGAGAAAAAAAAAAAAGAAGAAAAAAAAAAAGATCACTCGTGTCTGACTTGATGCAGCGGCACTTTACTTCAGTATCGAGGAAATGGAGACAAAGTCGTTGCCTCTCGCCCGGTCCTCTGAACCAGTGCTGGGTGATGCACCAGTATGAATGAGGTACAGGTGGAATAAACGGGGCAAAGCGTTGCCATGACTACAGTGGTTTCGATATTTTGATTGCACGTCAACCATACAATGATATAAAAAGCTTAGTGTTTAAATGCGTGTCTTTGTCCTGCCCAGATGCATGACTTCTCTGTATGAGGACTGGGAGATCTCTTAATGAGACAGAACCACTGACTGCAGTCTCAAACCTCGACCAGACGGACTCTCAGAGTGCACAGAGCTGTAGCAGGCATTATAGTGTTGAGTAGTGTACGGCGGCGAGCTGGCTTAGTGGTTAGCACCGATTCTTTGCATCTCCAGGGTCCGGGTTCGATATTCACCTCCAGGTTCATGTGCATGGACTTTGCATGTGCATTATAGTGTATTACAGTGTAGTGTAGTGTAGTGAATCATAATGTATTCAGTTGCATTATAGTGTGTTACAGTGTTGTATTATATTGTAGTGTAGTGTATAACAGTGTGTTTTGTTGCATTATACTGTATTGTGGTTGATCATAATTTATTTTGTTGCATTATAGTGTATTATAGTGTAGTGTATCATAATGTATTTTTGGTGCATTACATTGTTTGTAATGTTTCATGGTGCATGTTTGGTGCATTACGTTATATTATAACATAGTTTATTGTAGTGTAGCTTAGTGTACTTTGTTGCATTATAGTGTATTATAATGTATTTTTGTTGCATTATGCTACATTATAACATAGTTTATTGTAGTGTATCTTAGTGTGCTTTGTTGCATCATAGTGTATTATAGTGTAGTGTAATATATCATAGTGTACCCAGTTGCATTATACTGTATTATAGGGTATTGTAGTTGATCATAATTTATTCTGTTACACTATTATATCGTATTATAGTGTAGTGTAGTGTAGTGTATTATGATGTATTTTTGGTGCATTACATTGTTTGAAGCGTTTCATAGTGCATGTTTGGTGCATTACGTTATATTATAACATAGTTTATTGTAGTGTAGCTTAGTGTACTTTGTTGTATTATAGCGTGTTAAAGTGTAGTGTAGTATATCATAGTGTATTCAGTTGCATTATAGTGAATCATAATGTATTTTGTTTATTTATAGTGTATTGTATAGTGTAGTGTATATCATAATGCATTATGTTGTATTATAGTGTAGTGTAGTATATCATAATGTATACAGTTACATTATAGCGTATTATAGCGTAGTGTAGTGTAGTGCTGTGAATGATGTTGTGTTGTTGTGTAGTGTAGTGTGTTCAGTTGTATTATAATGTAGTGTAATGTATCATAATGTATTTTGCTGCATTATTGTATAGTGTAATGGTATGTACTGTATTATGTTGTATTATTGTGTCGTGTTGTACATCATAGTGTACTTTGTTGCATTATAGTGTATTATAATGTTGTATTATGTTGTATTATATTGTAGTGTAGTGTAACATAGTGTATTTAGTTGCATTATACTGTATTATAGTGTATTGTAGTTGACTATAATACACTATAATGCAACAAAATAAATTATGATCAACTACAATACACTATAATACAGTATAATACACTATAATGCAACAAAATTAATTATGATGTATTATAGTGTATTTTGTTGCATCATAGTCTGTTATAGTGTAGTGTAGTATATCATATGTATTCAGTTGCATTATAATGTATTATAGTGTATTATAGTGAATCATAATGTATTTTGTTTATTTATAGTGTATTATAGTGCTGTGTATTTTTGTGGCCTTATGTTACATCATAACGTAGTTTATCGTAGTGTATCTTAGTGTACTTTGTTGCATTATAGTGTGTTATAGTGTAATATAATGTAGAGTATTATGTTGTATTATAGTGTAGTGTATCATAATGTATTTTTGTTGCATTACATTGTTTGTAGTGTAGTGTATCTCAGTGTATGTTTGTATGTTTGCAGTGTATGCATTACATTATATTATAATGTAGTTTATTGTAGTATATAATAGTGTATTTTGTTGCATTATAGTGTAGTGTATTGCAATGTGGTGCATAGTATACACTTATATCAATATGTACATAAATACAAGTTCATTAGTTTCCCCTTCATTTGTGCAACATAAGAAGAAGAAGAAAAAAAGAGGAGTGTACTGTACACACTGTATCAGGACATGAATCATTAGTGTTTCAATAATCTCTCACTCAAAAGGGTCACAAAGTCAAATGCAAAATATGTCTGATGAGACCGAGTGTATTCTCACACACACACACACACACACACACACACACACACCAAGGAGTCAAAGCTACACACAGACAGACAGACACATCTTACACTGATGGCCATTTCAAGGCAATCATAACCCCTGCTGAGTCCAGCATATGCTGCTCTCTTTCACTCCTTCGCTCTCTCTCACACAGACATACACATACCACACACACACACACACACACACACACATCAGAGAGCTGACAGGCCAATCAAGCTCACAATGTCATGTTGTTTTAATGACGTGTGCTGTCAGTCACTCTGTTCTACAAGCAATACTCTCTCTCTCTCTCTCTCTCTCTCTCTCTCTCTCACACACACACACACACACACACACACACACACACACACACACACACACACACAAACATACAGTTATCTAAGCTCCTTTTTAATTCCTTTCCTCCAGATTTAGAAATGGAAAAATGATAAAGGTCTTACGGTCACATGATCCAGAATTCATACATTCGCCATTTTGTCTGGTGATCAAGCCCGCCCGGCACGGAGACAACCGCCATTCCAAATGATGATAAATCACCGACTACGTTTTCCTCTACGGATTTTACTGAACATGTGATGAGACCAGATAAAGGTGTACTGAGAATCTTCAGCCTTTGCATATTACCATTATTATTTTGCTGTTCTTTACATCACAGCACAACTGTTCTTTACTGTGGGACAGAACAGTACAGAGTTATGAAACGGTGGTATTAACAAGCAATCTCATCTGGCATAATGCTAAAATGAATTCCTCATGCACAACAACTGTCCGGACAAAATGGTGTCTGGTTCGGTTTTTACATCGGGTCTGACGTCACAAGCAAGAGCTCTATACAGTGTGATAAGTAATTCTTATATAGATGGAATCTTTTAGTTGATTCATCTTTATTAAAAAATGTATGCTGTAATAAATACTGAAAGCAATGAATTCAATTTTTTTTAATTAAAAGATTAAAAATTGAGCATATAGTATTAATATTGTTGTATTCAATCTAGTTATATTCTCTCATGTTACATTTAATAGAAAAATTAAAAAAGGCTAAAAAGATAAGAAGAAACAAAACTATAAATCTTCCTATTCTATGCCATCTTAACCATGTGTAAGCATTTCAGTGTATTGTTGTGTACATGACAAATCAAAAATGGAATCTGAAATTGAAATTTGAATAAGGCAAAAACAAAAAGACATTTAAATGAAGACATCACCCTGATGAACAGCTCAGTCCAATATACAATCTAAATGATCTTTTCATAATTGCATAATAGGAATTTTAAAAATGAATCAAAATTCGAAGCACAGAATCTGCTGAATGCACTAAATATATTTCTTTAGGATTCCTGGTCTTTTAATAATCGATTGTAAAAAATGGATAAAGAGAACTCAATTCATAATTTCCAATTAACAAAACATCGAAATATCCTTTTATAAATGAGCAATGACGAAAATGACACAATCCATTCATACAAGGGAATCATTTTGATTCCAGGTGTGTGTGTGACGAAGAAAGCAAAATTTTGTTTCTTTTTTTTTTTTTTTTTTACAAAGAAATTTTGATCTTTTAACTCAAAAGGTCAAAATGACAAAGATAATCTCACTAACAGGAACAAAAATCATTTGATAAAAAAAAGATCCTTCAGCCAATTTTGATCTAAACCTGACGTAACGACTGCGAAACGAGCGTCGCTTTATCCAGACGCAGTGACCTTGAATCACGACCCCCAAACCTCTCCTGTACTCCGCCTCCCTCTCAGCCCTAAATGCTAGAATTAGAATGAACCGCAGCGCCGCTTTCGTCATCCCTGCCTCTTCTATCCTTCTCTCCACCCTTCTGTCTCTCTCCACGTCCTCACCGACCACATCTGGATTTCTAGAACCGCGGACACGAACCCACCAACACCCACAGCGCCTCCACCTCCTACATGCACACAAGCTTTATCTCACAAACAGGCGGATTTGCACTGCGGCATGACTGCGCTGACGTGATTTCACACGCAGTGCACGCTTTTGATGCAGCCTTCTCTGCATGAAAGAATTTCCCATAAACTGAACGAAAAACTAGGAAAAACTAAAATAACATTTTTGTTTAGAGAAATTGCTTGCTTTCTCCACCATCATCTAATCCTAAACCTCTCTAATTCGTAGGAGTGGAATTATTCAGATTTGTTCATTATATTAAAATAACTCATAATAAACAACGATGATAATATTACGCTGGACTACGTAATGGGACATCCTGCATATTTAAAATGAGTTCAGTACAGTCATCTTCTGTCTTCCAATATTATAATAGAAGAAAGATTAATTTCATTTCAACAATAATAGTATAATAATAATGTGTTGTAGGTGTACATGTCTTTAATGTCTTTCTCTCTTATACATATCAAAATTCAAAAAGTAAGTCTAATATTATATTAATATATAGAAAGAAAAATATATAAAATAATACTACAAATAATATATTATTTTATATATTTTTCTAAATAATGTTAAAAAATAAATGATGTAATTTTAACTTTTAATTATAATCCAATTTATTTGTTTAACATTCAGAAAAATAATTATATATATATATATATATATATATATATATATATAACATTTAAAATTATACAATTTATTTATTAAACATATTATTTAGACAAATTTATTAATTAATAATAATAATAATAATAATAACATGTTTTCTGTAACATTCTCTCCTTGTCTGGTGAACTGTACACATACTGTACATAATGTGTTGCAGGTGTTTAAGCTCTCATTTCCCCTGTACATGTGCTCACCTCAGGGCATGGTGTGAAAATAACAAAGTCGGTTAAAAAAAAAGAAAAGAAACGACCTTGTGTGAGTGTACAAAAGTGGAAAGGAGCGCGAGCTCGGAGCTTTTAATTTGATACTGAACTTTATAACGTGTAATATATACCAAACGTTTAGAATAAATTAGTAATTATACACATTCTTCGAAATGTGTAACGAAAATGTCGCAATTTCTTTTTCCTTTCATGTTCATTTAAAAAAAAAAAATCAAACAGTATATATATATATAAACAATAGTCGGGATCGAAGGATGACTGTAAATATGACGTATGACTGAATAAACCTTGGCGAATCCAGATCAGGTGATGTGGATGTGAGCGGTGCTAATTGTCGGGGAAACGCGCCAGGAATTTTCAGCATTGCGGTTTCGTCAAAGAAAAAGAACAAAAAAAAAAAGGTTTTTAATACTTAAAAAAAAGAAGTATTAAATAATTCGTCTAGCTATAATTCGTGTCTGTTAAAAAGGAATAAATCCCGCAAAAAGTAAATGACGGGTTTCGCATCGACGAAGCGTTTTCTTTTCGTGAGAGCGTGGAATCAGGCCGGGATCATTTTTAATTTGCCGCTTCGCTGAGTCGGAGCTCGTGCGGCGCGGTTTGACCCGCAGCGGCACGCGGCCAAACACAGACAGCACCGCAACAAGCACCGCAACAGCGTCGCAGATAAATGACCAGTTTATCCTCTTGTGAGTTTTCACGATAAATTTTTTAAATTTTTTTAATTGTTTTTTTTTTAAAAGAGTGAATTTTCCAATTCGAAATTGGAAAAACATAAAAAAGAAAGAAAGAAAGAAAGAAAACCACACACAATATAGTATGTTATATCTACATAACAATTTCTATATATATATATATATGCCTTTAATTACCTTTTTCATTTTGGGGCAAAGTATTCCCTAAAAATCATGTGCAATCATTTATAAATGCGACATTGCATGTGGCACAAAGACTTATTGCTTAGGTAAAAAATAAATTAATTAATTTAAAAAATTATATATATATATATATATATATATATATATATATATATATATATATATATATGCCATAATATTGAAATCAACTAATTAAATTCTTAATAATGTTCAATATTAATACGCACTCTACTGCAATGAAAATGGGAGCTTTAAAGGCCTAGACAAGCCAGACAAACACTCAGACAGACAGACAGACGGAGCGATTTAGTTGCATGTTAAATGCCATTCCTATGCTCCCAGGCATGCTGTCCGGCTCTCAGCTCGGGAAAAAAACAAAACAAAACAAAAACACCTTTCTTTCCTTCTGTTTTGTTAGCCGGGCCCTTCGTGCCCGTTCAGCCGAGGTCAGTGAAGAGGAAACGCACCTGCTCCCATTACGTCTCATCACCTCCGCTCATTAAACGATTCGTATGCACCGTCCGGTCTCGCACACATACATATGCATAGAGATAAACACACGTCCACGCGCACACGATGCCCTCTAACCGCCACAAAGTCAGTCCACAGACGGTTGCTCTGATGCCACCCAGATGGCACACCTTCGCACCGGCAGCCTGGTATGAACTGCAGATCCGCAGTAAGGAAGGGTGGACCGAGGCCAGGGTTAAACCCTGGTACCGTATTGTTTCATGTCACATTCTGGGTACCTGTGATGTCTCATGTGTAGCGACGTTTGTTTGAGAAAAACAAAATGAGCGAAAACTGGATAAACATGCAGCACCTGAAGCATATTCAGTATTCTATTACATGCGTCTAAAAAAATCGAATAAAAAAACAGACGACGTAGCTTCTTATGCTTCAGCATACACACATTAGTCAGTGAGGTGCAACCCTCAAGAGGACATCATACATGCATAGCATGGTATGCAACATAGACATAATTGTAAAGAAATTTTTCTTCCTCATAATATACATCTTGAAGGGTACATTTAAATGGCTTGTATCGGTAAAATTATAATTTTTTTGACATTGTGGACAGACATACACATACACACACATATCAACGCAACAGTGACCAGCTCGTCTCTTACCGATCAGCATGTCTCTGGAAGTCTTCAGATTATTCCGAGTGTTTTGTTTTTGTTTTTCCTCTCAAAACAAATCACAGGAAACACTATTCGACTTTTCGGCACTCGCACCTCTTCAGTGGCGTGCGCTCTTGTGCACCGGCGCAGAGGAACGGCCACATGAGCTCACCACTGCTCCCTCCACTCATCCACCGAGGAGGAATGGCACAAGAAGGGAGGGGTGAAATCATCAGCCTCTCTCTCTTCCCCTCCTCATCCTCTCCCTCTCTCTCTTTTTTCTTTTTCTCTGCCTTTTAACCTGGACATATGGGGAAATTAGCTGGTTTTATTTTCTCCTTTCACGGTGCTTGATTCCATCTAAATACCTATGTGTGTGTGTGTGTGTGTGTGTGTGGGTGTGGGTGGGGGTAATAGCAGCGAGGTTTGCTGGGTCAAATCTGGCACCCGCTGTTACATTAGCATCTCTCTTTTCAAACAGGCCCTGGCAGGATAAGTGATGAAGTAAATCAGGTAAAGGAACGCCGCGTGCCCAAAATCAAGCGCTTCTTTCTGTGGGGTTTTTTTCCCCCTTCAACATCCTCATCCCACTCTCTCTCTCTCTCACTCATTCTCATGCATTCACCAGTTTTTCCCCCACTCTCCATGTCCCCTTCCTCTTTTGTGCTTCCTACAGATGTTCTGAATGAGATAATCCTCAGCACCATGTTAATTATACCTTTTTTCAGCTAGGCAGACGCTTATTATCACAAATATCTCTCGGATCGCGCTCAGTCAATGTGCTCTCAGTCTACAGAATTGCTCCTACCACTTAGAGGCACGAGGTTAGAACAGGTAAAATTGCTCGAGACAGATCATAAAAAAAAAGTGTAAAATAAAAAAAAAAACTCATAAAAGCTCACATGCAATCATTCATCTTGTGCATCACTGTGACCAGACTGTCGAGAACAGGATGTTCCAAACCTTCAAATTCCTTTTATAATGGCTTGAAATTCTGATTTGACATATGTTTTTAAATCTTTTTAAAAGGAATTATTTTTATCGATTATCATTATCGATATGTTTAGATCGCTAAACAGTACTTAAGCAACATTAAAGCAACATCATACATTTATTAAAGACGTTTTAGTTTTTTTTTTTTTTTGCAATATTTTTATTTATTTAACCACTGTTTTGTTTTTTTTGTTGCTAAAATTTAGTTCATTTTGATTTGAAGTGATTTCATTCACTTCCTTTCATCTTTAATCTTCTTCACAAAGGAATAATTTTACATTCTCTTAATTATTGCTATTTGTATGAAATTTATTTTTAAGTATTTGCCATCCTTTGGCAAGAGCATACCAAAAAAGCTCACTCAATTTACTGTGTACCTACATGTACAGGAAGATCTTGGAATTCTGCCCTCTCTGGTAGAAAAATGCTATTGCAAGTTTTTTTTTTTTTTTTTTTGTGTGTGTGTGTGTGTGTGTGTATGAAAGAACACTTTATATTGATGGTGTTTCGCCTCTGTCTGTGTTAATCTCACAGCTCTCAGTGCACATACAATAAGGTAACAGATTTAACTCAAGTAACATGAGTAATAACTTAATATATAGTAAGTATATATACATATATAGATATATACATAGTAAATATATATAAGTACTTAATAAGGTAGGCTGTTGTTTCGGACGTAGCCCAATCATTCACAAAAATTTAATATACTGACGGTGAATATAAATTCAGACATATTTGATTTTGCACTACATGTTAAGTTCATTTTTCTAGCTATTTATATTCTATTTGGCCATTTAATTAATTTTTATTTTGGAAAGCAACGGTTTTAGTCAAGATGGTACATCTATCTGTGGGTTTTACAAATATTTAGCAAATAAATAAATAAATAAATAAATAAACAGGTACTGAGGCCCGGTGTGCACAAAACCCTTTTAAATGCATAGAATGTTGAGGAACATGAAAAACAATGTAAACAATACCAAAGAATCTGTTTACAAAATACCAATAGCATTTTAGTTCCACTTAAGTAGTTGACAAAATAACCTCATACAGAAGTCCATGACTGCTGGGGAAACTGTAATAGCAGGAACAGATTATAAATGGTTTTTTCTTCTTCTTTTTTTTCTTGGCTTCAACATTCTTTAAAAGTCTATCAAACTCATTTATCTCATCCAGTATTTTACATTAGTCAGGGGTTCCGCTCAACTGATCACATGACAAAGCAAGCCATGCCATTGGCTTTCACATTTTGGCAAAAATGTATAAGTTCAAATCTTTTAAAAGATAAATTAAAAAGGTTTATTTAACGGAGGTAAATGAGTGATAATCTGAAAATGATATTTATCACCACATGCATTTAAATGTGTTTACATATAGTCACTACAAACAGTACAGTTCTATGCACATACACTACATATACACTACACACAATAAACAATGGGTACATCTTGAAAATTTATGCACTCACATGAAACATCAGTTTCAGCATAAATTGTTTTAGACATATTTAGAGTGAAAATTGATACATAAGTGCTTGGATAGATAAATTTTTGGTACGCTCTGTGTGTGGATGTGTGCGTGTGTGCGTGTTTGTGTGTGTATGCGTGCACGCCTGCAGCTTTGGACACAGACACATTAGCCGTGACAGCTGTGTCCTCTTCCTGCCAACGTACTATCACAAACCATGCGCGCACACACACACACATACACACACAAACAGACAACAATTTCAATTCAAGACCCTGCCAGTTCTGCAGCTTTTATTAGAAACCTTTTAGAAAAGAAGTCCACATTATGTTTTAATGCAGTGTGTGCATGTTGCTGACCTTCAGCTTTCACTTTAACATCATAGAAGCAACTCTGTCACAATTATATCACTGAGATCTCTCTCAAAAAAGGCTTAACGCAGTGTTAATGTGTGTACAGTCTGCTCTGATATAAAGTTATTGGAAAGTGGTTAACACCAAACTCAATGTGTGGACTGGATCAGAGCCTGCGGTGAAGTGTGTTATTTATTTTAGGGCTCAGTAGGCACGTTGCAGCCATCAGTTGGCACATGTGAGAATTTTTAAAGCTGTTATGTGTTAACTGTAGTGTTTATATATATCCATCCATCCATCCATTTATCTAGGAACCTCTGTAGTCCAACTACCGTGGATGCCATTGGTGATTACCATTGTATTTATTCCCATTTTACCTTTTTAGGACCTCCAGTCAACATTCTCACACACACACACACACACACACACACACGCACACAGTGGCCAATTTGGAAATGCCAATTAGCCTAATCTGTATGTTTTTGGACTGTGGGGGGAAACTGGAAGAAAACTCCATGCAAACAGACCCGAGTTGGGAATCAAACCCGTACCCTGAAGGTGCAAGGCAACTAACCAACAGACGAACCACCGAAACAGACCTTTCAGTTGTGATGAACAGATAACATCATACCAATCTGACAAAATGGGGACAAAAAAATTAACGGCCTGACTTGCTAGCTGTACATTCATTAACCATAATATAATTTAAATAAAGATTTGTGTATTTATATAGATTAGAAAGCTGACGCAATGAGTTGACACGGGTCGCCACATAACGTACCCCCCGAAAAAAGCCATTTTGTTATTGTTAGGCACAGCGCAAAATTGGAATATCATCAGTGAAATATTTTTAGTAAATCTCCTTGCTCACTAACAAGATTAATTTTGTCCTCATTCTGGCTCCCGTTTTGTATTTTGACTATTTAAAAGCATTCAGCCGGGTGCCTAGTGTGAAAGCAGGCTTAAGGAACTTTTCCCAAGTTACCACAAGCAATCGTCTCTACACACAGTCTCAATCGAGGCCATGATTACTTCCTGTCCAAACAAACAAAACTTCCCAGTAAGTGAGTCTGCTTATGATTCAGCTCCTTCATAAATATTTCAGCATGTATGTGGCTCCCTATCCCAGAGTGCAGTGGAGTGGGTGACATG
This sequence comes from Clarias fuscus, assembly GCA_030347435.1. NCBI lineage: Eukaryota > Metazoa > Chordata > Actinopteri > Siluriformes > Clariidae > Clarias > Clarias fuscus. The sequence goes on along the minus strand of CM059222.1, from coordinate 22,831,105 downwards.
TGATTGGCAGGTGGGCACTGTAGGTGATTTGCCCCAGCAGTAGCATTAGGAGTCTATTAGAGCGGCGGTCTGATGCAGAAGGAGCTATTTAGGTCTGCATCATGACCTTGACAGACTCTTGGCAGAAACCTTTTCATGTGAAAATGGAGTTAAATGAAGAGCGCTGCCAATCAACTCCGCCGTTCATTATTTGGGTTACTATAGTGCACATGCATTTGGATAAAAAAGAATTTCCACACACACGCACACATATGCGCATACACACACACGCACACACACACACATTTGCATTACAAACTTCACATACTGTAAGTTTTTCATTAAATTAGGAATATTAGCTGGATATTGTTAAACAGACACCATCCAGACATGGTGTATTAATAAATTAATTTTTTTTTAAAAAGTTGTGGCCAAAAGTTTTGAGAATTACATAAATATTGGAAATTGGAAGTTGCTGCTTAGGTTTTTATAATAGCAATTTGCATATACTCCAGAATGTTATGAAGAGTGAACAGATGAATTGCATAGTCCTTCTTTGCCATGAAAATTAACTTAATCCCGAAAAAAACTTTCCACTGCATTTCATTGCTGTCATTAAAGGACCTGCTGAGATCATTTCAGTAATCGTCTTGTTAACTCAGGTGAGAATGTTGACGAGCACAAGGCTGGAGATCATTATGTCAGGCTGATTGGGTTAGAATGGCAGACTTGACATGTTAAAAGGAGGGTGATGCTTGAAATCATTGTTCTTTCATTGTTAACCATGGTGACCTGCAAAGAAACGCGTGCAGCCATCATTGCGTTGCATAAAAATGGCTTCACAGGCAAGGATATTGTGGCTACTAAGATTGTACCTAAATCAACAATTTATGGGATCATTAAGAACTTCAAGGAAAGAGGTTCAATTCTTCTTAAGAAGGCTTCAGGGCGTCCAAGAAAGTCCAGCAAGCGCCAGGATCGTCTCCTGAAGAGGATTCAGCTGCGGGATCGGAGTGCCATCAGTGCAGAGCTTGCTCAGGAATGGCAGCAGGCAGGTGTGAGCGCATCTGCACACACAGGAAGGTGAAGACTTTTGGAAGACGGCCTGGTGTCAAGAAGGGCAGCAAAGAAGCCACTTCTCTCCAAAAAAAAAAACATTCTTCTGCAAAAAGTATGGCGAATGGACTGCTGAGGACTGGGGCAAAGTCATATTCTCGGATGAAGCCTCTTTCCGATTGTTTGGGGCATCTGGAAAAAGGCTTGTCCGGAGAAGAAAAGGTGAGCGCTACCATCAGTCCTGTGTCATGCCAACAGTAAAGCATCCTGAGACCATTCATGTGTGGGGTTGCTTCTCATCCAAGGGAGTGGGCTCACTCACAACTTTGCCCAAAAACACAACCATGAATAAAGAATGGTACCAAAACACCCTCCAACAGCAACTTCTTCCAACAATCCAACAACAGCTTGGTGAAGAACAATGGATTTTCCAGCACGATGGAGCACCGTGCCATAAGGCAAAAGTGATAGCTAAGTGGCTCGGGGACCAAAACGTTGAAATTTTGGGTCCATGGCCTGGAAACTCCCCAGATCTTAATCCCATTGAGAACTTGTGGTCAATCCTCAAGAGGTGGGTGGACAAACAAAAACCCACTAATTCTGACAAACTCCAAGAAGTGATTATGAATGATAGCAACCCATTCTGTCAGGATTTGGCCCAGAAGTTGATTGAGAGCAGTCCAGTCGAATTGCAGAGGTCCTGAAAAAGAAGGACCAACACTGCAAGTACTGACTCTTTGCATAAATGTCATGTAATTGTCGATAAAAGCCTTTGAAACATAGGAAGTGCTTGTAATTATATTTCAGTACATCACAGAAACAACTGAAACAAAGATCTAAAAGCAGTTTAGCAGCAAACTTTGTGAAAACTAATATTTGTGTCATTCTCAAAACTTTTGGCCACGACTGTACATTGCCATGCCATTGACTGAGACACACCTTCATTGCTATATATGGACTGAGACAAACCTAAATTGCCATATATGGACTGAGACAGTTATATTGACATATATGGATGAGACACACCTACATTGCCATATATGGACTGATACACACCTACATTGCCATATATGGACTGAGACACACCTATATTACCATATATGGACTGAGACACACCTACATGGCCATATATGGACTGAGACACACCTACATTACCATATATGGACTGAGACACCTACATGGCCATATATGGACTGAGACACACCTACATTGACATATATGAACTGAGACACACCTACATTGCCATATATGGACTGATGCACATCTACATTGCCATATAGGAACTGAAACATGGATAAATTGCCATATATGGACTGAGATGCCTACATTGCCGTATATGCACTCAGAAACACCTACATTCCCATAAACAGTATGGACTGAGAAACAGCTACATTGCCATACTATATATGTACTTATAGAAACTGTAGAGAACAGGATGTTACAAACCTCCTTAAATAACGGCTTGAAATTCTGCTTCGACATACATTTTTAAATAGATTTTTTTCTATTTAAATTTTTTTTCTATTTTTGCCTCCGAGTGGCGCAGTGGTTAAAGCGCTTGCCCTATCATCCGGAGATCGCTAGTTCGAAACCCGGGTGGTGCTATAACCTCTCGCAGCCGGAGGTCTAGAGAGAGCTGATTGGCCGAGCTCTCTCAGAGGGGAGGGATGAGAGGTACTTAGTGCTCCCACATTAATCACGGCTCTACAGCCAATCAGGGGCGTCTGTGAGCTCGCGCAACGGAGGGAGCGGATAGCGCTGTCCTCCGAGTGTGTTACGCCGCCCCCAACGGCGAGCAGTTCGAAAAGATGCAGTCGGCTGGCGTCACATGGTTCGGAGGAAACACGTGATAGTCTTCGGCCCTCCCGGCTGAGTGGTAGTAGTAGCCTTAATGTGGGAGCCCCCTAGTGACGGGGAGGAATTGGACACGACTAAATTAGGGAGAAAATCGGGGAGAAAATCAATTATTATTTTTAGCAATTATCATTATCGATAAGATTAAAACTTAAAATTAAATAAACATCATACCTTCATTAAAGTTTTTTTTTTAATTATAGAAACAATGAAATAAGATATGCCTACATTGCCATTTATTTACTAAGACAAGCCTACATTGCCATATATGGATTGGGATACACCTACCTTGCCAAATATGGTCTCAGACAAGTGCCTATATTGCCATATATAGATTAATACACACATGTGCATAAGATTCCTAAATACACCACACCCCCTCCTCGATGTGCTCACAGACACGTACACATCGGCACATGTAGATTTATAGACCTGCCACATATGGAATCAGTGACATAACACACCCACGTTTCCATATAAAGACTCACAGACATGCCCAGACTGCCATATATAAACACAGAGCTAAAATGTAAAAGGCTTCATGCTTTATTTGTGACCTCTTTATAGAGTAATAACAGTACAGGTTACAGTACAGGTACTAAAGGTAGATTCATTCTGTATAAATGTGTACTGTACGTGTTCAATATCAAGTTAAATAAAGGTTAAGTAAACCCAGGCATGTTACAGTCCCAGTGACCAGTCTCTTTCTCTCACACACACACACACACACACACACACACACACGCACACACACACACACACACCTTGGTTTACAGTGTGATGTGTCTCTCGTTGGTGTTTAAGGAGGGAAATAAATGTTCTAATCCCCTTATCAGACCAAACAGATGCTGTCCCAGAACAAAGTGAGACTGCGCTCTGTGCGCGTGTGTGTGTGTACAGAAATGTATGTAAATGTGTGTGAAACCTAGGCAGATAATGTGGCAGTCAAAAAAGAAAGAGAGAGAGAGAGAGAGCGGTAGACACATTGGGAGAGAGAGGGATGGAGAGAGAAAGATTGAAATATTGAGAAGGGTGAGAAAGAAAAAGAAGAAGAGCGGAAAAAAGAGACAGGGACATTTGTGAGAGAGACAGAGAGGTAATGGGAAAGAGAGAGAGAAAGAAAAAACTGAAAGGGGAGAGAGACAGAGAGAAAGAGTGAGAAGAAGGAAGAACGAGGAAGAAAGAGAGAAAGAAAGAGAACGAGAGAGATGAATGGAAAAACTGAGAAAAAGTGATAGATGAAGAAGAAAGAGAGAGAGAGAGAAACGGTGAAAGATAAAGGGAGAGAAAGACAGAAAGACAGAAGAATTGGGAGAGAGAGAGAGAGAGAGAGAGAGAAAGATGAAGGTAGAGACGAAAGGAAGAAGATACAAAAGGAAGGAGAGAGATGAAGGAAGTGAGAGAAAGAAAAAGAGAGAGAGCTGGAAAGACAGAGATGAAGGGAGAGTGAAAGAGAAAAAGAGGGAGATAAATGGAGAGAAAGACAGAAGGACAGAGAAGAATGGAGAGAGAAAGAGAGATACCAAAGTCCACAGAGAACAAAACGTACTATGTTTCTGATATTAAATCAGTTTGAAGATGAAGTGGAATGTGTGTGTGTGTGTGTGAGATTGTTCTGTTTCTTTCCCGAGTTAGAGAGCTGATTTAAACCTAATTACACGCTACAGATATGACCCAAGGCGAAGCCCAGTCAAACTGAGCCGCCAGCCTTCTGTAATCTCTCTCTCTCTCTATCTCTCTCTCTCTCATACACACACACACACACACACACACACACACACACACACACACACATACACACACACTCTCTCTCTCTCTCTCTCTGTTTACCTTGTTTCCGGTTTCCAATTACAGCTGTTGTGTTCAAAGCCGTAATATTATTAGATATCAGGTGTAATAATAAAACACATAATGAAAGACAAGACATTTATGGACGTTATACATTTGGACATCATGCACATTTACACTCTCCCCGGATATTTCTAATTAAATTCTTTATCGATTTCCACACCAGTTTCCATATTTTCCAGATTTGTTCCACATTTGTCTATGTTTTGTACAATTAAGTTTAAAAATATATATTTTTTCTATTTCCTATTTTATATTTTGTTCTTCTATTTTTTTCTGCAGCCAAGTTTTTCTATATTTTATTCTTATTGTATTCCAGCATTTATTTCTTATTGATAATCTTGATTTTAAGGTCATGTAAAAGCAGTCGTATAAGCATTTCACTGCCTAGCGTATGTGTGTATGACTGTGATATTTACTGGTTTGCAGAAGAACTCTCCAGTACAGGAGTCACTGGGATCTGGTTTGGCGTGCTGCAGGTTCGGGCGAGGACCGGGAGGTTACCACGGAGACCTATCCAAGTTTGTTTCTCTCCTTCCTCCGTCTCATCCTTTCTTTCCAGTCTCTTCTCTCAGAGCGGTCGAGCGGAAAAACTCCCATCATCCAACACTGCCTCATCTGCATACTGTACGCCATTCGCTCACCAGCCGTGAATAAATTACTGTATGAATAACAATGAACGTCATAATGCTCTCTCGCTCTCTCTCTCTCCCTGTGTGTCTCTAATCTCTGGAAATCAACACACATTTTCTCGGGTCGGACACGAAAGGACACACAAAGTCGCTAGTGTTGAGCATGGTGTGCGTGTGTGTGTGAGAGAGAGAGAGAGAGAGAGAGAGAGAAGGGGAAAACAGAGAGACAGGAAAGAGAGACACAGACAGAGAGAGAGAGACTCAGAGAGTGGGGAAGAGTAAAAATAAAAATAGGAGCAGCAGAAAAATCTCAATGCTGCTGAGAGATGGTCATGCGGAAAATTTCTGCCTGAAGAAAATCTCCATCACACACACACACACACACAGAACCTCTGTCTTTTCACAAGTAAACAAATGCACTGATCACTGTGGTTTATTCAAATGTACAGTGTGTGCGTGTGTTTAAGCAGGAGAGTTTCTCATTTCAGCTGTCATTCGACTAATAATACCCATGATGCAGAGAGAGAGACACACACACAGGGAAAGAGACATATTGAGAGACAGAAAGCCATATTTGGACTGAGACACTTCTACATTTCCATATATGGACTGAGACACACCTAGATTACCATATATGGACTGAGACACGTCTACGTTGCCATATATGGACTGAGACACGTCTACGTTGCCATATATGGACTGAGACACGTCTACGTTGCCATATATGGACTGAGACACGTCTACGTTGCCATATATGGACTGAGACACGTCTACGTTGCCAAATATAGACTGACACACCTGGACACACCTATGGACACACCTACATTGCCATATATGGACTGAGAAACACCTACATTGCCATATATGGACTGACACACCTGGACACACCTATGGACACACCCACATTGCAATATATGGACTGAGACACACCTACATTGCCATATATGGACTGAGACACACCTACATTGCCATATATGGACTGAGACACACCTACATTGCCATATATGGACTGACACGCCTGGACACACCTATGGACACACCTACATTGCCATATATGGACTGAGACTCACCTACATTGCCATATATGGACTGAGACACACCTACATTGCCATATATGGACTGAGACACACCTACATTGCCATATATGGACTGAGACACACCTACATTGCCATATATGGACTGAGACACACCTACATTGCCATATATGGACTGAGACACTCCTATATTGCCATATATGGACTGAGACACGTCTACATTGCCATATATGGACTGAGACACGTCTACGTTGCCATATATACATTTCAGGAACTGAAACATGGCTAAATTGCCATATATGCACTGAGAGTGAAGCAAAACTGGGTTGAGTGTATCGCTGTCAACTCGCTCGACCAGACCAGAGCAGTAATCAGTGCCGACACAGCAGAGATGCTTCAAGGACTTAACACTCTCTCTTTCTGTCTCCCTCTTTATCTCTTTTTCTCGTATACATTCACACACATATAACACACATGCACTGAAATCAAATAAAAATGTAAAAAAAAAAGTTATTATAATTCTAGATGCATGGCAGGGCTGTTTAAGATAATATTAATTTCATGTGTGTGTGTGTGTGTGTGTGCGTGTGTGTGTGTGTGTGTGTGAGTGATATGAGGGGGTAGTTTGAGGACAGAAGCATGGGTGAATCAACAGAAGGTAGGCAGAGATAAGGCTGGTACTGTGTGTGTGTGTGTGTGTGTGTGTGTGTGTGTGTTTGAATCTCTATGTTAACCAATTCCCAGTCATTGACTTTTTTTTTCCTTTGAAATGAAGGCAAAGCAGATAAAGAAATACACACACACACACACACACACACACACACACCTTTATCTTTTAGAAACATGCATCAGGAACATTAACAATTTAAATGAATCTATAACTTAAATCCGACCGTGTCTCCTGTATTCCATGGTTTTCTCAGATTCCCGTCCCTGAGAGAAGCGGAACGCCACACGGTCATCTGCTTTTTTGCAGGTTATGCTGATCCGGGTTCATGCTTTTCTGCTCGGCACAGTTGTACAGAGTGACTGTATGAGTTTGATCCAATCAGTTTGCACCAGGCTAATTGAAACTGAAAATGTTACAGGAGATCAGTAACTTCGGAATTACAAGGGGCGTTCAAGTCAAACCGGGATTTTTGTACTGGGGGCCCTAAAGAGACATGGGTGGGGAAAAAAAAAAAACGTTGGAGGGGGGAAAAAAAATTCACCTTGGAAAAAAAAATGCAAGGCAAAAAAAAAAAAATGAAATAGGCTTAAAAAAAAAAACATTATGCTTAGGGAAAAAAATTTGTTTGCGGGAGGGGTGGGGGGGCGTGGGGATGATACTCGGATGGAGAAATGGAGAGAATTACTGAGTAGAATTCTGAGTTTTACGTTCAGCTTGGCCTAAAATATAAAGCATTCGGTTTGTACTCTGAGCTTGCACTTTACGTATTTTGCCGCCGGAAGTATGAGTCACGTGGTACCTGTTTTTTTTCTTCTCCTTCTCGCATCTCATGTCCCATTCCCCCCGCCCCCTTTTTCCTTTAACGATTTTTCCCCCCTCATCCATGTCCCTTTAGAGGCTCCGTAGTTATGAGAGTAAAAACTGCCTTTATTTCTCGATATAATCCCCTGCTACACTTACACGTCTGAAACTCTGGCCTCCCAGGAACTCCTTCGATGGCCCTAACATGTGTAACAGGCTTGGAGAGAGGTCAGGACTGTCCGGGGGATGTGACAGCAACTCCCAGCCGAGTTCCTGTAATGTACAAGTGTGTACAGTTCCCGCAGACAGATGCGTCAATTCCGCAAGTCGGTGACAAAGTTATCTGACGATTTTCAAGGATCAGGCTCTTGTTGTCATGTTCCTCACTGTTGACGTGCATTCTTCACTAGCCAATTAAAACACAGGAAACAGGACATTCCTGAATAAAATGTGCCCAGATGTGGAGGAAGGGCTATGCAAATGAAATGATGTCATACCAGGTTGGACAATTACACAGTGTGTTTTAAGACGTTTATGAAGGAAAAAAGAAAAAGATGAAAAAACAAGCAGCATTTTTTAAATACCATACATCGGAGATCCATGAGAATATCTGAAAATGGTATCCAATAATAGGTGCCCTTTAATAAAGTCACTCTGATTTATGATTGTATGCTGCTGTTACAAGATTGGCTGATGATTAGATAACTGCATGAATGTGCAGACAAAAATGACTTTCCTCCTTGTTTTCGTCTGCACTTTTCCTAAATCCAGTGTGTGATCATAAAAGCAAAAACTTTTTTCTATGCAGTTTTCATATATATACAGTATGTGAGTTTCACTGGCCGGCCAAAAAACAAACAAACAAACAAACAAACAAACAAAAAACCCGTCATACACAATATTCACAATATTTTGTTGGACCACAATTTTCCTTTGATTACAGCAAGCATTGTCAAAAAAAACTTATGCAGAGTCACAACTTTTCTCTTCACCCAGAGTTGCATTAATTTCTCTCCAAGATCTCGTATCGATGATGTGAGAGTCGGATACCTGTACCTATACTGTACCTGACCAACTGTAGCAACCCCAGATCATACCTACTGTACGCCCCATGGTGGACACTGTGTGCATCACTTCATATGATTCTCTACTTAAGAGAATCTGGAACGGGGTGACTCCGGATGACCTGACTCTACATGAACTTTTCCAATCCTCCACAGTCCATTCTTTATGCTCCCTAGCAAACTGAACTCTTTGTTTCCTTAATCGTCTCACTGATCAGTGATTGTTTTATAAGGTTACACAGCTGTTTAGTCCCGATCCCTCAGACAGACTCTCCTCTCTTACGTTTACATTTACGCAGACGCCTTTAACGACAACGTCTAACATTTTTATCCCATCATACTCTACATCTGAGCAGTTGAGGGTTGGGAGGCATGATCTTCATGGGAAGTGTCGCTATGGTTAAAGTTAGTCTTCGATAGTTGAGCTTTAGAGCCGGAGCAGAAACTTTGGTATGCCAAAGAGACGAGATTCTTTATGAGAGAGAGAGAGAGACATCTGGTTACAAAATCTGTTACGGTTACACAAACAATGGAGTGTATGTCTAGCTTTCGGGAGAAATTGTTCTTTAGGGCGTCTGTGTAGTGTGTGTGTGTGTGTGTGTGTGTGTGTGTGTGTGTGTGTGTGTCTAGGGCCTGAACTAGTCTTGAATAAGTGCTACAAAATTAGAGGCCTCACAAAGGAGAGAGACAAGGAGAAGCAAACAGCAGCGACAGTGTGTGTGTGTGTGTGTGTGTGTGTGTGTGTGTGTGTGTGTGTCCTATAGTATTAAGGCCTGCTGCACTGCTGTTTACGCGTGGGGAGCACTGCCTACTTTAATTTAACTCCAATCATGATGTCTTACAGCAGCCAAAAGGGCTAATCAATGATCTTTTGTGTCCTTGGGTGGAGAGAGAGAGAGAGAGAGAGAGAGAGAGCGAGGAAAAACACATCCTCTTTAACAGCCAGTCAGCAGTCTGGTTTCTGAGGGGGGCGTCGACGTCTCCGAGCGTTTCCGTGGTGAGCATGTTCCGTTGCTATGTAATTATGGTCCATTCGTATGATAGCTTGCACCTGAAGTGGGTCTGACTGCTGTGCGAGCGTGCGCGTGTGTGTGTGTGTGTGTGTGTGTGTGTGTGTTGATGTGTGTGTTAGAATATAAAGTAACCCAGCCATTTGCAAGCATGTTCGTTCAGGCAGGAGTAGGTACTGTATTCTAGATATCTACTTGTATATTGTCTGCACTTCAAATGCACTTAATAAAACTTTCGGGTTCCGCAGGAAGCGAGAACAGATGTGTGTCTTGACGTTCGTATTCAGCGTCATCATGAGCGCTAGGACACCCGTCAAATTTCGCAGGACAAATAGAGACAGCAAAGAACTGTCCAGCATGAGTCCGGATATCAGAGAACATGGAACAGAACTCACAGTGCAGGTTAAGAAGAGCTGGGATGTGCAGATGGATGGATGGATCCCAAAGAAAAGTCCAGATATTCTAGTAGCGTAGAGGGGAGAATTATAAAATGTTGATTAAATAAGAAATTTCTTAATTCTGGACACCTTGTGTAGTTCCAAATCACACTGCCACACTGTTAGCACTGTCGCCTTGCACCTCCAGGGTCCGGGTTCGATTCCCGTCTCTGTGTGCATGGAGTTTGCATGTTCTCCCCGTGCTTGGTGGGTTTCCTCCGGGTACTCCGGTTTCTTCCCACAGTCCAAAGACATGCAGGTTAGGTTAATTGACGTTCCCATATTGGCCGTAGTTTGTGTACGAGTGTGCCCTGCGATGGATTGGCACCCTGTTCCAGGGTGTACCCCGCCTTGTGCCTTAAGTCTCCTGTGATAGGCTCCAGGCCCCCCGTGACCCTGAATACAGGATAAAGCGGTACAGATGGTGAGTGAGTGAGGGAATTAAGCCTGTTACACAGCAAGCTGTGATGCACTGAGTGTTCTGGTGCCTTTCTTTCATAACCAAGATATTTTTTGCCTTTTTTTCAACAATTTGTGCTACATTGGCTTTTCTGTGGGTTCGGATCGGACGGGATAGACTTCAGTCCCCACAGGCGTTAATGAGCCTTTGGTGCCCGTGATGCTCTCGTAGTATAAAATTGATAATGTTAATGGTATGGATGATCGGTGTATGCATGGATGAAAGTTTCAAAGGAACCAAAGTGCTGCAAAAACCCAAATGCAGCCCAAATGTACTGTTCACAGGCGACCCAAAAATCTGGATCTATAGACATCTGTCGTAATGCAAAAGTTAATACGTTTTTTTATTTATTTATTTTTTTTCAGACCCACGATAGCATCAAAACTAACAACAGAAGAACAAACATAACTACACCTAACACCACTTGGCTGTTTCCTTCAGGCTCAATCTAACGTCAATAGTCTATCAGAATCGACCCAGAACAAACAATAAAGGAGGAAATCATCTCTGCATGCATCATCCATTTAGAAATGATTAAGGGTCTTGTATTTATTGTACACACAAGTCAGAAACCATCGTTTTGAGCATTTGCTGTGATTTATTATCTTTAAATGTGTCCTATTGTACAAATTGCACTTTTTAAAATCACTTTTAGACATTCCAACATTCTGAATTGTAAAAATACATCCCTAAGTTTCGATTTTTCTATTGACCACTGATTGCTTAAACAAGGCGATTTATTATTATTTTTTCCCCCCTATTGTGACCTCATGTAAGAAGAAGATCCCCTCCCCAGCTCGTTGCTCAGTTCTGCTGTTCTCTGGTGCGCTGTGGCTCAGCAGTAGCTCATTTACATACACATGGTGCATTCGAGGAATGAAATAAAGTGAGACTGAGGTATGAGCAATGCATTATCTGATGCGTATTTCATGGGGCTGGAGCATTAACGCACATATACACACACATGACATATAGGACCTTTAAATCCACATCTGTATGGATCCATACCTGTAACTCGTGCACACTTGTGTGTTATTTCCAGGCAACAAAAATGTCACGACGCATGACAGAAGGTTCGATGTGTACAATAACCTTTAAATTATGAAGCAATAATAATAATAATAATAATAATAATAATAATAATACCAATTGTAGGCTGGATGGAAGTTTTTCAGTTTTCATGGATCGTTCAGTGGCAACCTAGTGGTGCAGGGGTTTGATCACTACCTTCTGATCAGTAGTCCAACAGCTTGACCACTGAGCTACCCCTGCTCCATAAATACAACTCATGTCATCCATTCTGGCTGCTTGTTTTTTTGTTTCCGTTTCACTCCTTTCCCAAACATACTGTTTCAGTGTCCATGGCTTTAAAGGAGCTGTCCCAGAACGCCCTTTTAAGGAAGCACATTTCCCCAGCCAATCAGAACGCAGGGAGCAGAAAACGCCCAGGTTTGGGTTCCTTATCAATCACTTCTCATCCGCTTCCAGGATTTTTCCAGCCGAATAAAATAATGGCGATATGCAAAATCTTCATGTATGAGGTCACAATAGGGGGAAAAAAATCTGATTTGCTTCTTGAAGCCCCTGCCAATACAAAAATGTAAAACGAGTCAAACAGTAAGGAACGTTTTTCTTCCCCCTTATGTTTTCGTGTGTTCATGCACACTTGATGTCTCATCATGCACAATAGGTGTCCTTTAAAGTCGCCAACTACGCTGAGTAGAAGCAGAAAGAATGCAATCCTGATCATCTGTCCTGCTTTGTATTTGGTACTCTCATTCATTTATGAGCTGGACAAACGAGTTTCCCAGGTGTTAATTAAGAACGAACAGGCCTCCAAGAGGACAATAAGACCAGGAAGCTTTGGAACAGCAACAACAACAACAACAAAACAAAATGCGAAGGGGAAACACGAACCAGGTGCTTCACGCAGCACAGGGAAATAACACTGCATGTAGAAAGTGTAACCAGTCTGAGGCTTAAACTCATGGTGAACAGCTTACACACACACACACACACACACACACACACACAGCACAGCACAACCCCAAACGCATGCGTGCGTCCTACCTGTGCTTGCACACTTCATGTGTTTCAGTCTCCTCTGGTGTGTTTTGCCGTTGTAGTGTATCTGCGCCTGCGCGGCCGAGTTCAGCTGAATGTTACACACTTCGCAGACCTTGTACGACCTGAGTTTACGCTCCGGCTTCAGACGAGCGTTCAGGGGCGGGGCTTTGTGTCTCGTAAAGCCGACCTCCTCCGTAGGTACGCTGTCGAGTCTAGCTTCTCCGGTCAGAGCTCCGAGTCCATTAACAGCGCTGTAGAAATGCTTCATACCTAAGGTACAAGGCACACACACACACACGAGAAAAAGAGAGTAAGTTTGAGTCAGGTTGATATATTCACAAATACTATACATCCAGTGCTTGTGATAACCACTTGGTGGAGCCAGAGTTTGTGTGAGAGTGTGTGTGTGTGTGTCCATGCTGCAATCAATTAGAAGATCAGTGTGAAAGCAAGCACTTGTACATTAATGCTTTTTCAGTGAGTCTAGAGGAAAAAAACAAATCTTTATATCTATTATATATTTATATTTATTTCTCACAACCACTCAACACACCCACATGGCCACACACACACACAAAGCCTCCTTTCACCTTGTGTGTCTGCTATGTCCCACGATTACGCCACTTCTCCAAACAAGGAAAATATGTTAAAAACCACTGCGCACAATCACACATCTGTATTAGGAGCCGCTCCCGATGGCTCTGGGCGTGACCCCTCTCTGACATCTACGGCTACGAGCACACATCTTATCTTAAAACACTATGTGTTGTTGATATTTTTATTTTACAACCAAAAGAGCGATACACACATTCTTTTTATTTAATAGATGAAATCTACAAGAACTAAATCGCCAGTAGAGCTCTAAGGTCTCGTAGATTGGACTCGAGCCTTCTTTTTTTTTTTTTCCCTCTTCTACTCGTGCTGGATGTTTGTATGTAGCGCAGTGCGCGCATCAGAGATTCCCGAGGGCGAATGTGCCCGCTGCGTCCTGCTTCGAACCGCCTCGCTCCCCTCCTGCGCCCACTTTCACACTGTGAGCATCCATCAACTTGCGCGGTGGTACTGTATGCAGCTAAAAGTGTCCACACCCACACACGCACTTTACGCACTGAACGGCGCTTCCAAAAGGATCCACGATGCGTCCACTACCTGAGCTCCGGACTGTATGAAGAGTAAAATCAGGTCTAAATTTTGTATAGCTTGAGCTTAGTTTGCAGTTGTGTTGCCAGGTGTACATTTTACCTTCTCTAATAATAATAATAATAATAATAAAATATTCTATCAATAATAGTTATATAATAATTGTATTCATATAAATATTGTATAATTATAACGATCAAATGATGTAATATGGAGGTCTGAGGCGGCCTTGCACCTCCAGGGTCCGGGTTCGATTCCCGTCTCGGGATCGTGTGTGTGGAGTTTACATGTTACATGTTGGTGGCTTTCCTACCACAGTCCAAAGACATGCAGGTTCTGAAATTGCCTGTGGTGTGTGATCATGTTTGTTGTGTTCAGGGTGTACCCAAGGTTGGAGTGAGTCTCCTGGGATAGGCTCCAGGCAACCGCGCCCCTGTATGGGATACGATGAGGATCAGGGTTCCATCCATCACAGATTTTCTTCCAGACAATTTTGTTGGACTTACGAACGAGCTCTTGGAACGGACCACGTCGTATGTACACCTTTCGTTTTCCGTTACAAATCAACCAGTGTAACACGTTCACACCTCAAGTTTTAATATAACCGGAGTGCGGGTCATTTTTGACTCACCCTCGTATCCGTTTCTTCTCCACACTAAAGGTTTCTATATTTGTACATAATTTTTTTCTTCTTCTGTATTTGTACAGCTAGGTTTTTCTTATATATTTTATATATTGCTGTATCTCCTATAGCTACATTTTCCTTTTGTCTATATTTTATTCCATATCTATTTCCTATTCCTTTTTGAACGAATCTTTAACGTGACTCGGAAGAACTCGGAGAGTGATTTGTTCATTTTAAACCTCCGTAGGTTACGTACAGGCAACAGAAATGAGTAGTTACCTTTGAGTCTTCTGGTCCGAGTCGTTCGTTCTTTTGTGACGTGACTCCCATAGACGCTATGAAGTGCAATAGATTCAAAAGAACGAACGACTCGGACTAGAAGATATGATGGTGAGCTGCTCATTCTGTTTATAATATGTCCTCTACAAATCTGCACTGTAATATTTTCATTACTGGAACTATAGCGTGTTAACTATGGAGACGTGTTGGGGGTCTCTGTGAATTGAAAAAGTAATTTTTTTTTTTTCTGATTAAAAGAACGAAATGAACTAAACGACTCAAAAAAAAAAGATTTGTTCATTTTGATGGACGAGATTCGAAGAACCGAGTCACTAAAATGATTCAAACTTCCCATCACTATTTCCTATTACGGATCCTATTTAAGATTGTTTAAGCAGGTCACAGCATATCGTCCTGTGTATGACTGTGGATGTGACGGATAACATGTGACGCTCCTCCACTGTTTACACTGTGGGCACTATTGTTGTCCTGAAACTGTTTACGTTGTGAAGTGTGCGAGCGATCTGTCCACGGAGTGAGATGATGATGAACTCTAGACCGGCTAGATTAAAAGTGATCTTTTATTTTTATTTTTTATAGCCTGAGTTTAAACGCGCGGGCTGAGCGCTGAGAGCCGAGTGACTCTGCTGATGTTTCCGCTCTAATCTGTTTGCTGAAAGCCGCTGGAACGACACACCAGGTTGGCGATGTTTGCTCGAGATCTGCACGTTTGTGAGCGCGCGTCTGTAATCGCGCGGGACGGGAGGAAATTTAAACAGCTGCTAACTGTTTGATAGTTTTGCCAGTTCGGTCTGTAACAAACGCTTCTCTGTGTCGGGGTTTGTTCAGCGTCCAGCTCTGCATACTTCATTTTTTTCATGTATTTATTCATCATCCAAATGGGTTTACTGATGTACGTGATGTGACACTGATCGGCAAACACACACCGCTATGGCGCTAAGACGCGTTCTCCTGGGATCATGTGATTGTGAGCTCAAGTGGCTGCTGGGAGTGAGGGGCGGCATGTTTGTCCCTGTCAGTCACAGCGACGCCAGCCAATCACATGCATCTGTCACATCAGGTACAGTATGAGGAACAGCGCGGACAGATAGGAGGAATAAATATAGAGGAAATAATAAACCATTTAAAAAAAAAGAAAGATTCACAAACAAGAAAGAAAGAAAAAAAATATTTTAAAACTATTTGCTACAAATGGGTTAAAGTGAAGAATTACTGATAATATTGATAAAAGAAAGAAAGCGGAAGAAAGAAAACGTCTGTTTATCTGTTCCTTTCATAAGAAAAGGAAAAAAGAAATATTGTATAAAAAAAAGTTAACTTACAATAAATTAAAAAGATAGAAATGAAATAATAAAAATAGATTTAAAAAAAGAAAGAAAGAAAGAAAGAAAAACATTGATTAAAGAAATTTTACAAAGAAAGAAACTAAACTAAAATGAATAGATGAAAGAATGAATGAAAAGATAAATGAATATTTATTTTTAAAAAAGAAAGATTTTTTAAGTTTATGGATTTAATGGAAAAAAATATTATTTTTTTGGATTAAATGGATTTAAAAGAAAGAAAAAGGTAACTAATATATTCATAAATTAAAGAAACAGAAATTGTGCAAAGAATAGATGAAAGAAGGGAAAAGAAAGAAATATTGATAAAAAAAAAGAAGTCTCACAGAAAACAGTAACAAATGTTTATAAACATGAAAGAAATTTGTTCAATAAATATGCACATGTAAGAACACACACACACACACACAATCATGCACTACGGGCAATTTGGAAACGTCTACACAACATGTCTTTGGACTGTGGGAGGAAACCGGAGTACCTGAAGGAAACCCACCAAGCACGGGGAGAACATGCAAACTCCATGCACACACACACACACACACACACACACACACGGCAGAAAAAACAAAACATTCCTTATTACACCATTATTTCAGTAGGGTGAGTTAGTGTGTGTGTGTGAGAATTCGTCACACACACAGTACCCGTGCTGTTCACACACATCACGCAACACACTACCCGTGCTGTTCACACACAACAGTGAGAGGCAAGGTAAACAAAGCACAGCCTGCTGAACACTTCCAGTAATGTTATTAGTTAATAAAGCCTGTAATGACTTCCTTTTTCAGGGATTCTACGTGGGTTAATATACATTTTCCTCTGTAGACACGCCGTGTAGGCTGGAGTTTCCAGATTTCTTGTAGTGAGTATGCGTGTGTGTGTGTGTGTGTGTGTGTGTGTGTGTTTATGCCCTGTGATGGGTTTCCCCCCCTGCAGGAGCCACGAGTCCCCCTGGGGTAGGCTCCAGGCTCCCCACGGCCCCACACTGGACAGGAGCTATAGATACTGGATGGATGGACTGACTATACACACACAATGCATACTGATGAATGAAAGAAACAAAGGAGAAAGAAAGAAAGAGAAAAAAAAACAATATAGACAAAATACATTTTAAATAAACTTTTGCAAGAAAAAAAGAATAAAAAAAACAAAATAAAAAAGTAAAAAGAAAATTACAAAAAAATAGATGGAAGAAAAGAAAAAAGAGAAATATTAATAAAGAAATTTGAAATAAGCTTTTGCAGAAATAAAGGATAGAAAGAAAAAATAATAATGGAGGAGAAAAAGAAAGAAAGAAATATTGAATAAAGAAGGATTTACTTACAATAGATTAAAAAGAAAGAAATTATGTAAAAATGAAAAAGAATAGACAGAAAGGCAGAAAAAAGAAAGATTAATAATATTCATAAATTTGAAAGAAACTATTACAAGAAATAAATGCTGAAAAGAAAAAATTAAATAGTGACTAAGGAGAAAAAAAGAAAGAAAAAGAAAAAAAATTAAAAGAAAGGTCCTTGTACACTGACAAGGAATAAAAAAGACAAATAAAGGTAAAAAAGAAGAAACACGGAATATAGATTCACTTAGAATAGATTAAAAATACAAAAATAAATAAGTAAAAAATGTTGTACAAAGAATAGATAGAAAAAAGAAAGAAAGAAACAGACATTTTAGAAGAAATAAATGACAGAAAAAACTAACAATATCACTACAAAAGACAAAAAATGAAGAAAGAAAGAATAGATGAAAAAAGAGATATTGATTAAATGAAAGAAAGGTTTGTTTACAATGGATGAAGGACAGGAATTTAAAAAGTAAGTAATAAAGAAATAGTGATAAAAAAGAACGAGAAAAGAAAGAAAGAAAGAAAGAAAACAGATGTAAAAAGAAAAACTCACTAAAAAGGATTGAAAAGAAAGAAAGAGGAATTATAATACACATGATGTACACTACACGTGCGCGGCCTGGACACTGCGGTGTTTAATAAATTGACATTAATGCGCGAGACTTTAACCTGATTTACATCAAACCTCTATTGAGATTTACATTTTAGTCATTTGCATAGAGTTCTGATCAGAGTTGGCCCGGCATCAGACACACACACACACACACACACAGCTACTAGCCGGGATTATTAACTCCCAACATCACTGAGAGAGAGGAAAAAAAACAACAACATGTCCCGGGTAGCCATTAGGTCAGCGCTAGATACACACCAAACCCAATCTTCATGTCTGGATCGGCGATTATTTCAAGCTCTAATATTAATAGAGCATTAAGAACTGGAAACAGACCTTTCTGCTATATAATGAGAATTTTTGCGCGAGATGAAGCAGATTTCACAGAATCAGCTTTTCTGGTTAAACTGATTCCAACTTCAAACAGAGCTGAGCGAGGGAAAGGTCACGGCAGCTGTGGAGACGTTCCCAGAGTCACACGGCACGTTTGGGATTCCTGAGTTATCCCCTCTTTAGAGTGAGAGACAGAGAGACAGATAGCAATTCCATTAAGTGAAGGGATTTGAGAGGAATTGGGTCCGGTGAACTAGAGCATGACTGTAGTAGAGAACTTCACTGCTATGGGTTTCACACACACACACACACACACACACACACACACACACACACACTGGTTATTAGTGTGTAAGAGAATCAGTAATGACATTACAGGAAATCATCTGGGTATGGTACACATCTTTACTCATTTGAAAGTTAAATAAGCCATACTTGGACAACCAGAGGTGGGTAGGGGAGCCAAAACATTTACTCATGTAAGAACAGCTGTACTGTACTTCAAAATAATATTACTCAAGTAGAAGTAAAAAGTAGTCATCCAAAATATTACTCAAGTAAGAGTAAAAAAGTATTTGGTGAAAAGACTACTCAAGTACTGAGTAACTGTTTTAATCGTAATGTTCGATTAAAAAAACATTATTATGATAATTATATTAATAATTATATATTAGTGCGGATATATATATATATAAAATATGTGTGTTGGCGATTCATTCTGTACTGAAATATACTGATATATTCATAGACTTAAATTAACATTATATGTACAATTAAAGTCAACATATAATCACACAAACATGAAAAAAAAAAAAGCATTCTATAGTCACCGCAAGATTATACACTAACTATCGCGTGCAAGATGCGGAAACTTTTGTTTGCGCGTGCGCAGTGAGCTTATGTAGGATTCACAACTAGGATGAATTTATAGAACACTGGCTGAAGGTTTTTATTCTACTTTGCCGCCTGACCTGATTGGTCAAACGGAGTCATGTGATTATTGCTGCTGCGTCTGATTGGTGAGACAGTCATGCGGTACAGTAAATCTACCGGCTGCACGTGTAGAATAAACGGTTAGAAAAGTAACGAGTCGGGTGGAGCCGAATGTAGCGGAGTAAGAGTAGCGTTTCCTCTTCACAAATCTACTCAAGTAAAAGTAAAAAGTTTGGTGCAGTAAAACTACTCATAGAAGTACATTTTTTTCCAAAAAGTTACTCAAGTAAACGGACAACGTGGCGATGTGACGAGTCTGTATCCAAGCACACATGACCAGGACGTCCTGTTCCTATGATTGTCGTTAACATTGTGTATCATTCTCAAGTACAGGTCAACAAACCATGCCCGGGTCCTCCTGACAAGGTGGTCTCGAGCAAATACTGATCACTGATCTCATCTTCAGAACCGCACGACCGAGCCTGATGAAATGGGGACTCGGGTGAGAGCGCTGTCTCCAAAAAAAACGCAATAATAGTCGACATGGTGTGAAAGTCGACTCCGTGGTATGGGCTTGGGATCCTGCGATTGGTCTTTTTTTCTACAATTGGGAGACAACGCTCACAAATGTGGCCTAGGCGCAGAGTATGTTCCGTCCCATCAACGACTGCATATTTGTAAATAATATGTATGTTACTGTATGTCATCTACTGTATATTGCATGTACATCTACTATACAAATCCCTGTGTTCGTTTAGTAAGTTGTTTAACTATTTATTTTTAAGCTTAAGTTTATTCATCAGATATCCCAGTTTTTATTTTTTAGTTGCTGTCAGTAGGCAGGGGTCAGAGCGCAGGGTCAGCCATTATACAGCTCCCCTGGATCTGACAGGGTTAAGGGTCTTGCTCGAGGGCCCGACAGCGGGCAACCTGGCGGAGCTGGGGCTCGAACCGTCGACCTACCGATCAGTAACTCGGAGCCTTAACATACTGAGCCACCAGTAAAAACCTGCAATTTGCAGATCCGGATTGCACTATTACCATTTCTATCTGGTGTTTCAGATCTTCCCCCGGCTTCCACATAATTTCCCCATCATTTTTATCTTTTTATACACTTCCTCGCCTTTGTAGGCATCAATTAGCTCCATCCAGAAACGTTCATGTTTGATAAGTGTTTGAACAGTAAGACAATTTATCATGCTCCAGAAACATCATTAACCAGACCATAAAAAAAAAATGTTGACCTGCATAAAGAGAGCTAAAAGCCAATTAAGTCCGGAGTTGAGAGTTAATTAAGTTCTGATTAATTGTGCTTGCTGCAGAAGTTGTGTTTACTTTTTTTTTTTTTTACAGACAGATAGATACTGTATTAACGTCTTTATACATTGTATTTTATTTTATTTTAATTAAAAAAATGTAATATAATGTGGAACGACTCCCAATCACACCCCCCCTCCCCCCACTGCTGTCTCTGTCCCTATGATATGTTCTCAGTGTCTTATTGTCTCTAAAAGGACAATCCAAGCTGTCTCTGTGACCTGGGATTTCATGTCACTGTGCGAAAGGAAAACGAGGTTAAACTAATGCCGGGCGCTTAGCGTGTACACGTTTTCCCATCACATTTGTCCTTTCTTCAAGGCTAATCCCTCCAGATTACACTGTCACTCATAACTGTACTACACCTGCCAGATCTCATACACACACACACACACACACACACACACACACACACACACACACACACATATATATGGTGCATACTGTACGAGTGGCATTCACTTAAAACCGGAACTTTTGATTGTGCAGAATAACAGAACACAGTTATGAGAGTAAAAACTCCCATTATTTAGAAGAATAAATAAACATTTATTAGTGTTACTAATCCCCTGCGTCACTAATATATTTATCCGGGCATTTCACTAGTGCTCGGATACCAGCAAGGTAGAATTTTTCTCATCACACCAGAGCCATGATCACTCCGGAATGCCAGCTTCACGTTTGAAACGCTGGCCTCCCAGGAACTCCAGGAATGGCCCAAACATGTGTAAACACCTTGGAATGGGCCAACCATGTGGAACGCATTTTAAGTGAAGACATCAACTCTAGGAACAGCAGGAAACAACTTTCTAAAAGGGTTTTTTTTTTTTTCACCCAAGCTTTAGAATTTTTTTTTTTCCCCGAAAAAGTGTGTGTGACATCAAGCACCTCTGGACCAATCAGATCACAAGTTGCGGAACAAATGCGATTGCTGGTGAAAAATGAGGCATAAATCCCTAAACATACTTTATACTTTATATAGTTACCATAAAGCTGATCGACTGGACGCTTCAACTGTGTGACATTTTCATACAAATTTACCATTTTGAAAGCCGTCTCGTTTTCAAACCCCTAAATGTTCTCCAGATCGCACGCACAAATGCTGTTACCAGCCAGTAATGATTCCTTGTGAAGACGAAACGTGTTCATAAAAGAACGCTTGTGATTAAATGCGACCCATAAACACAGGCACACACGCCCTCTGAAAATACAGAGGGTTAAGTGTGTGCATCACATAGTTTTCTCCACCCCATAAATTGACCCTGCTGTGTCAACACGGTCTTAAATAAGCCCTCAGTGCGTGTGTGTGTGTGTGTGTGTGTTTGAGAGAGTGTGTCAGTGCAATATCATTAGAGAGAGTTACACGGTAAAACTCCTGCCTTATTCTGCATTCGACTTTCCATCTGCCAGACTGAGTCAGCTTTACTCAACACAGAAGATCCTGTTAAACCTCTTTCTGCTCTCTTTCTTTCCGTCCTTTATTCCTTCTCTCAATTCCTTTTCCTCAATCTGAGGAAATTTCACCCCGTGCTTCTTGAAACGATACTCAAAACTTGGACGGGGACTTTTTACATCCCGTACCAATCCAGCTGCCCTCACAGGGTTAAGCTCAACAGGGTGAAGTTCTGGTGGCTGCACTGGCGAATCCATTACAGACAGAAATCCACTGTGCTCGCAGTTTGGGTAACGACCCGTGTTTTATCTCATAGTGACGCTCCACATTACTGCTTTTTATTAGCACCCGGTTTGGGACATACGAGACAAACTGGTTTTAAACTTCCCGCAGGAAGAATAAACATACATTGATTTGTCCGTTCATCTTTGAAGGTTCAGTTTTCATAGTCTACAGTACTTTACTTTATATTGAAGTAAGCCGTGCTGCGTCATGCTTTCGTGTCTGGCGTCTTGTACGTGCATTACCGTTGCTTCTGTGACTTCTCATGATCACTCACTCACCCTTCATCTGTACTGCTTAATCCTGTATATGGAGAGCTTGGAGCCTATCCCAAGAGACTTAGGACACAAAGGGGGGGGGGGGGGGGGGTGTACACATACACACACTCACAGACTCATTCACACGCTACGGCCAATTTGGGAACGCCAATTAACCTAACCTACATGTCTTTGGACTGTGGCAGGAAACCGGAGTACCCGGAGGAAACCCACCAAGCACGGGGAGAACATGCAACTCCATGCACACAGAGACGGGAATCGAACCCGGACCCTGGTGGTTCTGTGACTTCTGCATACTCTAAACTATCCTGAGATAGATGCTGTGACATAATCCGGCACTGCTCATAATTTAACTTCTACTCAACATTTTGATTTCATTCATGCCACAGGTTTAACTTCAGACAAAAA
This sequence comes from Clarias fuscus, assembly GCA_030347435.1. Lineage (NCBI taxonomy): Eukaryota > Metazoa > Chordata > Actinopteri > Siluriformes > Clariidae > Clarias > Clarias fuscus. The sequence continues at coordinate 22,807,880 of CM059222.1, read as the reverse complement.
AAGTACTGCCAAAGATTCATTAAATTCTATCCAGTCAGTTTTGCATGATGCTGTGACAACATCTGGCTGGACAGACATACAGACAGAGATTTTTCTGAGACTGGTTTCGGGTCCTTCAATGTAAAAAAAAAAAAAACTAATAAAATTAATAAAATAGTGTAAAAGTAATAAAATTATGTTGTAATACTGTGTATATTTTTATAGTGATTATGCCATGGGGGCAATTCATGCCAGGGGGCCATTTTAGCGCATAACACTGGGCTTTCAGTTCGGGTAACGACCCGTGTTTTATCTCATCAACGCTTCACATTCCTGATAAACTAGATTTAAACTTCCCGAAGGAAAAATAAACATATATTGATCTGTCTATTCATCTTTGAAGGTTCAGTTTTCATAGTCTACTTTCATTTTTTTTTTTTTCTTTTTTGGATCAAAGACTTTTTTTAATGAAAATCTAAACAAGTTAAATATACATACATACATAGTATACAATTTTTTCCCTACCCGTACCCCTCACCCCACTCCAGTGGAAAAAAAAAATAACACCAAGTCAGCAGAAAAAGAAATGAGAGAAAAACAATTAAATAAATAAATTACACATCAAACAAAAAAAGGAAAAGAAGAAAGTATTAGAAGAAGAAACTAAAAATATATATATTTTATTACAGATCCAATTTTTCTGCATCTATATTTTCCAAATGGCTCATAAATGGTTGCCAGATATCATAAAATTCCTGAGTGGCTCCCTCTAGAATGGTGTAGATTAATATAACACAAGACCTCATTAATGCAGTGAGCGCCCACTGGTGGCAACGTGAAGTAAGCCATGATGTGTCACGCGTTTGTTTCTGTTTCTTGAGGATTTTGGCAGCTTGCAGGTGCATTAACGTCATTTGTGTCGTCTGCATACACGGTAAACTATCACATTCATTGGCCCTGTTGAGTGACGCATATAGCCACGCTCACCTTGAGAGCTAAATAAGTTTTTTTTTTAAGTGCTAGATGCTGTGACATAATCTGGCTGGACAGACATACAAACAGAAAGCTTTTCTGAGACAGATTTCAAGACTTTACACATAAAGATATGACCAATGTACAGACAAAACCTTTTATTTACTGTATATAGATAGCATCACCAAAGCTCCCCGTCAGACCATCCCATTTCCTCAAACATGCTTCAAAAAACAAAGTCTCCTCGACTCCTTCAGCATCTTTTTTTCCACTTTCCCCTGCAGGAACCCGAAGACTGTATGACACTGTGATATGATTATAATTAGTTTGTCCACAAAAAATGCTACACAGGACCCTGTTTGAGCAAGTTAGACAGATTTTGATGAAGTGATGTTGGAATAATGCAAATATAACCTCAAAACAACAGAATGTCAATATATTAGTATTTATGCCGCCTAAAATCTGTCCTTCGATCTGGGACGTTAAGCAACACACACCTGTTCATCCTGTACGTCTTCATACTACATATTTCTTCCTGATTTAATGTTTAGGTAAATTGCAGTTGTGGATTATTTTCTGACTTGTATGAGTTACACTGATCAGCCATAACATTAAAACCCAAATCATAACGCAGAATATTGTGTAGGTTTCCTCTTGTGCCACCAAAAGAGCCCTGACCCCTCGAGGCACGACTCCGTGAGATCTCCGCGGGTGTGCTGTGGTGTCTGGCACCAGGACATTAGTTTTAGGACTGAAATTGCCACAAACAGTTTTGTACCCACATCTCCCCACAAAGTGAACAGTTAATACCACAAATGTTCTTCTGTATGTGTTCCAAACACCCCCAACACAGATTTGTCTGTAGATATCACTTTTCATCTCCCAGTCTTCCTCCGTCTAATGTCTGCATTCATCATGTTCATCACTCATCATGTCTGTGTTTCCTTCTGGCTCTCCCTTTTATTTATACTGTCACAGTCCTGCTGGAGTCCTTGCATGCACTCTGCAATGAATATACGCTGACCTTCTCCCTTATGTGGCTATGAGTGTTCTCTCGCTTTCTTTTCCTGTTAAGCTACACATGGTACTCCTGGGTTCCCGGTGATCCAGACCCCTTCTGCTCTCTGGACCTGTTTGACGCATCCTGGTTGCAGTGCCCCACTTCTGATCGGAGTTCTTGTCTCCTCTGGCTGCTTCTGTTCCACTCAATGAGCATAAAGCTGGTCTTGGTCTGGTTTTTCTGTGAGGTCTAATGACTGCTGTCGCTTAAAAGTTTAGGACCGGAATTGCCACAAACTGTTTAGTACCCGAGCATCTTCCAGCAAAAATGGGCTTTCTATCAACTCTCTGGTATATGGACCTTTCAGCCTTATAACACAGAGATGTACCAGGGACTGATTCATGGTTGGACTACCTGATATCACCCAAATGATGATGGCATCTCTGTTGAGTCTGGTTCCTATAAAGCTTTCTTCCCATTGCCATCTCATCTGATCCCTGGGTGATGCTGTAACCTCTCGCAGCTAGAGGGCTGAGAGGTACTTAGTGCTCCCATGTTAATCACGGTTCTACAGCCAATCAGGGGCGTCCGTGAGCTCACGCAAGCGGATAGCTCACGGATAGCGCTGTCCTCCGAGTGCGTTACGCCGCCCCCACCGTGAGCGAGCAGTTCGAAAAGATGCGGTCGGCTGGCGTCACATGGTTCAGAGGAAACATATTAGTCTTTAATATGTCTAAAATGATAGTCTTCAGCCCTCCCGACTGAGTGGTAGTAGTAGCCATAATGCAGAAAGCCCCCCAGTGATGGGGAGGAATTGGACACGACTAAATTAGGGAGAAAATCTGGGAAAAATCCCCCCCAAGAAAGCGAGAGTTTTCCTTGTCATCCTTACCCACGGCTTACTTATCAGGGACAACCTTATAGGTATAGTGTATGTTTTTTCTTACATTTTTTCTAATTCATATCCATCCATCCATCCATCCATCCAGGGACCTCTGTAGTCCAACTAAGGACCATGGAGGTAAACAGTGACCAATGTATTTAGGTCCCATTCTCACAACCGTTGCAGGACCTCCAGTCAACACGGACAATTTGGGAATGCCAACCAGCCTAACCGTGCATGTTTTTGGACTGTTGGAAGAAATCGGAGTACCCGGAGGAAACCCATCAAGCACGGGGAGACTCCATGCATAGAGACCCGAGGCGGTAATCGAACCCGGACCCCGGAGGAGCAAGGCAACAGTGCTAATCGCTATATCACTGCGCCGCCAAATTTATACCCATACCTTTTTAACTCTATAAAGTTGCTTTGCAACAATAACTGCAGTTAAAAGGACTTGCAGTACAAGTACAATTTAACTGAACTGAATTGAGCCACCATCATAGAGTCACCTCTTGATTCTTGATGAAGCAGCCAGCGGGGGACGTGTGAGACATGCTTCTCAACCTAGAGATTCTGATACTGACTCTGATACACCTGGTGCAATTGTGGCTTCCTGCTTTTCTTTCCATCCTGGTTGGTGCCGTTTCTCAAGAGAGTAATGCACACTTCCCGAGTGAATTCTTCAGTTTCCTGGCAATTGGCCGCACATGATAGCCTTGGAGCAAGAACAGTCTGATGAGTTTCAGAAGCGATCCCTCTTCGTCTATAATCGAATACGCAAATGTCCACGCTCCAGATAACATTTCTATTGCTTGTTTAATCAGCATAAACCTTTTCAAACAAACATAATCGCAAAAGTGTTCTGTAACGATCAGTTATGCTTTAAACATGACAATCATAAAAAAACCTTCAAACTCAGGCTTGAATAGTAATTTATACCATTTTTAAAGTGTGTTTTTCTTTCAAATCCAAGGGAATTTCGGCGTGACCTCAACCTTTTAACCGGTGCGCACACAGAACGACGTGTATATCGATATAACCTTTAGAAATAAATTTGTTCAGTGGCATTTACACTATGACATACCGCAGCTGCACAAAATCTCCAATCTGAGGTTTCCCCTCTTTATTACAGAGTGTGTGCGTGACACGTACAGTAGGTCTAGATCAAACTCTGGGATGTTTATTCAACCATCAGAGCGATCATCTTCCCGTTATGCAGGAATGGAATGCTGATCTTCGCTAAAATCCTTCTAGATGTCATGATACAACTAGGCGGGAGATCCGGTACTTTTTCTGCTCGTTGCTGACGCGGACTCGGCGGCGTCGGTGAGCGGTCGAGAAAACCTTCGACATGAGCAGAAACGGCACCATGACCTGGTCACGAACAGACGATGAGCTGTCAGCCGACCCACAGAGAGTGGAACGTGAACGTAGCTTCACAATGTGACACGAACACACCTACGCCAGGAGAGAGCGCGGAGGCAGTGAAGGGAAAAGTGCCGGACAGGTTAGTGTCGGAAAAAAAATTTTTCCTTCTTCTTCTCGTGCATTTGTGCGCCAAGGACATTCGTCATAATGGTGTATTGCATGCTACTGTTTAATAATTCTTCAGCTCACTCTCCTTTATCTAAGTAATACATATTTATCCTACGCAGCCTTTTTAATCACCACAAGTACTTAGAAGAGCAGATATAATTATATACACTAGTGATGAAATCCCAGCTGTGTTAAGAAGGTGAATAAAAGCATAAAAGGTTGTGAGAGAGTAGGTTGAAGAACAGAAGATCTCTGTATAAATATGTTTTATTCAAATAGTGATGTGAAGCAGCGTGAAAATACATATAAGGTCGAACTCAAGATATGGACCGGTGCACACATGGAATTTATGTAGAGTTTGTCAATAAGTTAAGTTTTTATTTATTTTCTAAATATGTTTCTTTTTTAAAACTCTTAATGGGGAGGGGAGGTCACGTGACCCGAAGCAGGATGGCAGCTTAGGAGTTTTGCTCCGCATCGAAACTCCGTATTTTTCTTATTACGCCCTATTATTTATACACTTTGTGGTTATTTAATAACACTTTTAGAAATGGAAAGTGGAGGGGATAAGGACTTTACTATTTTTACAGCGACAAGATCACAAAAAAGGAAAGAAAAGAAGAAAAACCCCACCGCGCGTGATGGAGACGGGGAAGCGCTAGTCTACAGCCGGACACCTCGCTAATTTTAAACGAGATTAGGGCTGTTGGTGCTCGTTTAGACGGTATTGAGGGACAGCTGGGGAAAATATCTACCTCAGTGACAGTTCTTTTTTTTTTTTTTTTTTGGATTTTCCCCCGATTTTCTCCCTAATTTAGTCGTGTCCAATTCCTCCCCGTCACTAGGCTCCCACATTAAGCCCACATTAAGGCTACTACTACCACTCAGCCGGGAGGGCCGAAGACTATCACGTGTTTCCTCCGAACCACGTGACGCCAGCCGACCGCATCTTTTCGAACTGCTCGCTCGGGCACGGCGTAACACACTCGGAGGACAGCGCTATCCGCTCCCTCCATTGCGCGAGCTCACAGACGCCCCTGACTGGCTGTAGAGCCGTGATTAATGTGGGAGCACTAAGTACCTCTCATCCCTCCCCTCTGAGAGAGCTCGGCCAATCAGCTCTCTCTAGACCTCCGGCTGCGAGAGGTTACAGCACCACCCGGGATTCGAACTGGCGATCTCCGGATGATAGGGCGAGCGCTTTAACCACTGCGCCACTCGGAGGCCCTCAGTGACAGTTCTTGAGAACTCTTTTGCTGCCCTCGCCGAACGAGTTACTGACAGTGAAACCCGGATAAGCGCAGCTGAGCAGCGGATTTCTGCGGTAGAGGACTCGGGGAGCGCACGCGGCACTCAGATGGCCGATTTGCGCGCGGCCGTGGAACAACTCCAAGCCAAAGTGGATGACTTGGAGAACCGTGGTCGCCGCAAAAATGTAAGAATTGTTGGGCTTCCTGAGAAAGCGGAGGGCAACGAGCCTCTGACGGCATTTCTTCAGAAAATGTTGCCAGTCTGGTTACAGCTTCCCGCTGATTTCCCTGCTATTGAGATGGAGAGCGCGCACAGGGCCCCCCTTCCATCCCAGTCTACGCCGAGCGCACCACCGCCGCACGCTTCCTACGTTTCCCGGTAAAGGAGGCAGTTTTGCAAGCAGCTAAGAAAACCAAAGTCAGTCATAAAGGTGCCACATTACGCTTCTTTCCGGATTTATCTGCGGAGATCGTGCGGAGGCGGCGGGCGTTTGGAGCGGTGTGCAGGACGATGGTGGAACGAGGTGTTTACCGGGGTTTTGCGTATCCAGCTAAACTCCGTTGTTTACATAACGGAAAGATTAATTTATTTGATACTGTTGATTCAGCCACTAAATTCCTGGAAGTTCCGGAGCTTCTCTGATTAATTAGCGTTGACTTTAAGACAGTTTTCGTGGTGTTTTTCTTCCGTTAAACAATTTAAGGGTGTTTTTTTTCCTATTGAGCTTAATTGTATTAAATGGCTTTTTGAAGGTGATGCAGCTATCCGGTGAAATTTGGTTCGCACGCACAAGGCCCTCTCAGGCTGTATATTTTATGACCGTGGCGCCGGATCTGCATAAACCTTGATTTTTCTTGTTTGTCACCTGCCATTTATTTATTTATTATTCATTGTTTTTTATGTCTTATTTTAATGTCTTATGTATATATATTTTTTATTATTAATATTATTATAGTGGACTTAAAGTTTTTTTTTTGATAAGTTTTGAGGCGGTCTTCTCTGACTGCCGTTTCTCAGGTCGGTCAATGGAGGAGTTGGGGGAGGGTGTGTGTTACGAGTTGTTGTGTTATTTGAGCCCTATCGTTTGGGGATAGGGAGAGGGGGGAGGGCTTGTCGGGGGGTTTGTTTGTGTTTAGCAGAGCTGATCGTACTTCAGATGTATGTCGTTTACTTCACTTCTGTCCACTTACAGCATCCAAATACTTTGCAGTGCACTAACATATGTCCAATCTGACTAGGGTGGTCACATGGACCGTGAGGGGCATGGGTAGTGCAGTCAAGAGAAAGAAGATCTTAACATTCCTCAAGAAAGAAAACGTAACTATTGCACTTCTACAAGAGACACATTTGTCAGATAGGGAACATTTACAGCTCAAAAGAGATTGGATTGGTCAGGTATATTTCAGTTCTTTTTCATCAAACAAACAGGGAGTTGCTATTTTGAGTCATAAAAACTTAGAGCAGACTGAACAGGATCCTGATGGCAGATTTATTCTGATTACCGGTCACGTCTTAGGGAAACCCTTAACTGTTTTAAATGTGTACGCCCCGAATGAGGACGGTCCTGACTTTATATCAAAGATGATCCTGTTGTTTAATCATCACTGTAATGGTCTGGGGAATTTAATTGTGTCATGGATAATAAGTTGGACAGGTCATCTTCTGTAAAATCAACCTCCCGTTCTTCACGAACTCTTCAAAATATGTGTCGTGCTTCAGGCTTGGTAGATATATGGAGAGAACTACATCCAGCTGTCAAAGACTATACCTTCTACTCTCCTCCCCATAATTCTTATTCCAGATTAGACTATTCATTTTTGCCTTCCAGGTACATTAATTGTGTAAGACCTTGCGAAATAGGTCCAATGGTTCTTTCTGATCATAATCCTGTTTATTTAGCTTTGACAGAATTTTCAACCCCTAAATCATCCTTTTGGAAATTTAATAGCACTCTCCTTAATGGCAATTTGTTTTGCCAGTTCCTTAAAAGAAAAAATATCCCAATATTGGCAGGATAATGAATTTTGTCCAGTAAATAGTGCCACTAAATGGGATGCAGCCAAGGCCACCTTAAGAGGCCACATCATCTCTTTTACTACTTGGCATAAAAAACAAAAGGCTGAGAAGAGGAAAAAAATAGAAGAAGAGGTTAAAAGATTTTGGAACAGCTTCATAAAATTTCACCTACACAAAACAATTGGAATCTTCTAACACCGGTTCCAGATCTAAATGAAACCTGGACTATTCAGAACATGTACAAAAATTAATAACATTTAGTAGGCAAAGGTTTTATCAATATGGAAATAAACCTAGTCGTCTTTTAGCATATCAACTCAACTGTGAACGAGCTGAAAGATCCATTAATGCTATCAAAACTACTGATGGAGTAATCTCATATGATCCGGTTAAAATTAACTCAAAGATTTTTATGAGAATCTGTACACTTCCTTATGTGCAGCAGAAGACCCCCCCCATTTTTTTGGATAAGATATCGTTACCTTCTATCTTAGAGGAGGACCAGGCTTTTCTTAACACTCCTCTTACAAAGGAAGAAATTTTTGCGGCTATTCAATCTATGCCTAGTGGGAAGGCACCAGGGTTGGATGGCTTTCCTCTGGAATTTTATAAAAAAATTTGGCACGAGCTGTCTCCTATTTTTATTCCAGGTTCCTGGAAGACTGCCTCTATTAGTTTGATTCTTAAAAAAGGAAAGAACTCATTGGACTGTGCCTCATATCGTCCAATCAGCTTACTTAATGTAGATTTTAAAATTGTGGCCAAGGCCTTGGCTCGTCGTTTGGAGAGAATTTTGCCTAAGATCATTAAACCTGATCAGACTGGATTTGTTAAATCTCGCTATGGTTCAGACAATGTACGTCGTCTCCTGAATATAATACATCGGTTGAATACAGATGGTGACCCGGCTGCTATAATATCTCTAGATGCAGAAAAAGCGTTTGATAGGGTCGAGTGGAGATTTTTGTTTAAAATATTGGACAAATTCAATTTGGGCTCTAACTACATCAGACTAGTTAAACTTCTTTACTCTGATCCAACAGCTGTGGTTAATACTAATGGTTTATCATCAGGTAAATTTTCAGTTCATAGAGGCTGCCGTCGGGGATGCCCCCTGTCGCCACTCCTGTTTGCCTTGTTCATCGAACCCTTGGCAGAAGCTATTCGCATGCATAGAGGCGTCCGGGGCGTGGAGGCAGGTGGGATGGAACACCGCATATCAGTATATGCAGATGACGTCTTTCTTTACCTGAGGCAGCCGCAGTCATCAATTCCTTGTGTGTTGGAGATAATTAATCAGTATAGCCAGTGTAGTGGATCCAAATAAACTTAGGGAAATCCCAAGCCATGTTTTTAAATGCCCCACAGAATGTTAAATTACAGGGTCCCTTTCACATCACTTACTCTGGGTTTCTTTATTTGGGCATACACATAACCCCTGATCTGAAGGATCTGTTCTCCAAGAATTATTCACCCTTAACAACAAAACTTAAACAGGATATGGACGGGTGGACGTCTTTGCCAATTTCTTTTTTTTTTTGGAAGAATTAACACAATTAAAATGAATGTGCTTCCCCGTTTACTTTATTTATTTCAGTGCATACCCTGTTATTTGAATTCTAACTTTTTTTAAGGGTCTGAACACAGCCATCAGTAAATTTATATGGAGCAATAAAAAACCCAGGATTAGATTCACTTCACTTCTCAAGCCGAAGGAGGCGGATCTTTGCCCAACATACAGATTTACTATTGGGCTGCTCAGATCAAACAAATGCTTAGATGGTTTTCAAATGATACAGGGCTCCTTGTGGGTCACTATGGAATCCTCTGCATGTGCCCCGAGAACATTAACATCTCTTCCATTTATTAATCATTTTAATTTTAAGGAGATCCGGCCGGTAGTTGAAAATTTTTTATTATTAAATACCCTTTTGGCTTGGGAAGATGTCAAAAAATATCTCCACCTCCCCAAGAATTTAACCTTGCAATCGCCAATCATTCTGAACCCCGACTTTCCTGCATCGTTAGCTAATATTGGCCTTCGGACCTGGGTGGAGAAAGGTGTTTTTACTTTAGCCAGTTTATTTACAGATAATGTTGTCAAATCTTTCGAGACCCTTAGAATGGATTATCAGCTTCCTAGAATTTCAATTCTCCAGCTACGTCATTTTATTCAATCTGAAATGAGACGGGGCAAAATTCGTTTTGAAATGTCTGATATTGAAAATCGCCTCGTGCTTCCCGCGGCGTTGAAGGGCCAGATTTCTTATCTGTACGGCTCACTTTTATCAGAAACCCCTTCACCTTTGAATCCTCTCAGAAAGGTTTGGGAAAAGGAAATGGGCCAGTCATTCACTGATGATGAACGGCTCTCTATATGTGAGGAGGTTTTTCACAAATCCACTTCAGTTTCTGTGCATGAGCAAAACTTCAAATTCATATATAGAACATATCTCACCCCTGTACGCCTACACAAAATGTATCCAAATGTATCTCAGCTGTGTTTTAAATGTAAATCAGAAACGGGGAACATTGATGCATTTGTTCTGGGAGTGTAAGAAAATGAAAACTTTTTGGTATGAAGTGCATGATCTGGTTGAGAAACTACTGGTTAGAAAATTCACTATGTCACAGGGGCCTGGAGCCAATCACAGGTACGAGATGGTGTACATTCTGGGTAGGGTGCCAATCTATCACAGGACACACACGTTCACACACTATTGGCAATTTGGAAAGGTCAATTAGCCTAACCTGCATGTCTTTGAACTGTTGGAGGTAACCCACCAAGCATGGGGGAGAACATGCTAACTCCATGCACACAGACCCGAGGCGGGAAACAAACCGAGACCCCGAATGCGCAAGACTACAATGCTAACCGCTAAGTCGTCGTGCCACTACTTGTCCAATTATTTGCTAGATAAATGCAAAATGATGCACCTAATAGTTACATATCACAGCTTAAATCAAATTGCAATTGCAATATGTGCTTTATCGAATTGTGCAGCCCTTATAAACACATTAACATAGATTATTAAATAATTAATTATCAGTAAATTGGTGACAGGACCATGGGCACCCAGAGGTCAGCCCGTCAGGTCTGATCCGACAGAAAAGACAATGCAGCCAAGCAGTCAAAGAGAACAAGGCCGCCTACCCAGCCTCTAAACTCACCAAATCCCAATCCGATCGAGCACCCAACTGATGCCCAAGTCTGATCCACAGAGGTCCAAACCCGCAACCCACAGCACCCGAACAATCTGCTGTCAACACCACAGAAAAGCCCCAGAGGCCATGCGGAGGGGATTAGTGGGTTTTGATGTTAACCCCGGTGGTTAGTTGGTTTTAATGTTAATGTTATAACTGATCACAAAGCGCTGTCATGAGTAATAAGATATTATTCATATAGGAGTGCTTCCATGCATTCCACATTCCAAAAACAAAAAATATTCAAGAACGGAATTCGTAATTAATTTATTATATCACAATGATATGTGTATAAAACTTGATATTACTGTATCAGTATTCTGGACAGTTTTCAAGCAAAGCGTCAAACTCCGGATGACCTCCATATGTTCCTCCTGGATTTACACGGCCTGATGACTTCCTGACCTTACCGTAGGGAAGAGAACTGCTCGTTCATGCATGCTACCCATAATTCCACTGTACGGCATGGCCTTACCAGTTCCAACACACTTTCAGATTTCCTATTTACCACCATACTGTACGTTGTAGACTGCCTGATACTTTAGTGTGTGGACGCCTGACCATCAGACCCGTATGTGCAGTTTGGACATCCTGTTCTAGATTCAGTTCTATTGTACTGTTATAAGCACCTCCACTCTTCTGGGTACACATTTCAATTATGAGCTTAATATTTTAATATTTGGGTTATGTTCAGGAAACTAATCTACTGTATACTTTTTTTTTTTCTTCTTACAGTTAAAGGGGTCCCTGGAATCAAAAATTGAGAACTAATTACCCGTTAGGATAAAGATGGGTGTTTTAAGATGAATTAAAGGAAGAATTATTGCTAGATGTGTCCGCCGGACTAGGACACACATAACGGCTAGTCTTGCAAACCGGAAGAGGGACACGCACATACAAACACACACACATATATTTATGGACAAAAGTATTTCACCAAACCTGCAATGACATTGTATTCAAATACATACACTTCAATATGGAGTTGGTCCCCCTTTTGCAGCTATAACAGCTGCCACTCTTCTTGGAAGGCCGTCCACAAGATGTTGGTGTGTTTCTGTGGGAATTCGTGCCCATTCATCCTGTAGAGCATTTATGAGGTCAGGCACTGATGTAGGACGAGAAGGCCTGGCTCACAATCTCCGTTCCAGATCATCCCAAAGGTGCTCGATTGGGGTTGAGGTCACAGGTCTCTGTGTTGGGGCCAATCAAGTTCTTCCACACCAAACTCATCAAACCATCTCTTTATAGTCCTTGCTTTGTGCACTGGGGCTCAGTCATGTTGGAATAGAAAAGAGTCTTCCCCAAACTGTTGGCACAAAGTCGGCAGCATAGCATTGTCCAACAAGATGTCTTGGTATTCTGAAGCATTTAAATTGGCCTTCACTGGGGATAGGGGGCCTGATTGAAACATCTGAATTCAATAGTTTACAGGTTTGGCCAGTATTAAGATATCCATATAGTGTGTGTGTGTGTGTGTGTGTGTGTGTGTGTGTGTATATATGTGTGAACATGTATGTATGTATGTATAGGTAGGTAGATAGATAGATAGATAGATAGATAGATAGATAGATAGATAGATATGCAGGCACTCACTCCGCTATTACTGTGTAGTGCTTAACCTTGCTCTCAAAATAGTTCCAATTCTTCCACAAAATGTTGGAGACATTAATTTGCGATTTTTTTGCTCCATGATGATGTGATTGCATCATTTCATGGTGCAAATCTTCCCTTCTACCATATCCCAAGGGGGTTCTATTGAATCCACATCCGGTGAATACGAACACCGGACACTGAAATCACTGTCAGGTTCCAGAAACTGATTGGGATTTGGGGAGTTGGCAGGCCTTGGGCTCTTGGCCTGCTGGGGCCGGTGTGCATCAGGCTGTGGTGTTTCGGTGTCTTTCTATCGTGGTCGCCATTGAATGTTTTATTAGCGTGGCTAAAATTAGTGCGGCATTGGCTTTTCTGAGAGATCGGATTGGCCCATGATCCTGTCACCGGGGGATAGTTGGTCAGGTGATCAGTGCTATCCAGTTCACCTGTTGGTGATGTTAATGTTGTGGTTAATCAGTGTACACACCCTACAGGGTTGCCTACACACCTACAGTGCTTGGACGCTTAATTATCTGAGAATGCTTTCGGAAAGACTGGGGCTAGTCTAAGCTTAACAGAAACTAAAAAAATGTCAAGAGCATCCTACGGAAATATCACTCGACGCCGTAAACATCCAGTCAGCAAAGTTTGATTGAAAGGTGTTGACACAAAGGTGTTCAACCAGTTGAGTGATGGCATCACAAACGATGCATACAAGTCATACCCTCGCTCACTCCTGGAAGGAACACCATCTACACCTTTACACACTGAATCTTCTTTTATTACTTACAACCTTAACGCACTTATCTCTATTGCACACACACCGTAGCCACCCCACAATCATCTAGAAACCTACGTTCTGATAGAAAAAAAAAATTTTTTTTTAAACACCTTTAAGACGGATCTCTACATCTGAAAGCCTCTAGAACCTCATACACTTGTTCACTGCAACAACAAAAAATGGCTCGCAGAACAAAAAAAAAAAAGGAACAGTTCATGTCTGAATCATTCCTGCTGTGTTGCTTTAGCCTGTGGTGTTTCAGTAACGAGCAAATTACAGCATCTCAGTGGACATCCAAAGAGAGCCATTTCTCATGTGGTCTGAAAGCCGCGTTTTTTTTCTGACAGAGATGGATTCAGTGTTATGAAGCTGCAGTGGATCTGATATGATAGCAGAACGGCCAGTTTGCACTTTAAGGCATTCTGTACGGTTTGAAAAGATTTCTTTTTAACCAGATTCCAAGCTTTGTCCATCACATGGTGGCAGATTAAAACGTCTCGACGTATACTGGAGTAACTTTGCAAAAAACATGTGTTTAAGATCAGGGATGCAACCAGATAGAAATAAGTTACTGTTCTAATATTGTCTGATTCGAATAAGTCTATCATGTGTGGTTTGCTCCAGTAGTCTCATCATCATATCGCTTCATCCTGTATTCAGGGTCGCCTGGAGCCTGGAGCCTATCCCAGGGGACTTAGGCCACGAGGCGGGGTACACCCTGGACAGGGTGCCAATCCATCACAGAGTACACACACACATACACACTACAGATAGTTTGGAAAAGCCACGTAGCGTAATCTGCATGTTTTTGGACTATGGGAGGAAACTGGAGCACCTGGAGGAAACCCACCAAGCACAGGGAGAACCCGGACCCTGGAGGTGCGAGATAACAATGCCAACCACTAAGCCAAGTGCCGCTTTGCTCCAGTAGTCTGAACTTAAAAATTTTTTAAAAAATTTAAAAAACACATTTCTGTAACATTTCTATACGTTTATTTTTGTCAAAATTCATGAAAAGAAAGCCCTGATTGTTTAAAGATGCTGCCCATGCAGACCATTCACTTTCAACATTTCACTTTCAACCAGCGCCACACTACGTCTCCTAAGGTCTCCAAAAATTTCATTAGGTTTAAAAATAACTTCCATTTGTTTTGTGCTGCATTTAGTGCTAAAAATACAGCCACTCACTAAATTACACTCACCAGCCCCTTCATTAGGTGCACCATGCTATGACTTGCTTTAGACTTCAGAACTGCCTTAATTCTTCATGGCACAGATTCGACAATGTGCAGGAAACATTCCTGAGAGATTTTGATCCATGTTGACTATCTCCCACTCCACCACATCCCAAAGGTGCTCTACTGGATTAAGATCTGGTGACTATAGAGGCCATTAGAGTATAGTGACCAGTTCAAGAAACCAGTTTAAGGTGATTTTAGCTTCGTCACATGGCGCGTTATGCTGTGGTCATATAGGAATGGACAACAATACTCAGGTAGGCTGTGGCATTTAAACTAAGGTACTAAGGTTGGTACTAAGGGGTCCAAAGGGTGCCAGGAAAATCTCCCCACACCATTACACCACCACCGCCTGAAAACGTTGATAGACGGCAGGATGGATCAATGCTTTCGTGTTGTCTAATCTAAATTCTGATCCTACCATCCAAATGTCATAGCAGAAACCAGGACTCATCAGAAAAGGCAACCAAGCTTCCAATCAATCTATTGTTCAATTTTGGTGAGCCCATATGGATTGTAGCCTCAGTTTCCTGTTCTTAGAAGAATTCTGAAAGTTCGGTAGGAGCTCCCTCATGGAATCTCAATCCGTAATGGAAACCTTCGAGAAGGAGGCGAGGCAGAGTAACTGGTTGAGGAATCTTCACGGTTAGAACATGCCTACTTCTAGCTGGTTCGGTTTTGAATACAGATATACTGTAGATAGTGGCACTGCATTACATTACTAATATGAATCTAAAAGACAGTGCAGTGATCATTTATTCAGCGTGATAATGCGCCACACCATTAGACACGATCACATGCTTGCGCAATCATACCGTTTTATCACACATGCTCCGTGTTCGAATTGATTGCTCTTTTTTCGATTTTTTTTTTTAAGAGCCAAATTCCAGTCCACAGCCGTCCTAATAACTGTAGTGGTCACGGTACACAGTGCCTTACTTCCCTTCAGCATCGGGGCTGCCGTGCTTCAGATTAACCTCTGTCTTGCGAACGCGACTGCTTATTATGTTCGCCATCATAATTGCTTTTAAGTCATGCGTGACATATAAATGAAGCCAAGAATGTGTGCCAAGGACAAAGGCAGACAGCAGGAGACAATTAAAGGGCCATTAAATGGGACATGCTAACGCTATTTAAGGAGGAGAGAACGAGAGAGAAGAAGTGATCAGAAAGGAGATGAGGAGGTCAAGTGGGAGCGAGAGCTTCGAAAGTGAGATAGAGAGTGAGAGATTATGAAAGAGGATAGTTTTAAGTAGTAGTGGTAGTACTAGGATGGTTGATCTAGTAAATGCTGTACAGTATGTCATCAAAAATTCCCACAAACAGGGCCTCCGAGTGGAGCAGTGGTAAAGTGCTCGCCCTATCATCCAGAGATCGCGAGCTCGATTCCCGGGTGATGCTGTAACCCGGAGGTCTAGATAGAGGTCACAATAGGGGAAATCTAACTGGTTTGTTTAAGCCAAGACAAAAAAATAAATAAAAACAGTGATTTTATTGATTACTTTTACTAATATTTTTTTATATTTATTAGTGTTTATTTGATTAAATACATGTTTAAACAATTTTTTTTTTCTGGGTAACACTACAGTTTTGGTCATTTGTTTATTTAAAAGTATCATATGATGTGATATTTTTGCCATATCGCCCCCTCTGGTTGGGAGCTGCAATAGAAAACTGAAGCTTCTTTTTAGTCAGCATTTCCATTTGTCATTAAAGAGCGATAAGTGAGATGAACAATGGATTGATGATTAATACAGAAAACTGGTACAGACACAAATTTTATAGCCATTATGGATAGCCATCCTAATGTTTTGCTAGCAAAAACCTAGATATGCATCCTGTCTCAATGCTCGTGGTGCGATACTTCTACCAGATCACTCGTCCCTGCTTGAGTCTGACCTCAAGAAATATTTAATTACGAAACACAGTCTAAAGAAAACCTCCCTTCTGCCTCTCATCCCCATATAGAGGATTCTCTATACTACCAGCCCACACACTAACACTGACACACAGTTAGCCATCGCTTCTTTAAAAAGCTAATAGAAGCACACCCACACAAAAATCCACACCAAAAATCAGAGGTTCTCCTCTTCTTTTCTTCTTTCTTTTCCTAAAGCTAACGCCCTTCACCTTGAATCCTCTCCTCTCTGCACAATGTGACTGTGATTCGCACAGCAGTGGCCGAATCGCACAGCCGGACACAGAGAGCAAGAGCGAGCAAAAAAATTGAGAATAGAGTGCTAGAGAAAAAGGAGAAAAGGAGAAACGCAGAAGTAGCAGACGGATGCTGAAAAATCAAGAGCGTCTTTCGGCACGACCCTGGAGTGACTCAGCTCGGTCCAGACGTCACTGCCTCCTCCAGGGCTGTTTAGAGCCGCAGGGCCTCGCAGGCATCTCGAGCGCTGGGCAAGGGGTCAGGTTAGGCGAGCCGGAGGAGGACGTGTGTCCTTGAATGGCTCATTAACAGATCGGGGCAATTCCACGCAAATGTCAACTAAAGCACGGAGAGAGAGAGAGAGAGAGAGAGAGAGAGAGAGAGAGAATTGAGAGCGCAGGGGGGAATAACATCTAAATCGCCCACTTGGGTCTATATTTAACTTTTGTTCATTTTTAGTTTATTCTGATGGTGAAGGCAGCGGGTTTTTACTGTCTAACTGGCCGAGCTCTTCAGTCCGACCAGGATTTAAAGACATTTTTCTCAATTTAGAGACATGAACCATATCCTTTTGGTTTCCAAAAAAAGCCCTCCATTCACAAAGCAATGTAGCACTATTATACAACATTAGCATTTCCTTATTGTCTCATAAAGGAGCTTACAATGAGTGGAAACACTTACAGTGCTGTGAGAAAGTATTTGCCCCATCCTGATTTTTTGCTTTACATATTTGTCACACTTACATGATTGAGATCATCAAACAAATTTTAATATTACACAAATATTCATTGATTCATTCAACTTGTATATATCCTGTGTACAGAGTCACGGGGGGCCTGGAGCCTCTCCCAGGAGACTTAGGGCATGAGGCAGGGTACACCCTGAAATCAAATACAGGGCACAAGCTCAAACACATACGCACAAAACAGGCAGATTGGGAATGGCAATTAACTTAATCAGAATATGTCTCTGGACTGTGAGAGGAAACTCACCAAGCACTGGGAAAAAGTAAATCAGTTATTACTATAGGTTTAGGGGGCAATTACTTTTTCACATAAGATCAGGCAGGTTTGGGCAGCTTTTTTTCCCCTTAATAAATGAAATCGTCATGTAAAAAACTGCATTTTGTGTTTACTCCGGTCATCTCTGTGTAGTTTTTTAAAGAAAAGTAAAAGTAAATAAACATTTGTTTATTTATTCGGGGAATATTACATTTGTTTGATGACCTTAATCATTTAAGTGTGACAAATAGGCAAAAATAAATAAATAATTAAGAAGGGGGCAAAAACTTTTTCACAGCACTGTAGATTAATTTAAGATTATGAATTTTACGCACAGACCTGATCCAGGATTCTGCAGTGAGGACGTTACAACCATTAACTTATTTCTAACACAACTATTTCCTGTTTTTCATTAATTTCACGTTCTACTTAAACATGCAATGAGTCATGCTCAGAGAACACGGCCGGTTTAACCCTCTTGGCTCCCGGGCACGGAAAAAGCTATGTTCTTAATACAAGGCTGTCACCACGACACTTCAAATAAGTTCTTAGCAAGCTAATAAGGATAGCTGCGCTTATGCTACGAGGGCCGTCAAACCGGGACATTTTTTGGATCATGCAAAATAACAGAACACTGTTATGAAAATAAAAACTCCCTTTATAACCCCTATATAATCCCCTCCTACATACAGTATTATGCACTTATCCCAGAGTTTCACTAGTGCTAATGGATACCGACAATGTGGTGTATCAGTTTCCTCAGTACGCTGGAGAGATGATCGGACTTGTGCTGAGAAAATGATTTGCCCTGACGAAGCACAAAGACAATCTGAACCGAAAGTGTCAGCAAAACAAAGTTAGAAAATCCAGAGAACATAAATGGGGCTCCTGGGAAACTCATCCGTCTTGTCATGTGAAGATCTCGAGTTTGATTCCTGGGTGACGCTACGACCGTCCGTAGCCGCAAACCTAGAGAACAGATTGTCCGTGCTCTCTCGAGGAGGGAGGGAGGGATACCATGCTCTCGTTCGCACATCATCCATAGCGACACGTGTCAATCATGTGCATCTGAGAGCTCACGCAAGGGGAAGGGGTAGATAGCGCTTTGAGCAAGTGTGATGACACGATAAACGATAAAAGATGGCTTTTTGTGGCTTGAAGGAAGTATGTGCGAGCCTGAGTCATCCCTGGTTAGAGGGACATTTGACCAGTTTGACATTTGACATTTGTTTGGAATGGGTCCGAGCTTCAATCGGCGCAAGGAAGAAGAGAGTGTCGGGACGAGAGAGATGTCGTTAATAGAGAGAGAGGGATGTAAGAGAGGAAGAGGAGGAGGCCACAGCATCAGCCAGGATGCTCCTGTTAGAGAGTCAGTGCAGAAGCAACATGTAAGATGGACAGACAGATATAAAAGCAGGACAGGTCAGACAAGCAACTTCTACAACAAAGTCTAAATGAGACAGGTTTTAGTCTTCCTTTCCCGGGACAACCCTCAAGAGAGCCAGTTTCATCAGAGCGTTTGATAAGTTTCGGGACTGACCTCGAAGATACTGTACGTTCTTGAAGGACTGACCTTGATGTCTTAAAGTATTCATGATGGACCGGTGATTTTTACTCTCTTCACTTATCATAACATAATCCAGTCTGGGTGATTTCTCAGTCATGAAGCCAGACATAAAGAAAAACCTTTGAATTAGAAGGTGTGTCCAAGATTTTGCCTGGTGCTGTATTAAGAGGTCAGTGGCTTAACTTGAAATGGCTGTTATCATCCTGCCATTGTAAGCAAGGTGCAGAATACACACACACACACACACACACACACACACACACACACACACACACACACACATATTGATCAAGGGATTCGACTGATTCTAAGGACACAATGAAGCCCATCAGCTTAGTTTTAATCAACCTTGTCACCCTCAGTTCATTACATCCTGACTATCTGCCACTGCAATCGGCTTCTCCCTCACACACACACACACACACACACACACACACACACACACACACACACACACACACACACACACACACACACACACACACACAGAGGGTATCGATTCCATCAGATTCTTTTCTCCAGTTTGGTATCACAGTTGATTAGCGGCATCCATACCTGAGACTCCGTCACGCTGATCTGAGAAACGTCTTTGATCGATAAGACGTGTGTGTGCGCATGAGCGAGCGAGTGAAAGGTTAATAGGTTCAGGTTTAGACACTGGATGTACGAGGGGCGTTCAAGCCAAAGCAGGACTTTTAATTGTGCAGAATAACAGAACACAGTTATGAGAGTGAAAACTCCCTTTATTTCTCTATATAATCCCCTGCTACACTAATGCACTTATCCCAGAGTTTCGCTAGTGCTTCGATTCCATCGAGGTAGAAAGTTTTCTCAGTACGCCGGAGCCATGATCAGACTGCTTGTCTGATTCATGTCTGAAACGCCGGCCTCCCAGGAACTTCTTTAATGTGGAAATGGCTTGGAGGTCAGGACTGTACAGGGGATGTGGCAGTAACTCCCAGCGGAAGTGGTGATGGTGAATGATTGTGTGTACAGACTGATGTGTCTCTTTCGCTAGTTGGTGAAGTTATCTATCGATTTTCAAGGATCGAGTGTTTCCACTCGCTCACTGTTCCACGGAAATGACTGCAGTGAGCTCCGAGCCGACTCGACCGGGATCACCATTCATGGACATACGGTCTTCTCGTCACCATACTGTATCCCAGTTTGACCCGAACACCCCTCGTACTACAAGGTGGGTTTTTAAATAGCAAGCAAAAATTAAAGAGAGAGAGAAAAAAAAGAGGGCCAGTGGTAAAGTGCTCGTCCTATCATCCGGAGATCGCGAGTTCGATTCCCGGGTGATGCTGTAACCTCTCGCAGCCGGAGGTCTAGAGAGAGCTGATTGGCCAAGCCTTCTCAGAGGGGAGGGATTTGTTACGCCGGCCCCCAGTGGTGCGTGAGCGAGCAGTTCGAAACGATGCGGTCGGCTGGCATCACGTGGTTCAGAGGAAACACGTGATAGTCTTCAGCCCTCCCGACTGATTGGTAGTAGTAGCCTTAATGTGGGAGCGCCCCTAGTGACGGGGAGGAATTGGACACGACTAAATTAGGGAGAAAATTGGGGGGAAAAAATCCAACAAAAAAAGAGCGAGAAGGGAGGATAAAAGAGATAAAGAGAGGAAGGAGGAGGATAAGGAGGATGGAAAGGTGATGAAGGAAGAGAAGTAAAAGAAGCAGCAGAAAGAATTCCTTGGCATCATCGCTGTAACGGTTTTAACCGCATTTTCAACACGATGAAGTGATTGCAATAGTTTTGCCTTTTCAAAATACTGTTTAAGCACTTTCAAACGAGCGTGTATTCAAACCACAGACAGGAATCATGTGGACACAGTGAATCTTTTGACAAGATCCAATTTTGTCCATATCCTGAGCGCGTTGGTTAGTGAAACGATAATGGAAGATGAACGATCATTTCATTTTCTTAACATTTTTTCCACACATACAGTACAAGTTCTGGCTGAATGGATACAAATGTCTCCACCTTTTCCTCTTTAAGCTCACTGCGGTAGAATAATGCAATCACTGTTTACAGACTTTTTACCGTTAACTATTTGCCGTTAAAATTTGACTCAGAACAGCTGGACTTCTATCCTCTTTAATCAAACTCTGTCATAAATCATGCTTTCACATAAAAGCTTCCATTAGACGATGAGATTCAGAGTAAACGTCTCTTCAACAAGAGAAATAATCTAGTGTCACCCTCATATTGGCAGATGTAATCGATTAGGCAATTGAAACGATCTTTTGTTTCTAATGCGGAATATACAGGGTGATTCACTCGAAAGAGGCCCCGAATATTCTATGATAACTCGACGAAGCAATCTGAAACAAAACAACATACAATGTGCTCGTCCAATGTGTATATAGAGCTTCGGACACTGGTGGTCCGATAAGGTAGGCGCCAGACAACCATTGCGCCGTTTAACGCATAGCGCTCCTTCACTCAGTCACTCGAGTTCTCATCAGGATGGCAGTAGCAGCATATATTCAAATTGAGGACCTATTGGGCCACCAATTCCTTTAAGACAAGTCAGAGTGAATTTAGGAAGAAATATGGTGCTCCTGATGTACCCTTAAAAGTAGGAAAATATCAAATGTGAAATTGCTGCTATTCCCCCAGATATCCTTGCCGATAAGTTGAGGAACAGGGAGCGAGGGAAGGGTTGTATTCTTTTATGAGGTCACAATAGGGGGGAATCTACTGTGCATGGTTTGTTTAAGCCCTGGTCGATTGGTTTTAAAGGACAGATGTTTTAAAGTTAAGGGAGAGTGAGATCTATTGGTGGTGATGATGCTACTTACAGGACTCCAACCCAAGGCAGAGCACAATACAAATAGGGAACATTTAGAGAAGTTAGAGTGTGTGGAAGTGCTGGATAAAAGCAGACAAAGATACGAGATACAGAACAAGAGAAGATCAGCTTTCGATGGCTTTTAAGGAAGGCTGGTCTGGTTAGTCGGCTTTAAGAGGGAAAGAAACAAGAGTGCGTGAGACCTACAGACCTACAGTTGGAGGTAATGCAACCTACTGGATTCCAACTGCGGTTAAACAACAAGGAAGAAGAAAAAGAACTATTAAACTAGAGAGGTACATATCCTGAAGAAAATGTGAGTGGTGCTTGCCGTGACATCATATGGTCTCAGTGTTAAGTCTATGGGACTTTTTGAGTCACCCCTTAGAAAAGTCATAGCACCCCATTCCCGACCAAGCCGCACGATTTAACACCTCATTCATGGGTCTACGACAAACTCATCAGGACTCATCGGCGCGCCGAACTTTCACACGGAAGAAAAAAAAGAAAAATAATAAGCCTGTGAGATTATAATAGTAGTCCTTCGCTTCGCAAAGCACCACTAATTACAAAAAGCAGGGAATGTTTTCCTATGAATGCATTTGAATGTCTAAACGTTAAAGGGGCAGTGGTGGCTCAGTGGCTCAAACAGTTAAGAATGTGGGTTACTTCCTGAGGTTGGAAGGTTGTAGGTTTGAGCCCCAGCACCACCAAGATCCTCCGCTCTGACCCAACTTCCTAACATGGAGATGCGAAAAAATTCTTTCATTGTGCTGTAAGGGACACGGGAGCAAATTTTATAATATTATTTTATCTCATTATACATCTGAGCAGTTGCTCAAGGGCCCAACTTTTGGGGGGTTTGATCCTGGGACCTTCCGAGTCATAGTCCAACACCTTAACCACTGAGACTAACAAGGCAACTCTGACTTCTAGTTTTAGAGATACAGAAAGAGTGAGTGAGATATACTGTAGAGAGGCAGGTTGTGATCGAATTCCTCCGGAACACAACTTTTTTTCGCAGTAACTCCAGAAGTTACTTTTTCGCCCTCCTCACCGAGGTACCGCCCCGGGGCAGTTCACCCACAGCACACGGAGGGTAAATATTTCACCTGTGTAGGTATCTACACAGACCTTCACTTTAGAAAAAGCTGTTTCTTCTCCTACATGGCTATGAATGAACAGGCAGACTGGTACACACACACACACACACACAAATACACAGGCAAAAATGCTGATGAGGTAACAGTGCGTTCTTTCATACAGAAGAATCCCGACGGGATTAGAGAGAGAGGTGCCGTACCTGCTCTCGCTCACTCAGCCCTCTATTCATGCGTGTGTTATTTGTTTGCGCGTTGCATGTCCGCTCACAGAAGCGCACTGTTAGGCCCAGATCTGCGGTGCTGCTTTGACGCATGTGGTGTATGTGAGTGTGTACTTGAGCAACACCCATCTGTTTAAATCTGAGCCAGAGTTGAATTCTTTGGCCTCGCATATACACGCGCGTATACCTCTGAGGCCGGACGCTCGCGCATCAAACGCTCGAGACCTCGTGAAGGTCGTTTGGTTAAAGGGTGTGTGTTGAGGTGTATGCAGGGCGCAGTCCCTTCTGTCTGCCAGGCAGAAACAGAGGGGCCATGGTGCTGTAACATTCGCCGCGAGACCTCGAGGTCGCCTCCTGCTGACTCCGTCCTGAGCTCCAACAGGGAGGGTGGTGGAGTGACGGCTGCTGGAGGAAGTCTACTACAGGAAAGGGCAGGTGGTGCCGCGTACACGCTCATGCAGGTGTCACACACAACGTGCTCACCGACACACATGGACATGTGCGAATGAAGAGAGACAGAGACTTGACCGCTGCATTTACAAGCATTGTGATGAATTAAAGGCCCTTTTTGTTATCTTAAGA
This sequence comes from Clarias fuscus, assembly GCA_030347435.1. Lineage (NCBI taxonomy): Eukaryota > Metazoa > Chordata > Actinopteri > Siluriformes > Clariidae > Clarias > Clarias fuscus. The sequence continues at coordinate 22,784,000 of CM059222.1, read as the reverse complement.
GAGAAAAGATTTGATCTTCTGGGCGTGGCCTTGTCCAGTGCTCAAGACATGGAAGTTCACGAGACTCAGGAAGTTATAACACTGTAGTCTCCATGCACTGGAATTGGTTGTCCTGTACATCCCACAGATACTCGATTAAACTAAAACCTGGGGAACTTGGATTTACCAATTTAGTCCACCGTCTTTCATTACTCCATGGTTCAGATCTGACGTTTAGTTGCCCGCTGTAGGAGATTTCATGGGTTCAGCATGGGCAATGTGGCCGGTCTGCAGCTACCCAGCCCAAAACATATAGTAGCAAGATGTGCATTAGTATTCAGGCCTTCATGTCAATCAGTGTGTCTTGGGCACGCATGTCCCTGTCTCTGCTTGACCAGATGTCCACTTTTGAACCACTTTTACCAAGTCCTAACTACTGTACACCAGGATAACTCACAAGACCTGCTGTTCTGGGGATTCTTTGACCCTTAAGGGGCTAGATACTCAAGATACTTAGACTTGCCCATTTGTCCTGCTTCACAAACCGACTGGTTGTTTCGCTGCCTAATATATCCCACACCTTGAAAGGTGCACCATGATAACCAACATTATTTTACAGTTCCATGCAAAGTCTTGAGCCACCCTTTATTTCTTCACGTTAAATTAAATTAAATGATGTAGAGTAAATTAAAGAAAAGGGAACAATTGTTTACTGTTTACAGTATAAGAAACGTCTGTTCCGGCTGATCAGCATTCAGCATCATCGGTATACTAATCACCGGCCTGATCATCTGTCATCATCTGCACCGGTTTCTCACTGGTTCATGCCTTGCATCACAGGTCACTGCAAAACCATTCCTCTGAATCTGCTCAGGTACAGGGACTAGACTGAAAATGAGAGCCGCAAACAGGAGCCGAAAAAAATCCTCCAGGAACCTGGTGAACTATTCCACAGGACTACATTAAAAATACAAAAACGTCTAAGGAATCTGGAAACAAAATATGAAGAAATGAGGGGTAGCACAAGACTTTTGCCCACGTCATCTGTCAGGGGTTTTAATGTTATGACCGATCCATGTATAGAGGCAATGCTCATGTCTCGCTGTATCCAAAAAAATGTAATGGAAAAACAGACATTTTACTTACATTGATTCATTGATTCTTATAATTAACAAAATAAAGCATGTTTTTTGACAATGTTTTCGTCCACTGACCTGCATTAATCTATGGCATGTGACTCATGTGTTGACTGATTTGTATCTGAAAAATTTTTTACTCCCACTTTCCTAGACAGAACTTCTGCCAGTCTGGAAGAGCGAATGATAATGAGCATTTCCTGAAAGAAACATGAAGATGACTTTGAGAGTGTTAACATGGGTTTGCACCATGCAGCAAAAATCTCTCACTCTCTCTCTCTCTCTCCGCTTCCCAACAGCTGTTACATTATTAGGCACATCCTGAGGGAAAACCAGGTCACGTAATTACACATAATAGTCAGCAGGTTGGCTAAATTCCCGCTTCGAACACTACACACCGCTGTCGTTTGGTAATGCAATGTCATGTAGAAATGTGGGATAAAGGTTCAGTAAGTCCCCTTCATATGAACTAATTTCGTTAGAGTGTTCGTTCGTAAGTCCAATTTGTTCGTAAGTCCAACAAACATTGTCTAGGTACTATGATACTAACACGATATGACTATACACAATATATTACATTAAGAACGAGGAAAAAGGAAAAAATGAGTAATGTCTAAAAAGATCTTGCTATGTCTACCATCTTTTCACCTCGCTCCATGCTGTCAATTATTTTCCCTTTGGTCTCCATAATTAGTGATTGGCGCTTCTTAGCAGTATCTGCTTCATCATCACGTTAGCTTCCAGACCTCCTGGGCTTGTAGACGATGCACGCTGCATGCACGTGACAATACAGTATATGCCAGACATGTTCGTACTGTATCTTCGAAAGTTTGTATCTCAAATGTTCGTATGTAGGGGACTAAATTACTGGTCAGATTATTTACTGTACTTTAAAGCGGAGTAAAAGTAAAAAATGTATCCGCTAATAAACGTACAGATACGTGAAATATGTTTTCTTTAAGTACAGTAATAAGGTAAATGCACTCAACTACAACCACCTCTGGTTAACTCTTGAACCGTCACAATGTCCTCATATCACTGAGCGGATGTGCAATTAGTGGCGAGTGTTGAAGGGGGAAGAAGAAGAAAAAAAGTCAAACAGTTATAAATGTGGTGTTTTTGTCTGCATGTAGCTTAGACTCGTACAAACACACGCACGCATACTGTACATTATTATACACGGCCAAAGGACCTGCTTCTTAATTCTGTCTTTTTGTGTTGCTTTTCCTGCCATAAAGCCAGCAGGAGGTTATTTGGGTCGACGACCGAGTCTGTCCTCACAGGATTGCGTGCAGTTCGGTGGCTCGACCATCAAAGAGCACATAATTAGCAAGTCCATATCCGACAACTTTGTCTCTGTTGTTGCTTTGTCAGGCGACTTCCTGACTTGCACATTCTCACACACACACACACACGCACGCACACGCACGCACACACACGCACACACACACGCGCACACACACACGCGCACACACACACACACAAAGCTTTTTAAGTAACAACTGGCTTCACGAAAACACTAACCTGCCAACACTTAAAATGAAAGGCTGCTAACATAACAGAGCACGATTAAATAAACATCAGTTATTTCTGTAAAGGGGAAAGAAGAGACGTCGCAACGGCGCTCGTAATGGCGGCGGGAAAAGTTGTTTATCGCGTCGTCTACCTGAATCTGAACTTTTTTTTTCCCTCACCGTGATTCATTTCCTTGTGCGCCTGGCTCGACTAGAACTTTATAGCCATACGTCAGCCGAGCCGCTGGAGAGACGGACCAAAAACATGCTCACAATGAAAAAAAGACGGCACATTGATAAGTGTCATTCACCCATATTCTCTCTAAGGATGGCCACATGAATTGGGCTTGTCTGGCTCATAAACACCTCATTTAAACACAGATTTTTCATTATAACGTAGTATATATAATTTAGAAACAGGTGGCTTAGTGGTTATCACTTTCCCTTTCCACATTCAGGGTCTGGGTTCGATACCTTTTCCTGGTTCTCCCTGTACATTGTAGGTTTTGTCAGACAGTCCAAATAAATGCAGATTAGGATAATTGGTGTTGACAAATTCGCCCGTAGTGTGTGAATGATTGTGTGAGTATGTGTGTGTGCCCTGTGATGGATTGGCACCCCATCCAAGGTGTACCTCGTGCCTCAAGTCTCATGGGATAGGCTCGAGTGTTCGAAGTGAAGGATTAAGCGGTACAGACAGCGTGAGTGAGAGTGAGTGAGTAATTTAGAAACAGGTTGCACGTTCTTAACTGCGACAAAAGGACTCGGTGAACAGGACAGAGGAACAGCGGTCTTAACCCAATACGGGAGCATAAATTGTGTTTGCCCTGTCTGAGACTGAGTGCAAATTAGGTGGCTGCCCTTCAATTCCCTATGGCAGAAAAACATAATTGTGTTCCTTTTCGGTCTAAATGGTGCCTAACGAGAACCCATAGACATGGAGTAGTCATTATACAATTACCATGCTAGCAAGAGCCTGAAAAATAGGTTAATCAGCTTCTCGAAACGTGTCTATTAATACAAGCAAAAATGAGGCTATTTGTGCATACTGTAGACAGAAGTTCAGGTTTTATTCAGTGTACCCAGCGCTCGTGTGAATGGTGAGACGAGTGTGAGACACCGAGCGAGATGCAGATGACATCGAGGCATGATGTAAAGTCATCAGTCCACCTCCTCTGGCGTGGTTTAGGAAAACCAGAGAACGGAGAGGAGATCTAGACGGACAGTAATTTTACACACTCCTTTCACAAACCTGTCAGATTTACAATCACAGATCGAGCAGGATTTTATATATATATAAAATGTATATGAAATATTATCGATATTAACGATTTCCAACACTATAATCATAGTGTTTGCATAGAAAAACAATCTAAACATTTATAAAAGGCATGTAAATTAAGTAAAATTTGAAATGAATAGACACTAAACCTTAATTTATGATTCCGGCTACAACACTGAAAGTGGTTCCATGTTCTTCTTGCTCAAGTCAAGTCAAGTCGGCTTTTATTGTCATTTCAACCATATACAGTTTAGTACACAATGATACGAAACAACAGTCACCAAGGACCAAGCTGCTACGAACAACATAAGTTAACACAATTAACTAGCTATCTAAGAAACCTAATTAGTTGACTAGCTGACACGAGGCGCTGACATTTTTGACGACTTCGCTAACATTCTTGGGACCCATGGTGCTATATCTTCACTAAATCTTGCACCAACAAAATATAAATCACCAAAAAATATATGTGTAAAGTCGCTTTGCTTGCCTTTCCACTAATGCAAACCAGTTTTGAACGGCTCCCAGGTCCGGTTGGGTTTAATTACCCAAATATCTGGAAATGGCTTGGAGTGAGGTCAGGACTATACGGTTGATGTGGCAATAACTCCCAGCCGAGTTCCTGTAATATGCAAGTGAATGTGAATAATGGTGTGCATACTGTAGTTCACAGAGACAGATGTGTCTCTTCTGCACATTAGTGACAAGTAATCCGTCTATTTTCATGAATCAGGAGTTACACTCGCTAAATGTTTACAGGAACAACTGCTCCGTGCTACCTCGGCTGGGATCGTCAGCCGTCTTTAAAACGTTTGCACCATTCACATGTTTTACTGCAGCTAAGAGTCTCTTCACTGTACGGAGCTTGAAGTCTTCTGTGAATGTCAATCAGTTTTACTGCTTCACTCACAAGAAATTTCATCACAAGTCCCAGTTTAACTTGAACGGACCACAAATTTCATTATTTATCATTTAAATCAATCGTCCACTGCGTTGCACAAATGCCTATAAGATGCTCTAAGATGTCCAGCATTAAAATACAACACTATTCCACTATTCTATTCATGCAAATTCTATCTTTTTGTTTCTCTGACCTCTATAACAAACTGTAAACCCAACACTGTAGTCATGTACTGTACTTTGCACCAAGCATGTCCTGACTCTCCTCCACACCTCCTGGATGTTGGGGGGGAAAAAAAAAAAAAAAAACGTTCATGCAAATGTATGCAAAATCATTTTATTTAAACAAACGTACACGAGACTACAAAAGGTAGATGTAAGATCTATGAATATGTAGTTTTGCAATAGGAAGCGTAAAATAGCTTGTTCGTACACTCGTTTGATTGACTGAACAACTGAATTGGCTCACATCGCTTGTGCCATCGAGTCGTTTACACACAGAATCACTCACTCATCGTCTATATCGCTTTATCCTGTATAAATGGGGGTCTGGAGCCTATCCATGGAGACTTATTGCAAACGGTTGGGTACAACCTGGATAAGGTGCCAGTTCCGTGCCAGTTAAGGTGCCAGTACATGGCTCACATACTGTACATACACACACACACTCATTCACACACTACGGGCAATTTGGGAACATCAATGAACCTAATCTGCATGTTTCTGGACTGTCGGAGGAACCCCATCAAGCACGGGGAGCAAACATGCAAACTCCATGCACACAGACCCGAGGTGGGAATCGAACCCTCGACCCTGGAGGTAGTTCAGAAAAACAGAAGCATCCCATGATTACTTTCAATCACAAACCTGAAAGTTTCTATCAAAAACGTACTTTGACAGAAAGATCACTTGCTCTGGTTTAAGTAACAAAACATCCACACCAAACCAGAGGATATGCATTGCATTGATCATTCGGAATAAAGTCAGTTGATCTTTGGTTTCTCTCTCACTCACTCACTCACTCACTCATCGTCTCTACTGCTTTATCCTGTACACAGGGTCGCGGCGAGCCTGGAGTCCATCCCAGGAGACTTATGGCACGAAGAAGGGTACACCCTGGGTGGGGTTCCAACACGCTCATTCATACGCCGATGGCTTTGGACTCTCTGAGGAAACCCACCAAACACGGGGAGAACATGCAAACTCCATGCACACAGAGGTGGTTCCGAAAAACAGATTCATCCCATGATTACTACCAACCATAAAGCCGAGAGCTGCAAAACTTACTTCTATACACACCAACCCAGATGCTATGCACTGCATCGATTATTTGGATAAACTAAACGGTCAGTTTAAATAATCTAAATGAATCAGTCAGCTACATTGATCGATTTTCGTGCATTCACAAATTCTACAAATGCAAGACTCCCCCCCCCCCTTCTTTCTTTTTTTTTTCAAGTAGGAAATATTCACACACTTCTGCCAATACTTTCTTAGTTCATTTGTATCCTAATGCATTAAAACAAGGACACCGAACAAACAACCACCCCCTAGAAAAAAATAATCAATAACAAGAATACAAAATAAATAAAAATGTCCTGCGTAAACTTCAGCGTTTCACATCAGACAAACTTGCCCGCGCGCGATAATAATCACTCATACAAGGGCGCGTGCTGTCCCGCGCGTGCTTCTTACCGCGAGCGTTTCTTTCCTCCGCGTGCTCCTCCACCACCGAGCCCAACATCACTAACATGCCCAGCTGCGCTTCCTCTCACAGCGTGAAGCGAGATGACGCTCACACACACACACACACACACTCACTCACTCACTCACAGAGAGAGAGGGAGAGAGCGCGCGTGTGTGTGTTTGTGTGTCTTGCGCTTCTAACCGAAGACCCTCGTGCGTCATTGCGCGCGCCGACACACAGCAACTGCTACCGCACTCAAAGCAAAACATTATACACATGTCTGGTAACTCCCATTTATTATTAACTAATTAGCGTTAGAAAAGAGTTTTTAAAGGGTTAAAGCTAAAAAAAAAAAAAAAAGCTGATCAGCTTTAATGTAATCAGTGATATTATTATTATTATTATTATTATTATTATTATTATTGTTACGCAACAAAGATGAACCCCTTCATTAAAAAAAAAAACTGTCATTTCCACTGGATTGGTGACTAAACATTAGAAACAAATGGACAAAACTGATCTAGTTCATGGCAAGATTTTGAATCTACTGTCATTTCATCTTATTACAATCAAAGGGAAAGAGAGGATATAGGAAAGTTTATGTTTGCACCTTGTTTACACTGCACTTCTTTCGTCGTCAGCCAACTAAATACACCTAATAATGAGTGTTTCCGTAATAATCAGAGAGTGAATCACAGATGAGGAAACTCATAACGAAAAAGTCAATCGGATAAAGATTTTTTTTTTTTCTTAAAGTTTTGTCTTAGAATTATCCTGTTGCTTTAAAATTCCCTTCAGCTCTGTTATTGTAGCTGTGAAAATACAGGGTTTCCCAAAAACAATAAAAAGTTTCTTTCTTTACTTTAGAATCGGGTGTGCCAGTGATGATGACAATGTGCTGTTGAAATGGCCACCATGTTCACTTGACTTGACCCCTTGTGATTTTTTCTTCTCATCTTTTTCCGTTATGTGAAAGGACTGGTCTTTATCCCTCCCTCTTCCTACAAGCCTAAAGGAACCCAAGCAGAGAATCATTGAGGCGCTGGAAGAATGTTATGCAAGATATGCCCAAGTGTGTTTTGTAGGAGCTGGACTACCGACTTGATGTGTGTCGTGCCGCAGGCGGTGCGCTTATTGAGCATTTGTGAAGTTTTGTGAGATTGGTTATAAAATCTATATCTGTTTGAATATGTTGAATTTCGTTTGCCTACGACATGTAGTTACTCAGGCATTCATATTTCAATTTATGATTTTTTTGGGGGGTATAAATTATAACTTAATTTGCTTTGTTTGCAGGTTCTTCCTTCTTCTTGGTGGGTTTCCTCCTGGTACTCCAGTTTCCTTTTACATTCCAAAGACATTCATATTAGGCTAATTGGTGTTCCCAAATTGCCTGTAGTGTGTGTAAGTGTATGTGGTGTATGTGGTGTATACATGTGTGTGCCCTATGACGGATTGGCACCCTGTCCAGGATGTACTGTACCCTGCCTTGTGCCTGAAGTTTCCGACGACCCTGTACTCAGGATAAGCAGTACAGAAGATGAATGAATGAATGATTCGAAACATCCCAGGCCTTCATTTGTTCCAGCCCACCATGACTCCTCCTCACGCAGCTTTACAATTCGACAAACGCAATTAGTAAACCTCTAGTCAGTGTTTTGCCCCTTCTCAAAATGAAATTCAATATGAGATATGATTCTGTGTCAGATTTTTGCCGTAACTCGTCTGGACAGCGAGCTAATTAGCCCGAAGCCTGAGCTGACCTTCGCTCAGCGAAATACATTCATCCTGACTAAGTAATCTGATGAGAGGTGTGTACAGTTCCATGGCTTTATCCATCTCTAAATAAAGCTAGCACTGGACTTTTGGTGACCCATAGTATTAAAATAAGGACACACTCTTGCCTTAATAATTGCAGCGTGCATGTAATGTCTTACCCATCCACAGAGTGTTACATATGGGAGACGTGGTACTGTATTTAGTTACAGATTCACTGTTATATTAATGCCTCATACATGTCAGAGGTGACTTAAAGGGCGCATACTGTACAGTAGTATCTCATTTGTGTGAACAAAAAGCAACACGTCCTGCGTTTCATCAATTTTATGAGAAAATGCACTGAATGTCATTCAATTCTATAACACTAATGCAACCTGAAGTGTCTTTAGTGTTGGGGTGGCAGTGTGGTGGAGCAGGTAGATCAGATTAAATTATGATGGCCGTTCAAATCAAACCGGGACTTGTGTTGAAATTTCTCGTGAATGGAGGCATCAAAGCCGCAGTAAAATATTTTAATGGTGGAAACGTTTTTAAAGAACATGAATGATGTTCCCGGTTGAGGTGGTTCGAAGTCCACTGCAGTCGTTTCTGTGAACATTTAGTGAGTAGAGCGCCTGATCCTTGAAAAGGAACAGATAACAGAATATTCGACAGATAACTTGACGCCAACTTGTAAAAGAGACGCATCTGTCTGTGGGAACTGTCCTGGTTCGACTCCTTTATTTGCTGTTTTGGCTAAACTGAAACTCTGAATTTTCAGAATGCTGGAGGAAATAACGAAACCCTTTTTATTCTGCACATCATTCGATGCAAGCATTACATTTTTTTTTAGTATAATTGAGAACAGCTCAGGAATTGAGAGAATTTTGACCCTACTCAGGGCAACCAAATCATCTTGATCATGCAGAATAACACAATATTTAGAAATTTCATCACAAGTCCCAGTTTGACTTGAACACGCCTCGTAAATCATAATCTAAATTCGGATCTAAATTGGCATCTCTCTCTCTCTCACACACACACACACACACACACACACACACACACACACACACACACACACACACACACACACACACGCACGTGTGTACAAACTGTGTACAAGTCCTTTGACATTCTGCTCAAACAGCAGGGAGCAGTCAACCAAAATAAACCCAGAGAGAGAGACGGTCAAGCACGAAATACAATCTTCCCCACCCGAGCAGCCACGCCATACCGAAATCAAACACACACACACACTCAGTCACTCTCTCTTCTTTTTGTTTCTCTCTCTCTGTTTCACATAAACAGACATTCCCTGTAATCAAAATGTGTCCAATCAGTCCTGACTTTTCCATTTGACTCACCTGGTTTCCACAGCAACGGGCTGAAAAAGTGCACATCAAGCTTTCAAACAAAGGGCACTTTCAAATGCAGCTTAATGGAGTCTTTTGAAGGCCTGTGAAAAGAGCAAAATGAATAGATGGCAGGGAAGAATGGGGGGAAAACTGATAAATGTATGTGGTTGATTAAGTCTTGTGTGCCAACCAAATTTACTGTGTAAAGTGGAACGTCTTACATTTGAATTAAAAAGGTGAGTTTCGAGAGGATTGGCTGACCTTTCAGCTGAGAAGGCATGAGAGCGTTCTTGAGGTTCTTGCAGCAAGTGTGTAAAGGCTGAAATATTTATTTTTTTACAACAAATTATGACATGTCACAATTAAGGATAACATAGGGATAAGGTTAGGGTACAGGTGTCGTTCGATTATTGTTAGAGTAGGATTAGTGTAGCATAGGGTGAGTGGGGGGATAGAGTTAATGGTAAAGTAGAGAAAGGTAAATATGTGGTTCAAGAGGGATTAAAGTAAGAATAGAGTTAGTGGAAGAGTACAGTTAGTCAAGGAGAAGAGTTAGTGCTAGAGTAAGATCAGAGGTAGAGTATGCTCAGAGTAAGCATAGGATTAGTTTTAGAATTAGTGGGATGGGAGAGTAGGGGAGGTAGAGGAGGATTCAAGTTTAAAGATTAAACAAGGGTTTGTTTTGAGGTATTGGTAGTGGTCAGGACCGTTTTGGTTAGAGTGGGAGTAGAGTAGAAGTAAGAGTTAGTGGTGGAGTAGAGGGTTAGTGGTGGAGTAGCGTTAGTGGTGGAGTAGCGTTAGAGGTGGAGTAGCGTTAGAGGTGGAGTAGCGTTAGAGGTGGAGTAGCGTTAGAGGTGGAGTAGCGTTAGAGGTGGAGTAGCGTTAGTGGTGGAGTAGCGTTAGAGGTGGAGTAGCGTTAGTGGTGGAGTAGCGTTAGAGGTGGAGTAGCGTTAGTGGTGGAGTAGCGTTAGTGGTGGAGTAGCGTTAGAGGTGGAGTAGCGTTAGTGGTGGAGTAGCGTTAGAGGTGGAGTAGCGTTAGTGGTGGAGTAGCGTTAGTGGTGGAGTAGCGTTAGTGGTGGAGTAGCGTTAGTGGTGGAGTAGCGTTAGAGGTGGAGTAGCGTTAGAGGTGGAGTAGCGTTAGTGGTGGAGTAGCGTTAGTGGTGGAGTAGCGTTAGTGGAGTAGGGTTAGAGGTGGAGTAGGGTTAGACGTGGAGTAGGGTTAGACGTGGAGTAGCGTTAGTGGTGGAGTAGCGTTAGAGTTGGAGCAGGGGTAGTGGTTGTGTAGGACAGGGTTAATGGTAGGGTCACTTCTCAATGTACTTAATATCATTTCAGCTGTTAAATGCAAACTGCTCATCCAGCACATGATCTTGGATGAGAACATCATGAACCTGGTACATGATTCCTTCAGGCACCATAATATGCGTTAATCTATTTAACAACAAATTGTATTCATGCGAGTGTAAATTTTTGACAGGCGTTTTTGCACTGATAAGAACTGTGAGAAGCTGGAGACACACTCACACCAACCATGTGATGGCGCTGTTTTGCATTTCCGTTTCAATGCTAATTACATTTCTTCTAACAGTTTGCTTCATCATAACAACAGTTGGACCAAATTAAGTCATGTCAGACCAATAATGGACATCTTTGGATGTCAGACCTGCCTCAGTGCTTCAAAGACTTTTAACTTCCCAACGCTAAACACACATGGAGACCCATATAAGATAAAATGCCTGTTATTTGAGTGTAATTCACACAGTTTACACAAACATATTGTGGTCCCATTTTCAAAATCCGCCTTGTGCAACCGCCAGGGATACCTCCTGCACGGTGCGGTGAATTCCTGCAGAGCGCCAAATGCAGTTTAGTCATTTTAAGCTAAAAGCATTTCAGAAGCACACCGAGGTGTCTGTATGTGTGTTAAGAGGAAACAGAGTGAGTCAGTGATTGGTGAGAGCCGCTCTTTGTGTAGGAGTGAAACATAAAGAGCCTCATTTGATTGCACTTGTGAAAAACACACATCTGTGCTTTCCCCATATGTGTGTATGCGTGTGTGTTTGCAATACAAGCAATTACCAGCAAAAGGAAGGGAAAACATTTGTTACATCAGATTGCATTTTCACCCTGTCTCTTTTACATCAATGTAAAAAGGTGTAGACATACGCTACGAAATCAATTAGAGGATAAGAGGACCTAGGTTACTTATACGGTTCTATTGGACCTTTTTCTATAGGATACCCTTTAATCAAAATAATCTTAGTCCCTTATTTATTTATTTTTTAACAGTTATGGGTTAATGCTCTAACTGAAATATCACTTAGATAATGCATTTTTTTTTTACACCTCAAACTGTCTTTATGTCACTCCTTCTCCAAATACACCATTTCACTGTCTATGTAAATGAGCTATTGCTGAGCCACGCCCTCATTCTTAAAAGAGGTCACAATAGGAGGAAAAAAATCGAATTCCAAGCCAATTAAAAAAATGGAAAAAGAACTCAGGGATCAGGGAATTTCCTCATGCAATTTCCTTTCACAATTTCAATATTGGAATATGCCTGTTGCATTAGGTAAGAAAAATATATGTCGATATATGTGATAACCTGGGCATTCAGTACATTCAGATGATCAGCTGACCTTTTATTATGTTATTACCACATAACATTTCTGAGCCTAGACCTGACCACCTGAAGCAACCCCAGATCATAACACTGGCTCCAGATGGTTGTACAGTGGCCACACTGGCATCTCTACCACAACATCCGATGCTGATAGGTCAATGTGTCAAATTTGCACTGCCAGCCTACACAGAGCTATATCTGATCTGATGACTTTCAAATATCAGTGTTGACAGTCATGCCTAAATATCAGATTGGGGAAACACCCCAGATTTGCCTGCAGTCATAACATAGTCTAAGGCAAAGGTCTTAAAAAAGGTTACAATAACGTTTGTTGTCTGTCGTTGTCCATCAAAAGACACCCTGCATGCATTTATTCGCAAAGGAACAATTTATTGAAGCCAATATTTTAACCAAAAAAGTTTTTCAGGAAACCCAGTAAACCTGACCGTATTTTTTCTTTACAGATAGAAAGCAGTATCCATTTAACAACCTGTGCCTGTTTTGCAGTTTAGGGGAATCTGTAGCCATATACATTAAAACATAAAAAGTAATGGATTGCGAGTAACTTGGTACAAACTCGCAAGACGAGCAAAAAATTTAAAATAAATTTGACCTTGATAATCAATCAAGGTCTTGTAATACAAGTAGTACATATATGCTTTGTCTGCCGAGTCACATGGTCACAACTGAGCTAATGGTTCTTCGCGCTGCAGAATTGTGGGTAATCGTCTCCCATGCTCGGTCTCAGTGCACATGACTCACTCGTATCGTCAACATCTGTGCGCGTATATACTGTTTACTATGGAATTATCACCATGTGTGTGCGTGTAAAGCATATATTGTCTGCGACAATGCAATGTCACATTTCCGTTAAAGTCATCCAATAACCCTGTTTCTCCTCCTCTCCTCTCATACCAGCTACGATTATTTTCAAAGGTAAAGTGCAGGTTAATTTGTTTTGTTAGTAGTTTATTCTTTTGTATGATTAATTTTTATATGAATATTTTTGCTTTGTGGAACAAATAATGTAAGTTTCCATAATTTTTTTAATGGAGAAAATTCGATTTGAAATACGAGTGCTTCGGATTACAAGCATGTTTCCGGGAACTAATTATGCTCGCAATCCAATGTTTAACTCTATAGAATTGAGGGTTTCCTTTTCTGAAAGGTTCTGTGTAGACACGTTTCGATGGTCTATGATTTAAAAAATTTTTTTAAAAAAGATGCTTTGAAAAAATATTTCGACTACACAAGCAGTCTTCCCTGATCACATTTATCATGGTGGATCATGAACCTACCTGTATGCTGAAAACACTTAGACACGAGAGCTGAAAGTACACTTTTTTTTACACATTCATTGGGATGCCAGTCCATCTCACAACAGCCTTCCTAATAAACATCACAATTACTTTGTTTTATAGAACAAAGTTAAATGTTGGCAACACTGCATTCGAGTGTAGAACAGTCTCTACTCTTCCCAGGTACGTGTTTACTAGCAGCTCTGACACACACCTGCTGATACTGTGCCCCCTCAGGTTAATTAAACATGTCGATTTGGAATGATGTGCCCCGCTGGAAAGTGTTTCACTGTGACCTCAAGATCAGATGTCGCTCGGAGATGATGCACCTTTCACTGGAGCCCTTAACTTCAGCATTATAACCAGCAGCAGGGTTGCTTTGAGTGGAATTATCTAATCCTCCTACACATCCACACATTCCTAAAAACACACACATTCACAATCCCTATACACACATTCAAGTGTCGAAGGTTTATTGTATTACGGAGCTGTTTGATCAGCTTTCTGAGATTAAATATAAAGTTGGAGAACATTCAATAGCTTTAGTGTTAGTTTATCCTGTGCTCACACCGTAGACTCCTTCCGTACACACTTGTTGGAAATACAGTTTTGCCGTTCAGATTAAATCGATTCTGTTACATTTTTCATGGCAACGGTTCAAGTCTAAATCCTGCTCAGCTTCCAAGTTTGACAAACAAGGAGACAGTGGCTTCAAGGCTACAAAGCTAATCCGAAGCGGTGTTTTGCAACACTTAAAAAGGATGTCTTTCAGCTGCCAAAAGCAGATTTTTCAAATACAGAACAGTGCTAACATTGTTTCTTTACTCGTTCCTTTAAACTTAAGCCCCACGCTGTGCCAAGTCGAGCTGAGAAGAGCCTTTTACTGCGAGAGAGTGGCCTGAACAGATGGAGCATTGGTTGGAAATAAGCTGCGACTTAATTTAGACACTGCACCGATAGATAGCATCGGCGAGCCAGGGAAAGACCACTTCCTCCCACAATGCCTCAGTCTTTCCAATCAGTGCCAAAAAAAAAAGTAGGAATAAGAGATGCACTTTTAACCCCAGCACTCTGAAACCTGCTGAATTAATATAACGGTTCAGAGGAATGTATAGTCGGGTATGATTAGTGGTACTTTTGATGAATTTGTTTTATTATAACTCAATATGTACAAGAAATCTGATCTAATCTACAATAATATGTAGTATGCTGTATGTAATATTATTTTATTACCCAAGATACAGTCCTGGCCCTAGGTTTTATTACGGTTATCTCAAAAAGAACAATGAAAAGAAATATCACCATCATCATCATCTGGTACTCTTAAAGGGCAAGGGCTTATCAGGAACAGGGTTCTCACTTAGTACTGGTCAGGATGTCTCGGTCTACCACGCATCATAAACTACGGGCAATTTTGAAACACCAATTAGCCTACAAGGCATCTCTTTGGATTGTGGGGGAATCCCGAACACTCAGTGGGAACTCACCAAGCATGGGGAGAACATTTGAAACGCCCCACACACACACACACACACACACACACACACACACACACACACGCCAGGGGCAGATGTAACGAATCACGTGGTCTTGAAAAATGAATATACTTTTCAGTGACATACAGTATAAGACGAAGGCTTAGTGGTCAGCAGTGTCACCTTGCACCTCAGGCCTGTGTGTGTATAAAGTTTGCATGTTCTCTCCGTGCTTGGTGGGTCTCCTCCCACAGACCAAAGACATGCCTTGAAGGCTAATTGATTGTTTCCAAATTGCCTGTAGTTTATGATGCGTGGTAGACAGATTATCACTACATCACTCAGGAGCCAAATTATTATTATTAACTTTATCATAACCATTAAAGTGATAATGTAACATTTTGGCCATTCTGAAACATTCCATGTAATTATTAGCGGTATTAAACAAAAAATCAATAACTAAATAACAGAATGCCAAATTATTTGTCTTTTGTGAGATCTTTCCACAAACCAGTCATCTTTTATTTATTACATATTAAACAGTACCAATTTCCAATCACAAATTATGTTTTTCATGTTCAGTTTGATGCGACTTATGTTTAGGTTCACCTGCATTTTTTTTTAATTGCTCCGCATGATTCCACTATTCAGGAAATTTACCGGTTAAGATGAACACATTCTACAAGTATTTTTTGTAAAAAAAAAAAATAAAAAAAAACATATATATATATATATATACACAGTAGTAACTACCGTGTGGAAATTGGTTGCTTCAAAAGTAGACACATTTTCGACATTTGGCTGTTTAATTATCTTTAAGATATTTAGGCTATAACAGAAACTTTGCATGAAGTAGCCTGTAGTCATGATTAAATTGTATATTCATATATAAAAATTATGATTTCACTGTCTGTTCTATTATCATGTATTCTATTTACACAAAGAGGTGCCTGTCAAGGCCTTTACAGAGGTCAGAGGGTTTATTTATTTTTTTATCAACCAATCACAGACCATGACTTGCTGCATCATCCCTAGCAACAGGGTCAACCTGCTGAACGAATTTCAAAAACATCCTTTCAGCAAAAGAGCTTGATGTTTCTCATTGGACCTTGGTGTGCAGGGATGAAAGAAAAAAAAAATCTAAAAACAAAACCACAAAGATACAAAGTCAAAAGTTAGCATACGTTTTAAATATGCGTACAGGACAGGACATGTCCAATATTGTGAAGGTCCTCTTTGTGCCGTCTGCTCGGCTCTCAAACATGGACTCCACAAGACCTCCGAAGGTGTTCTGTGGTATCTGGCACCAGAACATTAGCAGAAGATCCTTTAGATCCTATAAGATACAAGGAGCCTCCATAGATTAGACTTGTTTGTCTAGCACATCCCACAGATCCTTCATCAGATTGAGATCTTTTGAATTTAGAGCCTTCAACTCTTGGTCACATTCTTCAAACTATTCCTGAACTGTTTCTGCAGTATGGCAGGGCAGATTAGCCTGGTAAGAGAGGCCTATCTAGTCCCCAGGTAAGCAACGCAAACACACACACGCGTCCATCCACATGATGTAAAGGAAAACACGATGATTCATCAGACCAGGCCACCTTCTTCCATTGCTCCATGGTCCAGTCCTGATGCCACTATGCCCATTGAAGGTGCAATCAGTGGTGAATACGAATAAGCTTGGGCTTCAGAATCAGCATTAACTTTTTATTTATTACTTTTTATTTATTTATGCTACAAAAGCTTTTCTGTGGAATCGCAGAAACCCCACAAGCATCAATGAGCCTTGGATGCCCACTATTGGTTGTCCTACCTCTGTCCACTTTGGATAAGTACTACCCACTGCCTACCAGGAACACCTCACTGCCACTTTGGAGTTGCCCCAACCCAGTTGTCTAGTCATCACAATTTGGCTCCTGTCAAAGTCGCTCCAATCCTTGGGCTTGCCCATTTTTCTTGCATCAAACAACTTTGGAAGAGAGCTGACTGTTGACAAGTACATACAACATATATAGCAATAAACACACACACGGTACTGTGCAGAAATCTTGAGCCGCTCCTCATTTCTTCACTC
Organism: Clarias fuscus; assembly: GCA_030347435.1. Lineage (NCBI taxonomy): Eukaryota > Metazoa > Chordata > Actinopteri > Siluriformes > Clariidae > Clarias > Clarias fuscus. Next base: position 22,766,913 of record CM059222.1, on the reverse strand, counting down.
CTTATTGCGTTTCCAGATAGTCAGACATTCTTGTATTGTGTGTGTGTGTGTGTGTGTGTGTGTGTGTGTGTGTAAGCATATACAGTACAAGTAGCAGTCAAATGTTTGGACACAAGTTTGGATTTATTTTTTTATATTCTAGAACAGTCAGTCATTATATTTTAAGACACGAAGGCCAGCTGTAATGAAATAGGTTTATGCAAGAACAGTACTGTCAAGTGCATTTGCAAAACCCATCAACTTCCTCTCATGAAGACCATCACAGGAAAGCAAGACCAAAACTTGCCTGTGCTGCAGAGGAGTTATTCATTTAGAGTCACCAGCTTCGAAAATCACAGATTAACAAACAGCACCTCAGATTAGAGGCGTTATGAAGTAGCAAACTGAATATCACATGTTTAAAAAAGATTATTGTATATTCCGTTTCATCATCGTGTTTAATGGCTTTGGCGACTGCATTTGGGAACATATGCAAAGTTCTTGAGATTTTTCTGACCGACTGACGTTCATATTATGGTGTTTCTTGCCATAATATGGATTTGTACAGTAGCTGTAGCAGACTATCGACTGATGGTCTAAAGCATATTAAGACAGCAAAGAAATTTACTCGACAACCATTCCAGGTGACTATCTCGTGAATCTGATGAGAGAATGCCATGAGTGTCCCAAGCTGTCATCAAAGCTGAATGTAGCCCTGTTGGACATTCTAGAATATAAAACATATTCTATATAATGTAAAAAAAAAAATTTGGTTAATACACACGTGGACAAAATTGTTGGTACCCTTCGGTCAATGAAAGAAAAACTCACAATGGTCACAGAAATAACTTTAATCTGACAAAAGTAATAATAAATAAGAATTCTATGAGTGTTAACCAATGAAAGTCAGACATTGCTTTTCAACCATGCTTCAACGAAATTATTTAAACAAATAAACTCATGGAACAGGCCTGGACAAAAATGATGGTACCCCTAACTTAATAGTTTGTTGCACAACCTTTTGAGGCAATCACTGCAATCAAACGATTCCTGTAACTGTCAATGAGACTTCTGCACCTCTCTGCAGGTATTTTGGCCCACTCCTCATGAGCAAGCTGCTCCAGTTGTTTCCGGTTTGAAGGGCGCCTTTTCCAGACAGCATGTTTCAGCTCCTTCCAAAGATGCTCAATAGTATTGAGGTCAGGGCTCATAGAAGGCCACTTTAGAATAGTCCAATGTTTTCCTCTTAGCCATTCTTGGGTGTTTTTAGCTGTGTGTTTTGGGTCATTGTCCTGTTGCAAGAGCCATGACCTGCGACTGAGACCCAGCTTTCTGACACTGGTCAGCACATTTCTCTCTAGAATCCCTTGATAGTCTTGAGATTTCATTGTACCCTGCACAGATTCAAGACACCCTGTGCCAGATGCAGCAAAGCAGCCCCAGAACATAACAGAGCCTCCTCCATGTTTCACAGTAGGGACAGTGTTCTTTTCTTGATATATAATTGGTATAATTAGCAAAATTTGCCTTGGCAAAAAGTTCCATTTTTGTCTCATCTGTCCATAGGACATTCTCCCAGAAGCTTTGTGGCTTGTCAACATGTAGTTTGGCATATTCCAGTCTGGCTTTTTTATGATTTGTTTTCAACAATGGTGTCCTCCTTGGTCGTCTCCCATGTAGTCCACTTTGGCTCAAACAACGACGGATGGTGCGATCTGACACTGATGTTCCTTGAGCATGAAGTTCACCTTGGATCTCTTTAGAAGTCTTTCTGGCCTCTTTTGTTACCATTCGGATTATCCGTCATTTTTGTCCAGGCCTGTTCCATGAGTTTATTTTTTTAAATAATTCCGTTGAAGCATGGTTGAAAAGCAATGTCTGACTTTCATTGGTTAACATTCATAGAATATTTTTTAATTATTACTTTTGTCAGATTAAAGTTATTTCTGTGAGCATTGTGAGTTCTTCTTTCATTGACCGAAGGGTACCAACAATTTTGTCCACGTGTGTACATACTTCCATGCATGTTCTTTTGTAGTTTGGATGTCTTCAGGATAAATCTACAATCTTAAAAATAAAGAAAAATAAAGAAAGAAATAACTGAAGGAGAAGGTGTGTCCAAACTTACTAGTAGTATAACAAAACACAGAATTGGTGCTGATTTATTTTATTTTACGTTATACGTACAGTATTATACACACAGAAAATAAGTGTGCGAAAGAAGATGCTCCTGCAACAAGGAAGTGACCAGTCTTGCTTACGAAAAAACGTTAAGTTGCTACCGTTCTGGAGAGAGGATTTTATATGTGCCCCCAAAATGGCCAATTTTCAATGTCTTGCTTTAAACAATAATACATTTTAACATGTAAATTATTCACATTTCTTTACGAGTATCGATACTAAAATTGGTGTAAGCTTCTAGAAGCATACGAACTGTAAAAAGTATTGCTTAAATTAAAGCATTCGGTGCAAGATTAAGGATTTTGTAAAAGGAAAAAAAAATCTGTAGTGTCCGTAACCATGTCACATTCATGTTGGAAATTTAGCATTTTAGAATAATAAACTTTTTCAGGTTTATGTCTTTACATGTGAAATCTAAATTGGCCAAGTTTCATCTAAATGAAAATGAAGATCATTGAAAGATTTGAATTAAAAAAAAGTTACAGACACTACATCTAGGTGAGACACTTAAGCACCAATACTAATATATATATAAATAAAACGTTCTTGCAACAAACTCGCGGGGGTTAAACGCCACAGACTGCTGCATATGTTCGAGGGAGAACAAATCTGTCAGTGGCCACTTATGAACCAGGTGCCTTCAGTGTTGTGCAGGAAACACAAGGTCACTTGTTTCAGGAGAAATGGCAGTGCTAAGTGAAACTCCGGTCTGGTCAATAGGTGATACGCCCTTCTGCCACACAAACACTTTACACAGAACCCACCTCCTTGCTGCCCTACGCTCACTCCTCTCACTCTTTCTTTGTTGGCTGCTGAAGGTTACCTGTGCCTGCAGGGCACACATTAAACGTGTGTGTGTGTGTGTGTGTGTGTAAGAGAGTGTTCACTCTATTTTCGACTACATAAATAGCCATTTCCCATCAGTGCAAACCCACTTTCACTATGCCGTCCCACCACCCCGCTGAAATGTCTCAGCAGACAGACACACAGACACTGGATTTCATTGTATTTCCCTGCACACTCTCTCTCTCTCTCTCTTTCCAGTCAGGCTGTTAGTGTCATTTCCAGCTCCGTCCATGTGCCTCTGCTTCTCCTGGAGCACAGGACTAATGATGCCGCTTGTACATTTGATTTAACAGGCGGCCACTCAATATCAGGTACACCGAATTCAGCTCACTCGGTTGCTCTCATTAAAACCACAATCAGTGGGCTGTCATAATAAAAGGGACACGGGGGCGGTCATTTGGGACGACGAATCAATTCTGCGAGTAAACAGATGGTGAACGGGGATACCACCAAGAATAAACAAACGTAGGCGAGCGAAAATGTCTGGCTTCGCCATACTGTAGCGGCTATGATTTTCGTCTTCCAGTCACACTGGATTTGTCTCCCTGCTGGACACTGCCGTCCCTAAAATGCACCTCATCCAATATGTCTGGTCGAGAGCTCTTCTTTAAACGCTCTGTGCTTAGCCTCACTGCTAACCCTTCTAAAATAAAAAGTATCCGTCAGGGTTAATCAAATTCAGCCCGACACCTCGTCCAAAAAACGCATTGTTCTTCGTGCATGACTCAGGATGTTAAACAAAGCAGAATGCATTAAAACGAAAAACCATAAGACCAACAGACTCATCCCATCCCATCATTAGTGAGCGATGCCTAATGGATGAGACGGATGGAAAAAGAACAAGAGTGAGAGTTGTCCTCACACTTGTCTGAAAGCACCACGTTTCCAGCAGCTCTTTCATATTCTAATAACGGATTAGAGGAGCGGAGCGCGTGCGGCTCTCCGCGAGAGAGACGGACAAAAGAAAGCGTGAGGGGGTGAGTGACAGAATGGAGAGATAAGCTGAGTGGCTGGACTAGAGGAGGAGGACGGGGTCATCCTCACATCTCGGAGAAAGGCCGGAGAAAGGAAAGCAGCACCATTACGTGTGCGCATGTGATTCATTCTGCCTTTCCGGTGAGCATGTAGGAGTTTGTCGTGTACGGTTCTGAGAAAACAAGAGAAGTGAAGAACAGGGGGAAGCCCACACAAACAGATGGAGAAAATGTGAACGCTCCAGACAACTGCCTGCCGCAACTATTCTGTATCTACATCTCCAGCCCGATTCTGCCATAGAGGTGACCAAAAGTATTGGGACAATGAGCTTTTGTTTTTCCCCCTCAAATTTTTCATTTTGTCATCTTATACAACAATCACTATTTAGTATGAAGTACTTTTGTAACGGGTTTAAGCAAAGGCGACACCACAGACACGGATACGAGACGAGGTCTTACGGAAAGGGGAATTTTATTCGGAAAAACGGGGACGGTATGGACGGTGTAGTGGTCAGCACTGTCGCGTTGCACCTCCAGGTTCGGGTTCGAGTCCCGTCTCTGTGTGCATGGAGTTTGCATGTTCTCCCCGTGCTTGGTGGGTTGCCTCCTGGTACTCCGGTTTCCTCCCACAAGGGTGTACCCTGCCTTGTGCCCTTAGGCTCCAGGCCCTCCGTGACCCTGAATACAGGATAAAGTGGTATAGAAGATGAGCGATGCGAAGCGATGGAGCGAGGGATGGCAGCAGCTCCTGCATGATCCCGAATTAACTCCTCCCGCTTTCTTGCAGTTCCTCCTTTGGTTGTGCCTTCAGGCAGGAGTTTCTTTCGACGTCCAGCGGCTGGGTGCCTTTCCTGGCTGGCCTTTTCCTTCTTCGGCAGCAGGATCCCGAAGGCTGGCAGATGCACATATTCACAAGCACTCTCGCAGCTGTTAGTAGTGAAAAGGCCAGCTTACCAATTGCACTGTGCAAATTACTCCATTCGGGCAAATTACCTTGCTTTTTGCTTGCCGTTAGCGGCTATCCGAACAAAGCGGCGCACGCACACGTGCTCTCCTTCTGTCTCTCCGTTTCCTAACAGCCAGTCAGACGGATTATTAATATGCTTTCGAAAGCAGAAAATAGCGGGCGATTACATTCTGAATGGAGAAAGAAAAGGGAAGAAAGACTGACAGGGTGCATTTTTTACAAAGTCCACAGTGATGGGCTGACAAAGAAGAAAGTGAAAAAAAATAAAATAAATAAAAATGGGAGGGGGGGATAATTGGTGTACGGGCTAGTTCAGGAAAGACAGAAGATGAGTGTGATGGAGGGAATAAACAAGGATGACTAAGTGAGAGTGCCGCTGTACAGGCTTCCCTCCCTCCGTCCCTCCCTCCTTCTCTCGCTCTCGTTTCTGTCTGTCGTCTTCTTCGTTTTTCTACACACTGAGCCCAAACATGTCATTAGTACAGTCTGAGTGGATAAAAAACGGAGAGCACAGCACAGAGATTACAAACGAGAACAAAACCAGAAAGTGCATGCGTGTGTGTGTGCATGCATGCATGCATTTGAATCTCCACAGGGTTGTTTAGATGTAGCGTGCTAATTCCTACAAGACGATCCACAACAGTGCGCTCTCGAAGATTTTAGTCTGGCTCGACAGATGATGTTTTTTTTTTTTTCCCCCGACGACATTATACTGTGTTTAATAAACTGTCACGACGAAGACTGCACCTCAATGGGAATTCCCACGTCCCCAAATTAGATTTCGAGCTCCTCTGATCTGAAATCCTAGGGACAGCTGTAGGAAGTTCATCCTGACTCGCTACGGTTCATAAGCAAAAAAAACTAAATCATTCTTTGACCAACATTTTAAAAATAAATCATTCTTAAGTTTTTTTTTTTAAGTCTTTGTTTGAACAGTACGCGCTAATCAATTCTACACTGCAAACGGTGGTTGTTCATTACGGACGCACACGTCGCAGGTCGTAAACACATGGAACGGGCCGCACTGAAACCTTAGCCGTTCTCAGCAAGTCTTAATCGTTCATAGCAAAATGTGAGGACTGAGGAAGGAGATCCGACAGGCTCACATTTTATACGACTGAACTCTTATAACTTTCATAACACAGAAGGCAGGACTACAAGCGTCTGGATGAAAAATACTCTAATCTTCTATTGTGAACAGATTAAGTGAGCAGAACCACTTTGCGCATGTTTAAAAAAAAAGTTACATTCTGATGAAGTGCTTCGAGTATGTTAATGTACAGCATATCGTATCGTATCAGATCAGCGTCCATATAAACAGTTCAGTTGGAATGATTTCAAATCAGATCGATGAAATATTACACCCAGTGTAAACGCAGCTAGTGATACAAGTCACAGAGTTGAGCGATTACGAACAGTCAAGATCAATTGCAGCCTTATATAGAGGAATGACATTTTGCCATCTCAAATACAAACTTAAAATTCATAAAACATATATGTATATGGAGTCAGTCTGATGGAGCAATATGTGAACTGCCACACAAAAGAACCGTGATTTGTAACTGGATCAATTCCATTTAACAATCTTCTATCTAATATCTGATACTTTTAGACAAACTGATGTGTGATAGTGAAACGGAACGGATCGGATCAGAGTTCCTGCGGAATGTTAACATGATGCTTACTTTATAATTTTAATCACTGTTGTGTTGCATTGCATTTCGAAAACTCAGCCCTGGATAAGGCCAGTCTGCTTATTTCATGTTATCTGACTTTCACCGAGTGTAAAGCATGAAAACCTTCACCGTAGCGTCATTTGGGAATCTCAGCAACCTTCGTGAAGTTTGTTCCGACTTGCTTGGCCGACCCATTAGCTCCGAGCGTGGCTACAGTGCGCTACAGTGTAGCGCAGCGCCGTGACTCAGACGTTTTGTAAGCATGTGTGAGAGAGTGTGTACGAGTTGCCTTTACCCACCCACTCCGACCATACTTCAGTAACCTGCCTGGTGATTCAGGTGTCACCGCGGCGCTCGTGACATTTGGAATCAAGGATCCGTGATAAGCGCGTGTAATTCCTTTGGAGTTGTTCTTCCATTTTTCTCTCACTCGGGAACCTGCGTTAAATACTTCATCGCATCCCAAAAGTAAGTGAAATGCTTACAAACACTACTTAAAAATAAATAAATAAATGATCATGAATTCTTTATTATGATACAATGTTTACAGTAAAAGTTCATGAAGTATATAATAAAAACAGCACATCAAGGACAGACATAGAAAATCAAATAATAGCTCCACAGGAATGTCTCTGGAAAGAAAAAAAAAGGAAAAAAAAAACATCGCAAAGGGTCGAAGGTCGTTCTGGACTAGCCGGCGTGGATGAGTCTTCGGGAAAGTCGCAAGGTCGCAAACCTGCGGGCTTTTCATGACGGCGAGCATTTTAATGCACATTTATCAGCATGAATTAGAATTAATCAGGCAATCAAGCTTCAAGGCGCATTAGCATATTGGTTCCCCAGAGACATTAGGTGTGTCTCGAAGCTGCACAGGCTGCTAAACTAAATATCCCAACCATCCGAACATGCACCCTATATGTAGTGCAGGAAGATTTGAATCAGCGAGGCTTGGAATGAATTGTTGCACCACAGCGACACCTGATGGCCAAAATGAGGAGCGTCGATAAGAAACCGAGGTGGGCGGTACAGTGTTCAGGGTGACATTACAGTGTGTGGATATCCTGTTACCTCAGAGAAGGAGTGGGGAAAAAAGTAAAAGACGCTCAGTCCAGCGTGAGGTCACCGTAACGGTTATTGACATACTGAGTGAAGTCGAACTCCTCTACGGCGAACTCGACGTCCTTCCACTGCTTGGCCGTGCGGCTACCCTGAGAAGTCTTCAGCGAAAAGCCCTTTATACTTAAACACGGCAAGACCAAGTTCTTAAACTTCACCTCCATCCCCCAATCCTGCAAAAAAAACAGAAAAGTCAAAAAAAGGACAACATTAGCTCACCTGGTTTACATTAGGAATTTGTGAACACGTGTTACCTTTCCACATGCGGCGCAGTTGATGGTACGACCCGGCTCCCAATCTTCAAACGTCCGTTCCAAGAAAACTTGCCCTCCAGCCTTATAGAACTTCCTGTAAAGGACACAAACGCACACGGAAACCATGGCAACCGAGAATAAGTATATAGTATAATTCCGATTCGCTCGGTACGACAGACACGTCAACGCGACTCACTCGAAATCGGGGTTGACGTTGACGTGCTGCGTGTCGTTCACGAGTCTCATGTCATCACCACGAGCGACGGATGTGAAGCAGCCGCGGCATTCGAACGCCACCTCGTCTGGGTCATAGCGGCGCCTTCTCTTGTCTTTCTGCCTGGCCTCCAGGATGCGCGCCGTCACAGCATCCTGCTGCAGCTCCAAGATCTGCGCCCGTGAAACAAACAAACAAACAAACAAACAAACAACAAAAGTGGAATAAAAATCAGTTAAAAATTTTTTGTTTGTTTTTTTTAAAAAAAAGCTTGGTGACCTTTCGTTGAAACTCCCTGGGCGCCAGGCTCTGCACGTGAGCGATCGCCTTGCCCGTCAACTCCTCCAGATATTCGTTAGTCTTCTCCTTGCGCATCTCCCGTCCACCCGCTGGTGCCACCACTGAATAGACGCTGTCCTTTGCCCTGGCCCGTCCGCTGGCCTGCTGTTGTGCGATCTCGTTGGTCAGCAGCCCGTACCGGATCACCACGTTGCATTCCGGGATGTCGAGGCCTTCCTCGGCCACGCTGGTAGAGATCAGGAGGTTGAGGTTTCCGTCTCGGAATTTCTGAATGGTGTCTTTTTGTTCCCTCTATAAAGACAGAGACACACCACATATTCAGTGCTGTTCATTAACCTTGCAAGAAAAACAAACAAAGAAAAAAAAAAAAGATCCAACACAGCGAACCAACCAACAGAGTCCTACCTGTGTCATGTGGGTGGCTCCGGTTCCTGCCCCCACCAGGTTAGCAGCTTGGATGTTGGCTCGCCGCAGCGCCGGGTTTGTACGCACCCAGTCGTACAAGCAGCGCGTGATCTCGCGGGTTTTGGCGAAAATGATACCGCGCGAGCTCTCGTCTTGGAACTGGTCGACCAGGGTGCGCTGCAGCCGATCCAGTTTGGGATTCTCATGTAACGCATTAGACGCAAGTTGCATCAGCTCCACTCTGTTCTCTAATTAAACAACAAAGATCGTCGTCATTGCTTGACACACTGAGACTGGAGCTAATAAATAAATAAATAACGCTCCATATAGCAGAACTACAACCAATTTAAACATGACATAATTAACATACGATAGTAGGCGGACTGACACTGCTGTATATATTCAGTGAAAAGCACCATCATGGTCATTATTTCTTAAAGGAAATGTGGCGATGGACTGGACCAAGTCTGTACCCTCAAAAAGTCCTGTGAGAAACTCATCGGTCAAGTCTATCACATTCCTCATCTCCGCGGCGTAGAACTCCTCCAGAAGCCTCAGAGCGTCCACCATGCGCACGGTGTCGTTAATGAGCAGAGCGTCGTTATATTTTCTAAGGTGGAGAGCACATCTTGCCAAAGTCCTGTTCTTCTGCTGCACACCTGAAAACCACACACACACACACACACACACGCACATACACATACATTTAGGCGAAGGATTTCTCATTAATGTGCTAAATAACTTATCAGAGCCTTGTCCCTATTGTGTAATAGACCTCCACCAACCCCAAATCATTATGGTTATTCATTTATTTATTTTCGGTATAGCCCATACTGTGTAGGGTGACGGGGGCGGGGCAACCCCAGGAATTTTAGTGGACAAGGCAGGGGAAACCCTGTATTTTCAAAGGATTATATCATGTTTTGGTGTCACAAACAGGAGAGGCTGAACTTATAGCAAGTGATGGGACCAGTCGAGCAGAGGTTCGGTTGCAACGTGGTGCGACTAGAGCAGAGAGGTAAGTGGGTGCTGGGCCATGTACTGTACACATCATTTTATTACTTTACTTTGAATGGTAATCCAGCCATTTCTGAGATGGGCTACATACAATAAGTCACGACTTTACAATTGATACCGAATAAATGTATTTATAGGCAGAGCTCACGGACCATCTGATATGTTTTTACGTCTTCTACTCTCACTCTAGCTGCAGACGGAATTATGACCGAAACCGTGACAGTGTTGGAAAGCCAGGGGCTTGGGAACCGATGCCCAAGCCATATCTGAGGGTTGTGTAAGGCATCTACTTTCTGCCTGATCGATTAAGTACTATTCCTCTCCAGAGATGCCATGGAGGTTCCCTCTGACCTTTCTTTTCTAGCTCCACCACATCAGCTTCGTACTCCTGAGTGCCCAACTGCCGCAGGGCGGACATGTGGTCCGAAATCATGGACTCGTGAATCAGCTTCATCATCATCTTCAGGTGATCACCGAACGGGTCCTAAAAACAGACACGCGCACAACGCTAGGTTGAAAAACTCATCCGATTCATTTAATCAACGGAGCTGTAATAATAAGGGTATCCAATGGAACCCAAACATACCCAAAGCCGTTCATCCACGATGTCATAGTTCTTCATCGGTCTGGGGACGACAGCTTTAAGCTCCGTCTTGTCATTTTTAGTCGACACGATAACAGAGTCCAGGTTTGCACAGATCTGTTCGATTGAGAAACGTCAATGTTAATGATTTAAGGTTCATATACAAATCTCTCCTTCAAATGAACTGCCTTGTTGATCCATCATTCATTAACACACATCTCAGTTGAGATGACTTGTACCTCCAGTACGTGTGCGATGGCTCCGACCAACGTCCGGGCTCCTCCCGTACCCGGTGACGCTGTAAGGCCCAGGATCTGAGGCAGTCCTCTCACACCTTCGATCTTCTTTCTCACGTAGCGTGCCATGATTTTATTATACACCGCTTCCTTATGCGTATGATGGCACTCGTCGATGATCAGCAGTGTGAAGTCTGAATGTTGACATGACATTGTTTAATGTAACTTAATGCTTCAGCATTACAAATCTCGTGTAAACATTATTTCGATTTAAAATAAACACGCATTTTCACGACGTCTTTCCTTGCTCCTGGATACTTAGGTGTTACCTGTCAGCTCCACGTGCTTGCTCTCCTCTTGGTTCATTAAGGCGTTCTCTAAGATCTGTGCTGTGCAGATGACCAGGCTTGTGTCCCTCACCACGTAGCCAAAAAAGTCCTTCTCGCTACTCTCGCCACTGATGGCCACCATCTTCACCAAGTTACCCAGGAAGGGACGGAACTCTTTCTCAAAGTGCTGATCCACCAGGTGCACCTAGAAAACAGACAATAATAATAATAATAATAACCACATAATAATGCATAAGTGTAGGCAACATACAGAAGCCGTAACATGGTTACTGTATAAAAGGGAACAACTGATCTATTATTGGTATGACACAGGGCTTAATTACCAGATTATTCCACGAGATTTATTTAGTCAGATTTACTACAGTTCACATGTAAAGCACTAAATGGTTTTGCACCCTGATACTTGAGTGAACTGCTGGTATTTTATGATCTCCAACAATGTCTACATAGATTAAAAGGTGCAGGGTGCTTGTTGTTACCTCGTATAATGATTTTTTAAAAAATTATTATTGAATAACTTTCCAATTAATGCTTGGGACTCAAAATCTATTTTCAAGTCTTTTTTGAATATATTTGTTTTTGGTTAAAGTGCAGGGGATCAATCTGGGGCGTAGAGCTTTATGGTGAACTGGTATGTTTGGCTTTTGATGATGAAGTGACTGGCTGTCTTGCTTCCCACCTCTCACCTGTTCCTTCATCCGACTCTCCCTTTCCCTTTTAGTTATGCCGTCATAGCCTAGTCCTGCCAGAATTAATCTCCGCCATCTACACACACACACTTTATGTCTGATACAACACTGGTGCCCCACTTCTCCATATCTGGATGCCTCTGGTTGCTGCCGAGGATGGCGCCATGTGGTCTTGTTTGGGTTGCATGTGGTGACTGAGGACTGTTCTGCTCACCGACCATGAAGATGGTCCTGGACTTGGCTCTAGCGGGCATTTTAAAACATTTTTTATTATGGATTGTAACTATTTCTGTTATCCATGATGGGTTTCCTGTTGAGTCTGGTTCCCCCTCAAGGTTTCTTCCTATTGCCCCACACTGAGTTTTTCCTTGCCACCGTCGCCCTTGACTTCTCATCAGGGACAATCTAATCATTTTGATTCATACACATTTTTCACATTTCATACAAATTTCCATAATTTTCTTTTGATTATGTAAAGGTGCTTTGCGACAAGGACAATTGTTGAAAGGGCTACACAAATAAAATGTAATTTTAGGAGAAATAACTCAATAGTTCAGGACTAAAACGGGCACAAACATTTTGTACTCGAACATTCATCAGTGAGTATGGGACTTATATTAATGTAAACACCTGTCCCGTTATATTGAACTTTCAACCTTACAGCACACGGATATAGTGGGAACTGATTTGAGGTCATACTAGCTGGTATTGAGGATCTCACGGTTTCTTCCTATAGTCATCTTAAGGAGTTTCTCCTTCCCACCAGGTACAGTGGAACCTTGGATTACGAGCATAATTCGTTCCGGAAGCGGGCTTGTATTCCAAAACACTTGTAAACCAAATCAAACCTTCCCATAAGAAATAATGAAAAATCAAATAATTCGTTTCACAGCCCAAAAAAATAAATACAGAAAAAATAATTAATACAATATATAAAGTAAAAATAAAACAAATTAACCTGCACTTTACCTTTAAAAAAAAAGTTAAAATAAATCCCAATAGATAAGTGTTTCCGTTTGTGCGCGCTGGCGCCATGTATTTGTGTGTGTGTGTGTGTACTACAGTTATAATTGATCCTTTTTTCCCTTACATTCTTTTCTAATTTATATCTATACTTATATCTGCTTGGCAACAATCAATCAACAAAGCCATCAATCTTTATTTAAAAAAAAAAAAAAAGCACTATAATTATAAAATATCACTATAATTGACTGAAATTAATTTACTGAAAAACATTCTATAAATTAAAGGAAATAATACATTAAGCTGCCTGTTTGGAGATCATGATTTCCACACAACTGTGGAGACTGTTGGTTGATGTTCATTGTCTGGACCCTAGCGCTCCATACCTTGTTGACGAGAACAGCCACTTTGGCATTGGGGTGCGTCTCTATGTGCTTCTTGACCACGTAGACAGCAGCTCGAGTCTTTCCTCCACCTGTAGGCAGCCAGATGATGCTGTTCTCCCTTCTCAGAGCCGTCTGGACCACCTCCTGCTGGTACGGCCTCAGTGACATCTCCGCCATCTACACACACACACACACACACGAGCAACCGGTGTTGGAGTGATCGGTGGTAAAGACGTTGGACAGTAAACTACCAGTACAATAACTAACTTAGAACCAACTGACAACTACACAAATCTCTCAGATGAACAGACTGTATTGTATATCTACACATGCAATTGAATTTAGTGACCAGAATTTATTTATAACATTTAAACACAACCCCCATATTTAAGAATAGCTTTTTTTTTTTAATCAGCTATTTAAATCCCATTTAAATCATGTATCATTTTTCTGATCCCCTAAAAGCCACTTTCTTCTACGACGCCTTTAAATTCAAGAGGTGTTCAAGTCAAACTGAGACTCGTGATAAATTCTCATGAAGAAGGCGTAGTGTAAAACCGATGGACTTTTACAGTAGACTTCAAGTACAGTACGGGGATCGGACTTCACTTAGCCGCAGTAAAAACTTGAAATGTTTTCCGCGGCGGCTCGGAGCCCATCGCAGTCGTTCCCGTGAACATTCAGCGAGTGCATCGGTTGATCCTTGAAAGAGCTCAACGGATAACTTGTTGAAACTTGCAAAAGAATCACATCGTTCTGTGGCTACTGTACTTAATCATAATCATTTACGAGCACCACTTGCATGTTACAGGAATTTGGCTGGGACCTTATACAGCCTTGCCCTCGATCCAAATCATTTTCATACATCTTCCGTAGTAAAAGGAGTTCCTGGGAGGCCAGTGTTTCAGACGTGAGGGGGGGGGGGCAGTCTGATCATAGGTCTGGCTTACTGAGGAAAACTTAAGCGTATCCAATCACTAGTGACGCGCTGGGATACGTGCATTAGTGTAGCAGGATTGGATCATAAAGTAGTTTTTACCCTAATAACTGTAATGTTATTCTGTACAAAGCAAAATTCCCGGTTTGACTTGAACAGCCCTAGTATATCAAATAGAACAACTGGGAGGGGAACGAAAAACCTGAATCAGCTTTATTCAACATCAACTGTACACATTTCACAGATAAAGCATTTAGTTCCTGCTTGTTCTCTCTCTCTGCATTACAAATAGGAAAGAAAACATTAAAGAGAACTAAAGATTACCTTTTCGTCGAGCGGTCACTGGACGAAACGTGTCGTGTTGTGAAGAGGAATCATCTGCTCTGCTCTTTAAACAGATCAGCAGGTTGATCTAAGAAACGAAACTGAAAAGACAGGGAGTGGAAAGGAAGGGCCCAGTCTAGGGGGGGCGATGACGTACAGCACTGAGGAACAAATAAGAAATGATATTCAGTTGGTGTGGTCGCGTGTAGTGGTAGCAACAGTGTAGGATGACTCGTAAAAGCTTTTTCATGGAAAAAAAACAAAACAAACAAAAGGCAGCCGTAATGGTGATTACTTACCATTCAGGAGTAAGAGTAAAAAAAAAAATTTAAAAAAAAAAAAAGCTAACCTGCTACACTTACAATGTACAAGAAAAGCAGTAAGATGGTGTTCTGCTAGATTCTTCAATCTTTCAAAAAGTGCGTATACACAAAAATGCCCATGAAAAGATGATGAAACAGATTAGAAGAGTTTCACATATGGATGATAAAAAAAATAAAAATAAATAAATAAATAAAACAATACAATATAAAAGGCACAACAGGATGTAGGAGAGACCCTTGAGGAGCCCTTCATGCAGCCAAGTGACGTCAGGAAAGAGAAACTGAAGGGATTCCCCTCAACTGTCTCACACTGATGAAATAAAACGGAAAACAGACCAATTATTACTTAGGACGTGACAACTGTTTACTATTTCATTTGACATGCCTCGGTTTCCAAACCAAAACAAAACATGAAGTTATTAATAAAAAATAAAATAAATAAAAACAGGAAATATTTTAATAAGCAAAAATGATAATTATTTTTTTTAAAGGTTTATTTATTTATTATTATTTTTTGTATAAACAGAATTACAGTACAAAGAAATGCACCAACATGTAACCAAAGTCATGATCATTCCCCCTTTTTTTTTTTTTTATTGTTCACAGGACATAGAAGTACAAAATAAAATCATCCCTGATATAACAATAAAAAAAATGATTGAAGAGCTTCCATTAATAATTTCAAGAGCACTGTGTAAAACACTGCAAAGTAAAACAATAACAACAACAAGAAAAAAAAAAAATCATCAGCCAACATCATGAGCTTATTTGTTTAATGCAAATTGCTTAGATCATGCAATACCGGAACAGGAACCAGACAGGTACACGGGGTGTGTATTAATCCGTGTTATAAAAGCATTCCTCACACACCTTAATGACATGGTGAGGTCTTTTTTTTTTTCGTCCTGGAAACTGAAGATGAGCTTAGAAATGTAAGTTAAGATACTGTTAAAGCACTGTTTTAAAAAAAATAATAATAAAATTTAAAGATGACCAGCTTACGTTATTACAGTGGAGATTGGCATGACATCGATGATTTATATATGGCTTATACTTGTAAAATGAATACATGTGGAAACCCGTGATGTGCTGATTTGATATACAGAGGATAAACGTTTCCATGTCATGAAGATCTATTTTACGGTCCGGGACACACACGGACGTGGCACGTGGTAAGGACAGAGCACAAACTGTTGTAAAAGCATGCTGCCATCATGCATGCCATGTTTTACAGGACCAGCACAACTGCAGACTACATTAGCCGGATACTCGTAGCTTTGATATTAGAACAATGAAGTCTTCATCGATGCAAACATCCAGTAGCCGTGACCTTACAGTCCAGAGAAGAACGACAGTAGTTCAATGGCGTGGGCAAGGAGCCATTAGTGTGGATTCCATATGGATTCACTGAAGGAATGGCACATATGGGAATGCAAAGTAAAATAAAAACAATAAATCAGAAAAAAAAAAAAAAAAACAACACAAAAACAACCCTGATATGATTTTATAAAGACAATTAATACAGAACACTTGTGACTGATAGCTGGCCTCGACCCCTCCAGGAGCAGTATGCATTGTTAACGTTGTTACCATTATTTATTTATTTTAGCTTGTCAATATTTCTCAAAGAAAAAAGGAGAAAAAAAAAGGCTCCAGTCGAGCATTTTTCAACCTAAATATGGCTGAGAGATGTACTGAATAAAATCTGAATCTGTAGCACATATGCAGATTTGAACACCATTTATCTCACTATTTAAAAAAGCAAAGCTCTTGCTCAAAACAAAGCTCAATCAGCAGGCAGTGAAGTAGCCTATGTAAAGAGATGTTACAAATTGAACAGAACGTCACGGGAAAATAATCAATCAATCATCGATGGGTTGGTGTGATGTGGGCGGCCTTTAAACTTGGTACTTCCCAATAACCCTTTAAAGTGTTTTATTCTTTAGACACCAGAAATGTGCCAACGACTACACTTTTTTTTATTTATTATTACAATTATGGAGCAACGTGCACTTTCCACCGATCTTGTGGAGCGTCCAAGGTCGTTTCTGTTATAACGTATATATTACAGCAGCTATAAATGGTCATTCCCTCATCAGCCTCTCTTGACGTTAATAAGACATTAAGAAAGTACAGCTCGTCATGTCCTGAACTCTTCCTGAAAATTTACTATATAAAGAAAGAGACGTTGCAGCCGCTTCAAAGTGCTGACGCTGGTGACTCCTTACAGAAATGCTAAAAATAAACAGCTCCTTAAAGAAAAATTCATGTCAGTGATTACATGTTTTTTTTTCCTTTCTCACTTTTTCTTTTTGTTTTTAGTATTTTCAGTATACTGTATGTGATGGGCCTACCAAACACAATGTGTATTATTTGCACATTTTATACACACACACACACACACGCACACGCACACACACACACACACACACACACACACACGCACACGCACACAGTCGAGTCAGCCAAGGGGGGGAAAAAAAAATTATACACACTTCATGAAAAGAAAAATTTTACGTATAAATAAATATTTAAATTGTACATTTACTGCTATATGTTCTACATTTCTAATAATAGTATATTATCATCCTTTTTTTCCCTGAAGTGTGTGTATTTGTTTAGTTTTTTTGACTGACTCTGTGTATGATCATGATCACAATCATGCATGTGTGTGTGTACACAACAGAGTGCTATTTATATATTACACATACATACTACCGCTCAAAAGTTTGGGATCACTTTCTAACTCCGTGGTCGTTCCTGATTTTTATTTCTCTCTACACTGTAAAACAATGCTGAAGGCGTCCAAAATATTCAATAAACTCCTCTCAACAGGTGGTATTGATATGTATCTGATACTTCTGCTCTGAAAAGTCTTCATAATGGCTCTAATCTGAGGTGCTGTTTGTTAATTGTTGATTTCTGAGGCTAGTGACTCTAAATGAACTTCTCCTCTGCAGCAGAAGTACATTTTGGTCTTTGCTTTTCTGGGCAGGTCTTCATGAGAGCCAGTTCCATCATGGTGCTTGATGGGATTTTTGCAAATGCACTTGACACGATACTGTTCTTGCGAGAACTATTCCAGAAAGGCTGACCTCTGTGTCCTAAAACGACAACTGACTTTTTCTTGTTGCTATTACATAATTAACCTAATTCCATATGCGTTATTTAATAGCTTTGAAATCTCTAGTATTGTTGTAGAACGTAGAAAATAAATACCTAAACAAAAACAAAGTGCAAGTGATCACAAACTTTTGAGCGGTAATGTTTGTGTATATATATGTATGTGACACAGATCAGCCATAACATTAACACCACATTATATATCAAACATTGATTATCAATAATATATCAGCAAGCGGGTGACATAATCATGGGCTTATTTTTGACTATGGGGGGCAAATACTTGCCCTTCATGTCCGATCTCACAGAAAAGCTAACGCAGCAAGACTCAATGAAAAAAAAAAAAATTATGATCGCTACAATAGAACGTTATGAAAACGCCCAGTTCACAGGGCCCGGTAGGCAAAGAGCTCAAGGCCACCTGTTCGGCCTGCAAAATCCCCAGATCCAAACCCCAGATCAAACGCCCAAACACATGAGATGCTCAGTATAAACATGTCTGATCCACGGAGGCGCCACCATGAGGTAAATGTTATGGCTGATTGCTGAGGGATCTACTGTCAGAGCTGGTGAAATAAACCAAAACCTTCTGACCAATCAGAATTGAGCATTCGACAGCGATGCGATATCAAACATCACGTATAGTATTCTTATGAATTGGCTTAATGAGTATCATTAGACATGTAATGTCCTCTTAACAGTGTGTGTGTGTGTGTGTTATATATATATATATATATATATATATATATATATATATATATATAAAAAATGTGCCAAAAACAGACAGAAACAATAATTTTACAACAACAACAAAAAAATTCGCCCTCTCCTGTATAAACGTTCGCCCCAACCGGAGATTCATTCATTTTACCCTCATTGCGTCCTCCGATACCCGGTAACCTCTCGCGCATCTCCTCTCTCACACTCACTCCGCAGATTGTTCGTTCTCGTCCGTCTCTACATGAGCGGGAACTTCCTGCCGTACACGTCACGATCCGTTAGAACCCCTCCGCCTGTGCGCCGGATCACTTGTCGATCAGGCCGCTCTCTTTCAGTTTGAAGTAGAAGAATTTTTCAAGCGTGTTGGCGCACTTGCAGTACTCGCTGTCGGGTGGGTTGTACTCTCGGCAGTTGGTGATCACTCGCTGCAGGTCGGCGATGAACAACTTCTTGGTCACGTAGTAGCGGTTCTTCAGGCGCTCCGTCATGGTCTTCAGGTCTAACGGACAAGAGTTACGCATTTTTCATAGGTGGAGATTAAGTTCATGTTTTAAACACCTTCCTGATCTTTGACCTGGCCCACTATTTTAACGCCAAACCTCCTACAAATATATACAGTCGACCGCATAAATGTGCAGGGGTTACGTTCTTAGAGCACCTGCAAATGGTGGAAGGAAAAGAAAGAAGAAAAAAAAAAGTAAAGTGAATTCTGGAAGTGGGCAAAAAAAAAAAAAATGTAATTAAAAAAGTGAATTCTGGATGCGGTAATAAATAAATAAATAAATAAATAAATAAATAAATAAAAGTGAATTCTGGATGTGGTAAAAAAAAAAAAAAAAAAGCTACTATTCTTATAGTTTAAATAAATAAATAAACAAAGTAAAGGTAAACCCATATACAGTACTGCTGTGTCTCGCGCAGTGCTAAAACGTAAAGGTAAATATGGTAATAATTCACCAGAGTTTAAAATAAATTGCGGTGTCTGTAAAATTGCAGGGGTTTCCGCAAACAATCAGGGTTTCTGACTATGGTTTCAAACTCTGAACCACGGCTTTGCGAGGGTTGACTGTATATATAAACCAACTACACAAATATTAAAATTATTAAGACACAATAAGATCCTAGTTATTTAAAAGGAGCCAGATCTCTACCTCTCTCTTATTTATTTATTTATTTATTTATATAAATACCTCTGACAATTTCTAAACTGTTTTTGGATTCAACATATCAAACATGCTTATAAACACAAGAATTTAATTACAGTACAAATATGATACACACAATTTGATAAAAAATTAAATGACATATAATGTGTACTGTAAATGCAAATGTGATGAGGATATGTGAGAGTGAAATGAAATTTATCTAAATTTAACTTCATGTGTATATTTAACCTAAAAAGCACCTCTGCTATTTAATAGTAGGTTTTCTGTACCGCAGTTCCACAGATAAGAGTTTCTTAACACTGAGTTGGTGCTTACAATTTGACTTGCAACATCCAATGTTATGAATTTATATATATATATATATATATATATATATATATATATATATATATATATATATATAAAAATATAAAAATATAAATTGTATTTCTGGCAAATTTCATTTATGAGAAATATAACTAAACTAAACTGTTCAGTAATATAAGCAGTCACATACAAACAGCTGTATGTTAAAAAAAATCTGGTAACTAAAACCTGTACTGTGGCGCATGTCATATTTCAAGCATTTTTTGTAACCGCGTATTGTAATGTTTGATCCGTCAGATTCTTTTTTTTTTTTTCCATTAGTATAATTCAATTTAATTCATTAACTACTTGCTTATAAAATACCTTGAGGTATTACATTTATGAACAATCCAAACACAAGTGTTCGTTTTGTTGTTTCATGTTGTGTTGTGTTGTGTTATATAGGTTGTCAATAGCTACAGAAGGACAGACTGACCGATGGGAAATCTGATGATCTCGTAGTAATCTGGAGCTTCAGATTTCTTCACTGGCTCCATGAAGGGCCAAGCATCTGGATGTGTCTGTAACACACACACACGCACACACAGAGTGCCAAAGGTTTATGTAGATGGATATGTACATATAAAAAGATTTACTTACGACATACATTTTTCATATTTCACATTTTAGTTCTGCTGCTCACTCTAACCACTGACGTAGTCCAATGTCACACTTTGCCAGTGCTTGTGCATGTATATCTGGAGCGCCTGGCAGCCCACAAACTGTGCGGTTAAGCGGCTTATTCAGGTTTTAGTAGGCAGCATCAGTCAGAAATCATGAGGTTTTGAGCCTGTTTCTACATACACAATAAAAATATGTTTGATGGACAGAAGGGTTTTACATGATGAACACTGTGGTGGATTTTCTCCAGACAGAAAAAATGTGTGTGTAGCTTTTGAGTGTCCTATTCTGAATCTTGCATAAATGACTTGATCCCAACGATTATTAAAAGGAAATCTACGTTTTGTTCCAACATCAGGACTTATTTCATGTAGATTGTTATTTAAACATTGGCATTTATTTTTGATGTATACATTTAAAATTGGTTTAAAAACTGTTTATTTTTTTATATAATGCTTCTTTGACGGTTTTGTCTGCTTGCTCATTACCAGGGGTTCCAGTGTGTCCAGGTATCCAACAAAAAGCTTAAAGATGATAACGTAATTAGGATTTCCACGATTGTTGGATGATCCGTTTGTATATTTTCTAATGCTCTGAGACATGATTTTTAAGTCAGTAATTTTTTTTTTTCCCCCCCGATTTTTCTCCCTAATTTAGTCGTGTCCAATTCCTCCCCGTCACTAGGGGGCTCCCACATTAAGGCTACTACTACCACTTAGCCGGGAGGGCCGAAGACTATCACGTGTTTCCTCCGAACCACGTGACGCCAGCCGACCGCATCTTTTCGAACTGCTCGCTCGTGCACCGTTGGGGGCGGCGTAACACACTCGGAGGACGGCGCTATCCGCTCCCTCCGTTGCGCGAGCTCACAGACGCCCCTGACTGGCTGTAGAGCCGTGATTAATGTGGGAGCACTAAGTACCTCTCATCCCTCCCCTCTGAGAGAGCTCGGCCAATCAGCTCTCTCTAGACCTCCGGCTGCGAGAGGTTACAGCACCACCCGGGACTCGAACTAGCGATCTCCGGATGATAGGGCAAGCGCTTTAAAAGTCTGTTATTATTAGGAAATCCCCTCGTCATGTGCATTTAATGAACTTCAAAGCCATAAGCAGAGAATCTGACTCTGCAGTAAAAATTTAACTTTGATTTTGGATGCGTAAACACTGCTGCAGAAGATTTGTTGAGAAATCTGCCGCCACTTTATTCTATTCTTGTATACTGTTGTAATTTTTCTCTTATATCCAGAAATTGCTAGTGATATTTGTTCAGATGTTTTTCAGATTTTAGGTTTTTTCCTAAATCCAGATTTTTAATTTTATGCTCTTTGAGATCCCATGGGGCAATTCTGTAAGTTCCAGGATGTTTGAGTCAACTTTCAGGTTTTGTGTCTTGGTGTTACTTACTTTAATCTGGGCCAGGAGATTTTTCAGTATGTTGTACAGAAGGTCAGGATCCTTCAGTTCTTTGCTGTAAAACATAAAATAATTAAAGATGAACGAATATAATAAACTGGATGTTCGACAATACAACTCAACAATACAACGTCACTTACTTCTTTTCTTTGGCGCTGGGTTTCCAACCTGTCTCTCCTAAATAGTAAAAAAGACAACAACAAAAAAGGCTTGAAGCATAATCTTCCTCTAGCAGACTAGCGATAATCCTAAATCAAGGTATGAACAACTGTATGATGTGTGTGAGATCAACGGTTATTGGATTTACTTGATAAAAAGTTTATGCAAGAGCTTAGGGAAAAAAAAATCTTTTAATCAACAAATAATTCATGAATGATTCTCTAGGCACTAGGGGGCGCTCATCACTCACAGGAAGTTATTTGTTCGGTCTCTTTTGCTTGACTGTGGCAAACTGCAATTTATATCTGACCACTTTGTGATTTTCTTGCACGACACCTGCTGCTGTCCTGTTTTGAATTAAAGGTGACTTTTTAGGAGTTTAAGGAACAGGAAAAAAAGAAGCTTTTTTCTTTCTTTATTTTTTTTATTTGGTACAGGTGTCAGCTATACATCACCATTAGTGTTAATTTTGTCAGCTATTTTAAATTTTGGTCTTAGTCTTGGTCCTAGGATAAATGTCTCTGTTAAATTTTATCTAGTTTTAGTCAGTCTTATCCTATTTTTGTTTAGTCAAGTTTTAGTCGCCTAAAAGTCTGGACATTTTAGTCTAGTTTTATTCAGAGGAACACTAAGTATTTTCAGTTTAGTCAATGAAAAAATAACATTTTAGCAATAAGATTATTATTAATTAACCCTACAGTCAATCTAGTTTAGCCAAAACCCTTTTTTTTTCACAAAATAATTATGTTAACATTTAAAATTGTATCTTTACAGCTACTTATACTTATTTTTAACCATCACAACAACTGCATTTAATATGAATTTACACACTTGGACTGTTGTAGGGATACTGTAGCTCCAATGGTGCACAAACATTTGCTAACCTATTAGCTTAATACATTTGGCTACAGTTTAACTAATAATAATAATATAAAATACATCACAGCATAATTATGTTAACGTGTGGTAACGATTACCACAAAGAGGCTGTTGATTATTATGGTATGCCTTTGCTTGCGGCGGATGGTGATGAAAATCCTATGTAGACGAGAATGAAGACAGACGTTTTATTATTTTTAAGCCGCATTTTAGTCTCGTTTTTTTTCCGTTCATGATATTGCATGCTGAATTCGTCACTGTCCATTGATATCCAGGACGTCTCGTCATCGTCTCGTGACATCACAAAGGTTCTACGTTTGAGACGAGTAAGAAAAAAAAGTAACAATAATGTCATATTCAACGGTCTCTTCAGCCAAACACTCACTAATGCCTGGAATGCTCTCCACTGGGATCTGTCGCACTCCCTCTTTGAAGCAGGTGAGGCCCGGGTACACCTTCCGGATCTGGCTCTGCTTCCTCTCGATCAGCTTCTTGATAATCTGAAACACACACACACACACACACACACACACACACACACACACACACACACACACACACACACACACACACACACACACACACACACACACACACACACACACACACACACACACACACACACACATACACACACACACACACACACATACACACACACACACAGTGCTCAGGAACTGCATCCACATGGATCAACCTGCACTTGAAGAAGCTTTTGACTGAAAATAGAGCAACAGCTCAATGCATTACAGATCCAAGTCTAGACTTCTGTTAATTTCTTTTTTTTGCTGCTGAACATCATGATGCACGGCTCACAAAAAGCTGATCAGTCAACTGTGAAATTATTTTTTTGACCCAGTGAAATGGAGGCACGCCAGGTGAGCCGTCTCAGACGCTCAGACGCCACAGGAGCGTGAAGCGCGTCTCTTGTCTCTCCCACACGAGTACAGGCTGATTTGTGTGACTCACCTCTTTCTGCCGTTTGATGATGTGTGACAACTCTGTGTAGGGGATTCTGGGATTGAGCTCGCACTCCATCAGGGTGGCGCCTTCGTAGTCTTTAATGTAGCCCAAGGTAGCGACTCTTTGGCACCTTGATGTCTTTGGAGAAACCCTGGAATTTGAAGAGAGAAAATTAAAAACAGGATGACGTCAACAAACAGTGGTCGCGCTATTGCTTTCTCATCTTCGTTGTCCAGACGTTCCATACTCTAACAATTAAAAGTGTCCTTCTATCTCTCAGATAGGATTTAAGATTTATTATATCTTTCTTAAGCTAGAGAAGATTAAATACATGCTGAAAAAGGCTCCACTGAGGTGTTCTTTTACAAATGTAGTATTACCTGAATGATTGTTTTAAAATAGGTATTGGAATGTATGTACAGAATTATGGAATAAAAATTGTCATCAAAAATAATCATACGTAAAAAAATAAAAAAAAGAGGGAAAAAATAGAAAAGAAAAAAGAGATGTGTAATTCTATGTTTTGTCCAAGTTGGATTCCAAAATCTACAGCCACGACAGTTTATAGATATAAGATTTTGTATGTTTGTTACAGTACAACTTTTTTGTACAGTTTTGTAACAACTCCTCTGTTACAAGGACGAATTGCGAATCACTGTCAAAAATCATCAAGGGAAGAGGAATCGATTCACGCATGTGCGTCGCCACCGTTTTAAACCACGGCAGACGAGGGGGCTAGGTCATCGTCTCAGGTAAGTAGTAGTAAAATTACTACTTAAGGAAAATTACAGAGATGTTTTAACTGTAGGATTTAGAGCGAGCGAGCGAGCGAGCTGCACCTGTTTTTTGAAGTATCCAATGGCATACTCATCAGCATAAGTCAGGAAGTAAAGAATGCCGTGCTTGATGTGATACTCCTTCAGGTGATTCATCAGGTGAGTGCCATACCCCTGAAACACACACACAACGTTAGGTGTCTACATCACGTCAGAACTTCTAGAACCGACACACGTGCTCTTCCATACCTTCACTTGCTCGTTTGACGTAACGGCACAGAAAACGATCTCGGTGAATCCCTGCGTGGGAAACATTCGGAAGCAAATCCCACCAATCACACGGCCATCTTTAATCAGAGCCAGAGTCTTGTGTTTCCTGTCATTAAACAAATAAGAGATCAAAGACGTCAGGCAGGAAGAGTGCATTTTGTTCAGAATCATCTGACATCAGTATTAACACAACAGAATGAATAAAGCCTGTGTGCTGTATTGACTATAGCCCCAGACTACATAATGACTGTATGCTCTGTGTCTCAGGTGGTCACAAAGATAAAAGCACAGACATTACCGAAACACGTTGCAAATCCCCCCCCCCCTCCAAAAAAAAATGTAGCAAAGTTTGAAACACATTACAAAAGAATAAAAATAGAAAAAGAGATTTGCTTCCCCCAAAGTCCTCAGTCTGACCTTGCGTCTAGACAGACCAAGAAACGAGACATGTCTCCATGAGGTAAAGTAACAAAATCGACTGTATGTTGTGAAGTTATTGAACCATTGTCTTGTGCATTATTAGAGAAACAGACTAAAGTCACATAGCAAATATTAGCAATTAATTTAACCATTGACGTTTATGAATAGATTCAAGCAATTTACTTTTTTTTCTTTCTAGCATTTTAGTTTGTGCACGTACTTTCACTTTAGTACGTTTTTGTGCTTTGGCACATTTCTGTAACGTTTCCGCTTTGTCCTTAGGAGCCACCGTACAGAATATAACATGAATGCTGCATTTCTGTTTATAGTGGTTTTGGCTAAAAGCCACTGAGCCTGTGGTTAATGACACGTGACAAAAACTGACTCCAAGTGCAGAAAAGACTGCAGCAGCTGCTGTACAATCCTACCACCACTAACGCTAATATCTACGGATGCTAATTACTAAACAGCTCTACAGGTAGGAGTATTAATGACAACTAGGGTTGCCTCAGGCCTTGTCCTTAACTATACGGAAATGAAAGAAAGAAAGTAGTTTTTATGCGTTTGTTTTAAAATGGTGGGAACAATTCACCTGTGAAAACTCAATCTATCTCAATGTAAACGTGGCTGCATAGTTACAGGTAGTCTTTAAAAAAAAAAAAAAAAAAAAAAAAAAAGACATGCAAGTAAGAATTTCAGTCTACTTTAGTGATCATCATTTCACTTGACTCATTAACTAAATGTCCAACAATTTAGAAAAAAAAATTTTAACAGGGCAAAATGAGAAAAAACACAATCAAGGTCAAAATCTTATTTATACGGAGGCGGGAGAGAGTTTTAAAAATGCGAGCTGAGCACAATGAGGATTTACATGTATGGCCTGAGGACATAGTGCTCAGGGACAAGTGGGACTTCTAGTTAAAGGTTACACTTGGGTCTTATCCAAAATCTTTATCTGAGGTACGTTTCGTAACACCAGAGTGGCGGATTCAAGGACATTTTATATTCTGGTGCGTCTGCATGAGGGCGTAACTCAAAAAAGCTATAAACATTTTCTACACGGTATGCACCAAAATAGACAGTACCGAAACCTGCGCGTTTACGTATGTGGACGGGGCATAGAGTTCGCAGTAGTGTAAAGGAAGTTGTTCGGGGGAGTTGTTGAAACTGGGTCTCTCGACAGAGGAGTATTATTTCAGCTCAGAGGGACGTGAAGGTGCACTCACAAGACACAAAACAAATCAAATCTACACTGAAGTGCAACTCAGACTTACGGGTCGAAGACCAGGCGTGTAATGTACTCTTTGGGCATGCGGGGCAGCTGATGGGAGAAGACGTTCTGCAGACCCACCAGCCACATCAGGATCTTCTTGTTGGACTTTTGAGAGAGCGAGTTACCGATTACGTGGAACTCTATAATGCCTCTTCTCTCCTCCAGACGTGCCGTCTCATCCCGCGCCGCGTTCGCAGACAGGAGACTTGTCTTTCGAGCGGAGACAATAATAATTGAGATTGGAGAAAGATAATTATAAAAGATAATTATAAAAGAATTCATAAATCCTTTCATCACTGCCGTACTATATTTGTGAAATGGTTAAAACGAGCGGCACTGGGATGGAGGGGGAATAGGGTCCGTAATTGTGAGTCTATCAAAGTGAGACGCCTTTGACACAAATATAAAGCATAAAGCATACCAATCCACTTGACTAAACCTCTGCCCCCTTTCCCCACACTGCCATCATGTGGACATAAAACCATAATCGCACCTAAGGAAATGTGAAACGTAACAGTGTCGTCTCTGCGCCTTAAAATTGTAAGTGGAATCCCGGACACCATTTTGTTTCAGAGCCGTTTTCCACCGTATTAAACCGTGAACTCTGTTTTGTTGAGAATTTTCCGAAATTAGGATTATTCACCATCAACTGAAACCGAAACCGGTGAGGCCAACTCATTTCTCCCGCACACATACAATATACCGGACTTGATACATTTTAGACATTCACTTGCACATTGAAAATATTGTATATACTGTAATTGTAAAAATTGGTATCTGGTTTTTATTTTCAGGTCATCAACAGTTGTACAAGCATTTCACTGCATATTATACTGGGTAAAACTTCAAAGAAAATTTGAATTTGAAATTTTAACATTTTTAAATTTTAACAACGATGTAATACAACGGTATTCATTCCATTCTCTGATGTTCCCAGATCCGTTACAATCAACTGACAATTTGAAATCCAGACTATTACAGCGTTGCCGTTTCTGCGGAAATTTACTGACCTCTGGCCCTAGCATGGCGGCTGGGTCAGTGATGGTCATCATGACCTCGTTAACTAGCTCCATAGGGATATCTCCCATCACCCTGATCCGTTTCGCATCCTCCAAGGTGAGAGCTTCCGGTAGCTTCCTTTTCTCTCCTGCGTGAGACAAAGAAATAGATAAAGAAAAAATGCTCTAATTGGCTTAACACTTATTAACCAAAATGATGTTAACAGCATTATTGGATCGATTTTGCGCTGTACCTGTCACGGTTTCGGAGGAGGCTGTTTCGAGAGCGGGGCCGCCGGTGCCTTTACGCAGAGGGGAGCAAGAGACCGCCACCGGACTCAAAACTGTGGAAAATAAAACAAATATGGCTGAATCTTTCATGTCAGCAATCTTCGACACAAAATGAAGGTTTCAGCGTAACTGCAAATATCTGAATTAAAAAAGGCTAGATAATACAAATATTCCTTTTCAAGAATTTCAACTTCAAATTTAAGTCACGTGTAACAGCCCACCTACAAACACACAATATCTACAAAATTCTCCAAACCTGTCTGAGGCCCCAGCTGAGCTCCCTCGTTAGCCGGCATGGTGAATTCAGCGTCCCATATAGGAGAATTCTCACCATAGATTTCTTCTTCCAGCATGGAAAGAAACCTATCACGTACGCACACAGAGTACAAATGCATTAGAAATGTCAGAGAATGGTGCATTCAATATGCACTGAAGTCCAGTTTGACATCTTGTGTGCAAGAAAATAAAAAATTTATAACATTTTTTTTTTTTAAATCGCTGTTTGAGATGCATCAAATTATTGACGAGCATCAAACAAAGAAAACATTAAAAATTAAAGCAATTGGGTTTACTGTCCAACACATTATTAAAACCTGAAAAGGATAGTGCTCAGGAAATGTGATCTGGGAAAAATAAATAAATAAATAAATAAATAAATAAAGTGTGATTCTGGGAGTATGAGGAATCACTTTCACACATGAATTCTAGCCACCAGGGTGTGTTTGTGTGCATCATACTTGGGAAAGTGTGTGAGGATAAGCGTTCGTTTCTCCGGGGGCAGTTTGTCTTTCTCTACTCTGAACTTTTCCAGCAGCTGCCTGCGGGTGACGGTGAAGATGGACTTGAGCAGACTGCGGCCGAACACCTGACACGTCTCATAGCGAGGCAGACTGTCGTTACTCTGAGGCACGTGGCAGTAGCACAGCCACCTGAACAAACAAACACATTTAATCAGAATCATTACAGCATCAGTATATAGAGCACTCACAAGAGTGTAATACTGTGGAAAAGATGAATAAGAACCAGCACACACGTGCACACACACCTGGTATAGTCGACTTTGTAGGCAGACGCGTCCTCTTTCTGGGCACGCTGGCGGAACTGAGACGGCGTTTCCAGCTTCCAGTAGTTCAGACACAATAGGAACATCTTACTCAGCTCATACATCGTCTGTCTCTCCTTAGGAGCCAAGTGACTGAACTTATACTGCACAAAGTTTAACACTCCCTAAAAGAGACAGAGAGAGAGATGAGAGAATTTATGAGTAAATGTAATATATATCACTCACTCACTCATCACCATCTATACTGCTTAATCCTGGGTCTAGGGTCACAGGGGCCTGGAGCCTATCCCAGGAGACTTAGGGCCTAAGACGGGGTACACCCTGGACAGGGTGCCAATACATTGCAGTGTTTTTATAAAAAATATACTCACTTTATATTTGACTTTAACTAATTCTCTCTACTCTTATTTTATATACATTTATTATTACTCTTTTTATACTTTCTTTTTTTTAACTATCTAGTCCTGTTATTGTCTTGCGACTTACAGTAAAACCTTGGATTGCGAGTAACTTGGTCTGCGAGTGTTACGAAACACGGACATTTTTTTAAAGTATATTTTAGCTCGATAAACAAGCGAGGTCTTGATATACGAGCAACATGTACACACTTTGCTGAGCGTCACGTGATCACAAGTGAGCCAATGGTTCTCTGTCGCTCGACGCTGCGGGATTATGGGTAATTGTCTCCCATGCTCGGTCTAAGTGCGCGTGTGTCACTCGTATAGTCAACATTCGTACACGCGTGCACTGTTTACTATAACATTATGACAGTGTGTGTGTCGTGCATTTTAAAAAAAAATTGTGTTCAAGTGTCGTTAGCGTGTCATTAGTCTATCATGTGCATGCGTTTGAGAACATTATCCTACACAGTAACCCCGCCTCTAGTCCTCCTCCTTCTCCAGCGACAATTCTTCTCAAAGGTAACGTGCAGGTTAATTTGTTTTATTTCTACTTTATATTTTGCAGTAATCATTTTTATATGAATTATTTTTGAGTTATGAATGAATCATCTTTCTAAAGCGTTTCCATCATTTCTTAAGGGGAAAATTCACTTTGATATACGAGTGCTTTGGATTACAGACAAATTACGCTCGCAATCCAAGGTTTAACTGTAGGACTAATCTTCGGCGATATGAATGTAAATATTTGTCATGACAATAAAGCACCTTTGGATCTTGAATCTTGGAAGAGAGAGAGAAAAAGGCAGAGGTAGACAGAGACAGGCACAGAGAAGGAGAGTGAGGTAGACAGAGTGTGAGAGTGCAGGAGACAGACAGAAAAGAAACACATTAGGCAGAGAGGTA
This sequence comes from Clarias fuscus, assembly GCA_030347435.1. Classification (NCBI taxonomy): domain Eukaryota; kingdom Metazoa; phylum Chordata; class Actinopteri; order Siluriformes; family Clariidae; genus Clarias; species Clarias fuscus. The sequence continues at coordinate 22,736,410 of CM059222.1, read as the reverse complement.
GACAAAAAGAGAGAGAGAGAGAGAAAGGCAACATGAGACTGAGAGACAGACAGAGAGAGGGAAAGAGAGAGAGAGAGAGAGAGACATCCCCAGAGAGAGAATGTAAGAGAGATTGCATGAGAGCGAATGTGAGGGAGTACAAAGACTCTGGTTACAAATTTCTCCCACAGACTGAATAAGGAAGCTGAACATATATCTCTCATACACACACACTCCGGCAGTTATTTACCTGCTCTATGTTTGGCTTCTCGAACGGTGGACTTCCCAGCGAGCCCTCCACCACTGGCTTACCCATCTGAAGAATGCACTTCCTCAACAGCTACGAAAACAAAAAAGCAAAACAAAAAAAAACATAATAACTACATCATCAATTACATCACACACCACAACATCCTTTTCATCCGTGGTGAAAAACAAAGCACCATCTTAATTCATAACTGTCCGGGCCTCGCATCAGGTTTCTATTCCAGGCGCGACATCTAATCTGTGTACGCTTACCTTAAAGAGATAGAAGTAGACCTGCTTGGTGTCCGTGTCCTCCTCCTTGTGCACAGACATAAAGAGGTTCTCTACATCCACCACCATCCCGAGCAGCCTGTTAATCTCGTCCTCCGAGACGTTCTCCAGGTGAGACACGTGCTCCGCTAAACACATAAACGTTCAAGGTATTGAAAGGCTTCTTGCCTCATTAAACAATTGTTACAATGGTTAAAACAAAACAAAAAAATGACATAAGGAAAGCGTACCAAGGGAGTGACCACAGCTACGACACGCCTCGCTCAAATCAGCTGCCTGCTGCTGGAGCTCCATCCGGGTGGCTGTCGGAGGATGAGGGTTCTTCCAGCCGTTACACTTACACGAGTCATTAGCCTTGAGGAGGAGACGAAAAAGAGAAAAGCTTCAATACTGATAATAATAAACAAATGCGAGATCACGATGCCCTTGGATATCAGTCCTCTGCGTCTAAACATCAGATTTCAGCACTTCAATAAGCGTCTCAATGTAACGAGCACTGCTGATTGTTGAACCTTTTTCCTGATAATGTAAGCATCGATGAATTTTCCAGCTGATGGTCGACTTTTGAACTTTTTCTCAATCTGCAGTTGAGGAAGTTTCCGTTCCACACTCTCATGTTTACTCTCAGACTCATAGTGATGAATCCGTGTCTTGCCACCAGTAATGATTCTCCTTAAGAAACTTTCACCTTCCTTAGAGTAGAGTATCGCTCCAAATTGTGTTTACCGATATCCAAATGCTTCTGCTTACGCTCTTCCCCGAGTTGTATTGGCTCCAGATATACCCTAAGACCGCCAAAACAAAAAAAAAGAAAACTCACAAATCACTGCACGCTTCTCTTCTTTCATGCAAATCACCAGTGGGGTGTTCGTTTTTGCTCGCACTGCAGTTACAAATGAACCTTCACAGCAATGTTTTGATTCTATACACTGAACTCACAACACCGTTTAACCTAAGCAAATTAGCTTAGTTTAATGCAACTGCAAAAAGTTTAACAACAATCCCAGGGCAGGGCAGTGAAATTAATCGAACTGCAATTTTAATTACAATTTCGGCCCCCGACAATTAGGGAAACAAGATACTTGCGATTAAGTGTTTATTGCACCAAATTCCTTTTTCGCAGTGACATTTTCAATCCAGCGCATCCTTTTACTTTCGTCCCTCATTAAACTCTCTCTCGCACCAGGTCGTTTTGTTTAAAGTTGAATAAATGCATGAGGAAAAAGAAAGAAAGGAATCCAGACGCGCCACTTTAGCTGTTTTATGAAATCCCGGAACTGCCAGCATAGACTGACGTCAACGAGCGCCACACACACATGCAAAAAAAGGAAAGGGAATAAAAAAAAACGCATTAATTCCAATCTGCACGTTCTCATTAAAGTCTCATGATCAAAGATCAGATGCGTGTCCGACCTAAGACCACATACGAAAGTGTCTCAGATAATAATAACAATAATCAGATCTGTGTCACATTAGAGTGAAAAATCTGAATTGATTCACAGCCTTCCACTCTGACACCTTGTGTGTTTTTGGAGCGGAGGGTCTGACAGTGACACAGAGCTCTAAAAGGGACGGGACATACACATTCTAGAGAGCATTTCACTGGACGAACAGAAGACTAGTACAGTAATGCATCATAAAAAGTTTAATATTGCATTGTGTCTAACCTACAAGAGGTACAAAAAAAATACTGCTTTTTTTTTTTTAGATATACCAACTTAACATGAAACACTTTCAGACTAAATGTTCATAACCTAGGTTGGATTAATGTTGTCTTTATTATACGATTATACTAATAAGCTTGAAATTCCAGATAATAAATAAAAGTATTATTAACTGGTCTGAAACTCTGCATGAAGAAAATACAGTGACTATGAATATTATAACCCACAGTGTTAATGAGTTATTCAGCAAGAATAATATGAGGAGAGTGTGTGTATGTGTGTTAATGTTCACGTTATACTCGTGTGTTGTTTATGAGCCTGCCATTCAGTCCATTGTGTGCAGTAAAGCGAGCTAAGTTGTTAGCTAAACGCGCTAGCAGGCAGCGGTGAAATTAGCAGCTAGCTCCAGCTACCTTACAAGCCGAAAACACTCCGAGCTTCTCCAGCTTCTTGGCCCGAGGGAAAGCGCGGACCTGCGCCTTCTTCTGACTCGCCCACTGCTGCTGGCTCAGACCGGGCCGGGCCGGGTCGCTGCTTCCGGAACCCGAGGCTGATCCCGAACCTGCTGACCCCCCGCTCTGGCCTTGCTGAAGCCGGGTTTGTGTGGATGCCGCCGCCTCCGCCATCTCAGCGCCGTGTCCCGCCTCTCTCGCTCGCTCGCTCGCTCTCCCGCAAACCCGCGCGCACCCAGGCGTCGCGCGCCTCCCGCTCACTCACACGCACACGCGCGCGCCTTAATCGACTTCCTTCGATGTTTATTTTCGGGCCTCGCTCGCGCCCGTCTCCACGAGACGCAATATGGTCGCGACGCGCATGCGCAGCACCTATAACGCGCCACGGGTAATGTAGTCCGATTTTATTAAAACAGGAAGTCGGTTAATTTATGTGATTAACTGACTTACTAAGACAATCTCAGCAAAATCAGTGTATTTGATTAACTGTAGTATAATTGGCCTGTAATTTTTAAAAATATTTATGAAATAAAAAAACAATATAGTTGCAACAACGATGAGTGGGCCCAAGCACCTTGCACCATCGCTCCGAAATCTGGCGCACCAGAAAAACAGTGGGCACAGTTAAGTTACTCAATGTGATGTCACACACAAAGTTATTTTTGGCATAAATTTAAGGCATTGTTACAGCTCACGCAATTTTGCATCCTCAGTGTCATATGATCATATGGACGGGGTTTGGTGGTGATCGTGTGATCATTGGGGTAGTATATCAAATTTAATTGGGTGCATTTTGATAAAAATCTCAAAAAATTTTTTGCATGTTCTCCATGTGCTTGGTGGGTTTCCTCCAGGTACGCCAGTTTCCTCCTAGAGAAATTCTGTTTTGTCCTGCCGCTGGTGGCAATTTAGTGGGTGGCAGGTATAACAGTAGGCATTACTGTTGAATGTAACAGTAGACAGTGTCATCATCACTTTTCATGTCATACCGTGAGGTAATAATATATGTGTTATATGAGTTGATTGCACTCTCCGGGTAATGTGGGCGTCGGAATCTGCACACAGGTGGAGCCCCGGGTAACCCGGGTAGTAAATAGATGATATTTGATAGCAATGATGTGTGTGTGTGACAGAAATTAATAAGCTACATTTTTGTAACTTCACGTGCACAACTTGCAGGATTTGTATGAAACCGGAAGTATTGTGTAAAACTCATGTGATGACCATCTTTGTGATAGTGTTTGTTCGCATCTTTTTTCTTACAACTCTGTGCCATACAGGTTTCTACCTGAAATATCATATTGATCCGTACTCGTGTAAGCCTTTCAGAAATGCTTGTGAGATTTTTACAATATTATAAAAAATTATCTTTATTCAGGACTTTCATTTTTAATATAAAGAAAAAATATATCAAATATTTTTATATTATAAAATATATTATAAAATAAAATAAATAAAAATTTTATATATATAATAAAATATATTTTTATAATATAAAAATATTTGTAACTACATACATACAGTATAGTGAATATATTGGCGATAAGCGCTCCATGGACAAAAAGTTGTGAACACCTGATCCCAATTTACATTTACGGCATTAGCAAGACAGACTTCTCCAGACTGACTTACATTTTTATTTCATTATACTGTACATCTGAGCAGTTATTAAGGGCCTTCCTCAAGGGCCCAACAGTGACAACTTGCCAATGCTGTGGTTTGAACCTGGAACCTACTCCTGACTAAATATGCATTTCTTTACAAACGGTTGCCTCAGGGTTATACAGTATATGTTTTTGTACATTGTACCTCCTCTTCCCTGGAACTTTGACATTTATGCTAGCGGCAAATGCTAAACAGCATAGATGGTGAACTTCAACACGGCACTGCGAGCACTGACCCCAGCTGGGATATGCGAAAAAAGAATTTCACTGTGCTGTGAGTTACATGTGTAATCGAATTATTATTTTAACAACATTACAACATTACAAAATCCAATAGAATTACTTCATATAAGGGTGGAGGTTATTATAAAGGTAAACCAGGCAGATGTTCAACAAACACATACAGATGTGATGATTGAGTCCACAAACCTTTTTTTTTTGTCTGGGGGGTGTACACTACTGAGAAACTTCTAGTTTTTCAAACTTTTTCAGTGTCACAAAATTTTTTCCCACATTTGCATCAACTTTTGGCTGGGATCTTAATTTTCCTCCTTAGAAAATCTCCTTAGTCGTTTCTTTGCTTGATGCAGGCTAATAATTTGACCCTTCTGTAAGAAAGTAACTTTTCTCCATGACAACAAAATAAGCTACTCATTACTACACCAGTTTAGGTGAAAAGAATTGTTGCTGCTGAAACATTAATTGCTGCAGTGATTAATTATCCAATCAAATGCTCTTATGTATTTTTAATGGCTAGCAAGTGCATGATTGAGTACATTTGTCTACTACTTGTGCTGCAATGATGAAGTGCTTGTTTTTGTTTTTTTGTCTTATCTATAAAGCTGGCACCACAGCTCTCCACTGGAAGGCAGTGTGGGATTACACTGATCAGGATTGTACAAATCAGTGCATCAGAGTGTATCAGCATTAATACAAGATATTATTAAGCAACATATGCTTCATGATATTTAACTATAGAGGACTGTTTGTAAAGAAGATACATGCTATGAGTGCTGCATTAAATTGAAATCACAATCTAAATCAAATATGGACCTGTGCAATCATTTAATCTCAAAAGGCTGCAATTTATTACAGGTAACATACGCATAGTCTTAAAAAAAAAAGAAAAAAAAAGAAGACTTTTACGTCGATAAATATTGGCAGACATCGTCTTAATGAGATCATTTGTCTAGTTAGCCTCGATAAATGTTTGAATACAACATGGTGCATTTAATAGGCTAACTATAAATCGCAATCAGAATATTTTAAAATAATCAAAATGTGATTTTTTTTGTCAAATCGTGCTACCCTACATGCTGCAATAACAAAACCACACATACAACAGGAAAATATACCTTCCCCATTTTTTTATTGGTAAAATTACACGTAGAAGATTGTTGTTTGTGTCCCCATTCATGGAAGACGACAAAACATTTGTCCAACCCTTTCCAAGTGAGGCCTGGGCAGCGGTTCTGATCTGTTGTGCTGAATTATATGAAAAATATGAGTTCACCTTCAGGAGAATGGAAACAAAAACCATGAAATAATAAAAAAAAAATCATGAGACAGACAGCCAGTGCACTCAGAAAATTTACAAAAAAAAAAATATATTTTCACCAAAAAAAACACAAAAAAAAGGGGACCAAAGAAAGATGGAAGGTTGATCTGTTTCGGGAAGGTACTGTATTGATGATGGCTAATGATTGGATATATATTTTTTTTTGCAGAAAAAAAAAGAAAGAAAATACGAAGTACAAATACAGCAACATAGTTATTCTTTTCAATACATGTACATTGTGATTTTGGTCAGAGGAAGCGAACCTTGCCTTTGCGTTATTCGTGTTGAACACCAGCTTGGTTTTGATTGAACGATTCAATAAATCTCATTTCATTAATGCTTAAAGACACACTGGTGTTACGGCTGTTAATGCGTGAAGCATTTACAGTTTAAGATCTCAGACAGTAATGATTTCCGAGGGGGGGAGAACTAATCTATGGTTTTACGTTTATTAGTCCTGGAGTAGTGGTATTCATAATAATTACAATAATAATAACAATAACCAAGAATAATACAGAATCTACAGAAATGCTGCGTGTGAAGGGAAAACAGCCTCTCACTCCCGTCTGTCTGTCGGTCTCCTCTTGTTGGGGAATTAGAAGATCAGGAAGAAGAATTCAATACTTTTAAGGAGCCGTGCCCAGAGACTAAGAGAGAGACGAAGAGAGTTCAGTGTGCACTGATGGGAGAGGGAGACTTGGGCAAGAGAGTGAGTGACTCAGACAGAGGGAGTGAGGATATAAAGTAGAAGGAAGCTTGTTTTCCCTCCAGCTGCTGCAGTGTTGATTTTTTGTTGTTGTTGTTTTTGTAAATACAGACTAAGAATAAGAACCTCACAGTTCCGGTTAAGTGCGACAGAATTGATTGTTTCCCTCCTTCGATCCCGAATTCATCATATTATTTATTAATTTATTTTTGGACAAAAGGTTTTGACAGGTGTCTGATTCTTAAACACAGCTGCTAAGGAGGAGGTTTGTGGCTCTGCCTATGAGAAGGAGGGATAATTGGTCAAAATATTTACAAGTGGCTGTGAACGGCCCCTTTGGTCAGTTCAGAAGTAGAATCTGATGGACGTCACAGTCTAACTGACTAGATTTTCCACTTGGGGCTGTGAATAGACATAACTGTCAGACTATGAGTTGGTTGATAATGTGTCTGTGTTGATCCTCGGGCCACGTTCCCCGCACGACCGGACGGATGGTTAGTTTCCTCCTCCGCAGCACTGGCCGGATCTGCCCTGAGGTGTCGCCTCCTGAAGGTCGACCGCGCCCCGAGCGCGTCCCCCGGGCCCTGCCCCGCCCTGTGGCTCGTTCTTCGGAAGCTTCTTAGCTGTTAAAAAGATTAGAAAAAGTTGGAGATAGAGATGGAGAGAGAGCAAACAAGAATGGTTAGTTAGTCTGAAACAGTTTAAGAAATTTTTTTTTATTAGTTACATGATGTAAAAACAAACGGCATGTTTTCGTTCAAATATTTCACAAATAGTTTCTAAATGTACAAGAAAATAAGAATAATTACCACAACAGCACCTCAACCTAATAAAACAATTTTCTGTACATCATTTCAATCATATAAGCTCTTAATCTCTCAATGCAGCTCTACATAAATCCATGCTGTAACAGAATTAAATTCGTCTCTAACGGGCACATCGGAGGTGACGGTGACAAAGACACTTCGAGACGACACGAGGAAGAAACCAGACTTAAAATGAAACCCATCCCTCTCTGGGTGACACCCGATAGTGCGATTATGAGTCACCACTCGTCTACAGCTCTACAGCACAATCTCACACGAGGCTAATGCTGTGCTGAAAGCAACTTCAATACAAGTGTCAGAGTAATTTCTAATTTCATTAGTTTTAGCCTTCAATTCTTAGTGCTGTTTGCCCTCCCCATACATTATATCAGAATTTAAATTCAAGTCTTCAGCTGTGAGCGAAGACAATTTAACTCAACCATCAAACCAAAAAATATTAAATTCAACGCCATTTTCTTTTACGCTGTATATGCACTGTGAAATGCCTTAAAACTATAAGAGGGCTGCATGATGATATCAAGCTCAAAATACACAACTTCAAAATACAAGTTTGAGATGCTGATGAGTTTGGATTTTATGTATGAATGTATGAGTTAGCCACAAAAAAAAAAAAACATGTATACACACATCTGTAAAAGAAAAAGTCTGTATAAATATTTTAATACTTCATTTATTGCTATACGTTTCAATCTATCTGAGAATCTTATTAATATTATATACATCATACTATTTTTTCTTTTTTCTAAAGTGTGTATAATTTCTTTTTGCCTGACTCTGTATACATAAACATACATATAAAATATTATATGGAATATTTAAAACCTTTTAATTATTAATAAATAAATAAATAAAATAAAAACAAAAATAACTAATATATAAATTTGTTTAAAATCGACTTTTCATTTAAAGCACTGTATTGCAAGCCAACCATGAACAAATCTATATTGTGATACACATTGTAGTTCATACAAATACACTACGGCCAAAAATATGTGGACACCTGCTTATCACATCCATTTGGGATTCTGTCACTGTCCTGAACATCTCTGTATACTTCAGGACACTTCAGTATTTTCACCCGGAGAACTCCCACTAACTGGATATTTTATTTTCCCTTTTTCAGACCATTCTCTGTAAACCCTAGAGATGATCGTGCGTGAAAATCCCACTAGATCAGCAGTTTCTAAAAACCTCAGACCACCAACAACCATGCCACGTTCAAAGTCACTTAAATTACTTTTTTTTCTTTCTTTTTTAGTATACACTGATATAAAAGTAAATGCTGGAATATCTGAAAGACTAAACATGCATGAAAAATTATTTATGAGACAAAGTTCACAGAGATGAATCACCGTGCATCTGCTGCTATTATTCAAATATCATAAAGAGAATGAACAAGATGACAACTTGAACAGGATGTAGGTACAGCCAGTAGCCGGAGGACACGGGATAAAGAAAGCTTTGTTGTAGCAGACAGCTAGTCAGTTAAGCATTTAACACTGTCTATTTTAGAGCATGGTCTAAAGCACTGACTGTACAGCAAGGTTTCTCAGTGGACTGAACTGGACGCATGAGAAAATACTGGAGCTGGTAATCGAAAAGGGAAATAAACTGGCCGAAGTTCAGTGACTCTGGCTTTATAAACAGGAAGGTCTCGGCTTCTGCAGAGGTTATGTAAATTATTTAGCTGAAGACACGGACTGCAGGGTGTTTAGGAATGTTTAAAGACCATTGGTCATAAAAGCAAATTTTTCCTCTTTTTGTCAAATTCATAATAGACATGTCCATGACACAAGTTGTCTTTTTAATCTGATTTCACAGATCTAAATCCACACACAATCACGGACAGAAACACCAGCGATGAGTTGAGTTGTGACAGCTGCTGCTTACCGATGGCCATGAAGATCTCATTGACATTCATGGCGGTCTTGGCGGATGTCTCCATGAAAAGCAGGCTGTTGTCATCTGCGTACGCCTGCGCTTCCTGGTAAGACGTGCGCAGAGAGTCAGAAAGAAACATGAGATGATCCTCAGTACCACCATTAACATCATCATAAAAGCTACCTTTGTACATGCGCATACCTGGAAATCCACAGCTCTCTTGTTAGCAAGGTCGGCTTTGTTCCCAGACAGGGCGATGACGATGTTGGGGCTGGCCTGTCTCTGCAGCTCCTTTACCCAGTTCTTTGCTCGGGTGAAAGTGTCCTGGAATTTAACCGCAGTCGTTAGCGAAAGGTTTTAAACTTGCTTGAATATATCTTCATGAGCAAGAAAGCATGAAGAGAGATTTAAGGCACGTCAACAAAATACTGCTGAGGTCGGCTAATTTTGCTTTTAAAATAACTCGACAAAAATAAGAGTAAGCAGTACAAAGGTCTTTCTATCACAGTGAGTCATAATTGACCTCAGCAGTCAGTCAGCTGAGCAGCTTACATAATCATCTGTTCAGCAAATGTGTATTGTGTGTGTGTGTGTGTGTGTGTGTGTGCGCGCGCGCGCACACGTCTTGGATAATATACACTGGATAATAATTAAAAGGCAGCGCAATGACCTATGACGACAAAGTAACAAGATTCCATAAATTATGACCAGATTAATTTTTAGTCCTGAAGCTAGGATAATTATAAACTGTTGATTTAATTATCAGTAAAACTAACTGCAGAAATATTAAATCCTACAAGCTTGTCTTCTCATTTGAAGTTGCTCTACAGGACTACAGCTAACAACTTTGTCATGATAAAAAGGCAATTTTGTGGTGCGAGTGCTTAGACTGCGACCTTCATGAAAAAAAAACAAAAAAACAAAAGCAACAACCACAGCTAAAAATCCTTACACAAGGACAGCGTGTCTCGAACACTCTTTTAGTCCATGTCAGGAATTCGAGCACTGTTGAATCTAAATGTCTGTACACATGATAATAATGAGGTGTGTGTGTGTGTTTGCGCATGCGCTCTTACTGTGTTAGTGATGTCGTAGACTACAATGGCAGCTTGTGCTCCTCTGTAGTACATCGGGGCCAGACTGTGGTATCTTTCTTGTCCGGCTGTGTCCCAAATCTCAAACTTTACTGTTGTATCATCCAAGCAGACTGTCTGCGTGAGGAATGCGGCTGTAAGGACGACAAGAGGCGAGATGGGAAGAAAGAGATTTTATGCATGTAGAATGACGATAATAAGGATAATGATCATGCTCACGTATAAAGAACACGTCACATTTTAAAATTAGGTTTTTAAATAAATCATTCAAGAACGTTTGACATATTTAAGCCTGATCCCAGATGCTTTAGACTAGGCGCAGATTTGATTTTCTCTGGCACTAGGGATGAGGAGGAAAACCTGAATTAAAAAAAAAGGTTAAGACTTGTGCTGAGTCATCGAGGCTGCTCACATGATCGTGGGTAACTAGCATACACGGTTCTATGACCTCTGACCTGCTGCTTGGCAGGAAAAAAAAAAAACAGGGAGGAGGAAATAGTGCTGACCCTATTCACACACTATGGCTGATGTAAGCATGTTGCATCTTGCGTGTAATGAGATGAAGAATTTCCTTCTGCTTTTGTACAAGAATTAACCTCTCACTAAAAGCATTTACACTTGACTCTGAAAACCTCAGACAGCCTCAGTTTAAGTTAAACATACAAATGCGTGCGCGCGCACACACAAACCAGAAAATCCAGGAAATTCCACAGTCATCCTGCTTCCTCTGCTTGGTGCGCGAGGTGCAGCTACTTCCCGTCAGCTCGCTCAAATGGAAAGTGCCAGCTCGCCTTTCTGGTGACATCACATACCCCGCAAGTTCACGAACACGCAATGCCATTTAACCTTTAAAGATGTTCAATAGCAGCGTGGGTGTTAGGAACTGCTGTGTGGAAAGGTTTTCCTGAGATATACAGAGTCCTCAAGTAAAAAACTTTTCTAAAACGTTTAAAAAAAACTTTTCTAAAACTTTTAAAAAAAACTTTTCTAAAACTTTTTAAAAAAACTTTTCTAAGCTCACCAAGGAATTAAGAAGGCCTTAATTATAAGGTCACATGACACCGTGTCTGCCAATAGAGTGACTTTTCTTTCTCACTGCGGCTATTTACTATCTAAAGCTGAAACATATCTGCTGCAGCATTAACCAAGTGAACATGCAGAGACTGTAGAATTGTCACAAGTAAATAAATACTCACTGTTAAAAAAAAAAAGAAAGAAAAAAAAAAAAGAAAGAAAAAAAAAAAGAAAAACTAAAGAAACTACAGTAACATTCCCAGTTACGGAATTATTGGCACCCATAAAAAAAAGGTTCTAAAAACTTACATACTGCTAATGAGAAATATAACCTCTAATTACAATTCTAAGCAATTTACATTACGTCCCCGAGTTCCGTTCCAGGAGCACCGTTTTCCACTGTATTGGACTGTGACCTCTGTTTTGCTGAGGATTTTCTAATATTAGGATTATACAACATCAGGAAAGCTTTACAGGACATTTACCATCATCGTACTTCCCTGGACTGATCCATCGAAACCGACCGGTAAGGCCGACTCATTCCTTCCGCACCCCCACACATACATACACTATACCAGACTTTTAACATTTTATAAATTCACTGACACACTGAAAGTATCGTAGAAAATAGTAAATATTGCTATCTGGTGTCTATTTTTTTTGTACACTACTACTATGTAATTGAACTAGAAGTAGAACCACGGTCCGTTCGAATCTGCGGAAAATCGTAACTCAAATGTTTGTAAGTCGAGAACTACCTGTATAATTAAAACCAACACGATAATGATTTGACTTATTCAAATAATTTAACATTCCAGACTCGCACATTAGTACAATTTAATGCAAACAGCCACATCAAATGTCCATTTTGTATAACTCCACATATATGACTCCACATACACACAATCAATCAAACACACACAGACAATCAATCAAACACACACAGACAATCAATCAAACACACACAGACAATCAATCAAACACACACAGACAATCAATCAAACACACACAGACAATCAATCAAACACACACAGACAATCAATCAAACACACACAGACAATCAATCAAACACACACACAAACCTCCGATGGTGCTCTCCTGGTACTCGTGGAACTGGCCCTTGACGAAGCGCAGTACCAAGCTGGACTTGCCTACGGCTGACTCTCCCAGCAACACCAGTTTGAACTGGCAGATCTTGTTGGCGGCAGCGGCGGTAGTGCCGTTGGTCCGCGTCGCTCCTCCTCGCCCCGCCATGCCAGCACTAGAGGAGAGCAGGCTGGGCTAACGCTGAGACTGGAGCTCAGCAAGGACACGGAGAACGAGAGAGGGAGCGGAGGACAACAGGATCGAGACCGGCTAGGTGACGGATAGAAGGAGGGGTAGGAGTCACAGCCGGAGGAAACCTAGAAATCAAAAGTCAAGAAAGAAAACATTCTTGATATTAGAAATGTATTGTGTGCAAATACATATAGATACATAAAGATGTGTTACTTATCCTCTGTAAAGCCTTCATTAAGGGTCTAATCTGAGTAGGTTTGGGTATCGTTTAGGTGCCAAATTGAAACTTAAAACGGTACTGGTGCCTAAAAACCGATTAAAAAAAAGGGGGGTTAACGAAAAAAAATTGAAATTTTTTAAAATAAAAAATATACTAAAAGTTTAAAGTATACATAAATTTAAGCACATACAAAATACAACTAAATTACTTACTACCTAACCCAACTACAGTAATTTAACACCAATAACAGCAAAGTAGTTGATGAACGCAGTTGTTGAAAGACATTTGTTGCATGTCAGGTTGTTGGAATCCTTTTGTTTAGGCATTTAAATTTAATTTAGCTTAGCAAGCTAATGTGTAATTACTGCATGCACATGGTAATCGGATGCTCTCATTGCCCAAGTTGTGCTCTTAAGTCGGATGGTGAATTAGTTGGAATTGTATTATTATTATTATTATTAGAGATTTCCGACCTGCGTTTACATGCATTTTCACAATCAGGAAATTACTGTTCACGTTACAGAAAAGAAACATTTCAAGACACCAAAGTGAGGCATTGAAATCTGCATTCCGATTCAGATGTGTGCTGATATGGCACCAGTATCTATACTGGTTTTATAGATTAGCAGTGTATTGCCACCATATTTCGGTAGGCAACCATAAATCTGAGATGCTTTTAATTCGAGAGTTTTTGGCTGGTAATTCTAAGCAAACTTCTCCTCTGCAACAGAGGCAGGTTTTAGTCTTTATTTCCTGGAACGGTTTGAGGAATGGGATGGTTTATAGGAAAAAGACGATGAACTGTTGATAATGAACTTTAAGTTGTTGAAATGGCTTGTTGCAAATGTATTACCATATACAATAATTTCAAAAAGAAACATCTTCATGAGAGCCAGTTTCCTGTTCCTGTTGCTTAATTAGCCAATTCAAAGTATGAAATATTGAAAATTATTTTACAATGTAAAAAAAAAATAAAACCACTGAACAAAAAGAAAATTAAAAGGTAGGACTAGACACTAGACAAAGCTTCTGAAACCATGTGAAAACCTTCTTCCAAAAAAAAAAAAAAAAAAGCCACAACAGGAGTCATTTTGTTTAAAGCAGTCAATTCACACAGAACTGAAAATGTGTTGTGTCATTTAGAATAAATTTAACCAGCCAGTCACAGTGTCTCTTGCTTAACAACAGCTTACTTAACACAACCTAGCAAAACGGATCTTGATTTTTTTTTTTTTTAGCCAGTGTGTCACTCAGCAAGTGCCAGTTTCTTCTTTATTTGACTCACACACGGAACTAAACCGAGGCGTCTACACATAGCAGAAAAGCAACAGTCGAATGATAAAAAATACCTTGGGAGTACAATCGTGAGGCAGGGACACACTGGTGTATCAGGCTGTTCGATTGATGTTTGAAGCCTTGTACAAGATTCTCAGTATTTAATTACAGAGTACATCAGAGTGTTTGCTTCGGGTCTGATCCACCATTCCCGAGAGGCAAAAAAAGTGGGTTTGGAAAGGAGGTCTGTGATGTACTGTTAGTTTATTACTTGCGCTTGTTCTCATAAAAAAATTTTTTTTAAATGCGGTAGCACGTCCCCACTGCCTCTGTGTGCACAAAAGTAAAAACTGGATGTGAGAACATGGCGAGAGGTGAAAGCAACACTAAAGGGACTGATGAATACTCACTACAGCCAAATGTCTCGTTATATCATTGAATATTATTTCTGGCACAATAAACCTCAAAATTAAACAAAATAAAAATGGCATTTCTGCCTTTCTGTTCCTTATGGACGCTCATTACAGCTTTGAAAGCTGGCAGCAAAGTAACTGACCTGCACTGAGTGAGAAAGACTAAAACAATGATAAAACAATGTTTTAGCTGTTAACAGAAAAGTTGGTGGTGGGGCAGTGGTAGCTCAGAGGGCTAAGGCATTGGGTTACTGATCAGAAGATCGGCAGTTCAATCCCTGGCTCTACCAGGCTGCCATTGTTGGGCCCTTGAGTAAGGCCCTCAACCCTTTCTGCTTCAGGGGCGCTGTATCATGGGTGACAAGTTATGCTGGGACATGAGAATAAAGAATTTAACTGTGCAGTAATGTATATGCAACAAATAAAGGCTCAACTTAAACTTTAAACAATGCTTGCTTACATGACAAAAAGACAAGCAATAAAAATGAGAGTTGTCAGTTCAGTTTCCTGTGTGTTGTAGGTCATTTAGGCAACTTTGTTACCTTCTGAAAACTCACTAGAATGTCTAAAATGAGCAGTAATGAAAATCACGTGTGTGAGATAAACAGCCCCAGAGGGAAAATTAAGGACTCGATTATATTTAAACCATCTCAAATTTACATTTTATTTGTCACATACATGGTATGATATGCAGTAAATGGCTTAAGACATCTGCTTTGTTTTAGTCATATCCATTACTATTCAAAACTGCAAAAACACTGACAACCCTTTTGTACATTTGGTACTTTGTGCAAGCTCTGCAATAATACAGAGAATACTCTCTACACCAACTACATAAAAATGACTTCTTACTAACATTACCCCCTGTTATTTCCCACTGCGAACATCTTGAATAATGTTCAGAGGTATGATAATGCAGATCGCAGTGTTCTTTCTGCACAAAAGCCTGTGTAATAAGCAGCAAATAGGAGGAAATTGAAGCTATTACACAGATTCCCTCTGCCTGCACTGAGTGGAAAATCCAGCCCAGCTGAAGGATGACGCTGTAATAGCTTTATTTTTTTTTAAGCAATGCTGGGGTTATTCTATAATCCATCATACGATTACACACTATATAGTGACTGCAGGAAAAACTTGCACAAAATTACTGGAAAAAGGAAGGAATCTGGCTTATGATGAAGATAAGTCACTGTGAAGTAACGACATGAAGAGACCAGGTGTTTCATTTATTGACTATACACATCGTATTGTTTCTCCTGTGGTATTTGAGGGTGTGTGTATGTTTACATTTATTTGTCCAGATTTATTTTATCTACTAGACAAAGCTTAGCATGTTTTTTTGTTTTGTTTTTTTACATGAGCATACTACTGGGCGCTTTTTTTTTTAAAGGGGAAGAGATGTGTCAATTTGTGGGTGTTTGTTTATGCCAATGAGCCAGCTGTGTACAAGCATAGCAAATTATGCTGCATTCAAGAGCAGAATATAAGTGAAACCATTGTTTATTCAAACTACAATGACAGGTTGAAAGAAAACATGGATGTCCACATGAACGTCATTTTTAGTAAGGGTGATGGATGATGTTTAATCATAGCAACGGGAATCTACCGGATATCTCCTGATACAATAATACGATTCCGAGAGACTGAAGTTTGAAAGAATTTGCACAGTTAGTTTCTGACTTACGAACGAGTTCTGTTCCAGAAGCATGTTCATAAGTCTGATTTGTTCTTAAGTCCGACAAAGTGAGTCTTATACGCCTTTGACACAAATATACAACAAAGCATACACTGCACACTGCCATCATGTGGCAAAAAACCATAATCACGCCTATGGATCTCAGTGAAATGTAACAGTGTTTTCCTTAAATCGGGAGTGGAATCCCGGACAACATTTAGCACAGAGCTGTTTCGGACTGTGAACTCGTTAAGGATTTTCCGAAATTAGGATTATTCACCATCAAGAAAGCCATTTTCTATCATCATGCTCCGGACTGATTCACTGAAACCTGTAAGGCCGACTCACTTCTCCCACACCCCCCATAAACACATACATAGACACATTTTGTTTTTCCTAGCGGGTGGACCAAAATGACAAATTATGACTACGTGAATTACATGGGGATTTACTAATGTCCATTACGTCTAAAGCTGCAGGCATACATTTAAACCTGTTCCACACACACCTTCTTACATGCCAATGTATTTTTGCCGACCACTAGCCACAGGTACCGCTGCTTCTGACAGTGGTGCAGTATTTAAAGGACAAGAACAGGAAGTGCCGTTACAAAGGAACAGGATGCTGTAGGTGAAGTTATATTATAAACTCCTTTGCTCAGATGTGGACTTGTTTCTTTCAGAGTCTAACAATTCAATTGTATACTGGTGGGTTTATGAGGAAACGTTTGCTACACTATAAAAGTCCAATAATTACTGAAATAACGCGGCAGTTCTTAACAACACTGACAGTAGCAGTAATAATTATGGGAGTGCTGTATATTATATTAGAGGAAAATAGAGCTGAGAATTGGATACAAATTTTTTTTTTCTCCAAAACTGGAAATGTATACATGTAGTCATGACTTTGAATGAATATTTTTTAAACAACTTATTTTATTATAATTACACTTTATAATTAATTTTAAACCCTGTGGGTTTAAGTCATAACATATGCATTAGGGATGGCAATCAACAGGGATCACCTGATAGGATATCACAATACCTACATGCTGATTCAATTTAATTTTTTTTCCCTGTTCTAATTTTAAGACGGTGAAGCTTTATAAAAAAAATAAATAAATAAAATAAAAATAAAAATAAAAAAGCTGTCATAACTCAAAAGTTTTATGCTTTGGCTTTATTGAACAGCTTTACAAACAAATTGAACATTAATGAAGTAATCAAATGTAGCCCGTTCCTTATAGGACTAGTTCTCTCACCTAAAAACCAAAGGCAGCATTTAAACATTACAAAAAACTTCAAATACCAGAGTTCAACATTAATGTAAAAAAAAATAATGAAACAAAATTGCTACATTTTACTGAGCTAACATTTTGCAAACGGCTTCTAAAGCGTGGCTTTGAATGTGTGAGATTTTCAAGATTAATATGTGATCACTGTGTTTTAAGACTGGTGTACACATGTGTAATGAGTAAGTTTTGAGACTAATTACTCTCAGGGTTTTGGAGAAAAAGACTGATTGGAGGCTTTTGGTGCTCATAATTTTTAATAATGTAACACCATAAAAGTGCTTTTCTATTGCATTTTACAGAATCGGTTATATCTGAGACTGATCAGCTGATCACCAGTCATGGCAGATAAAGCGCTGAAAACCAGCCAATTCTGGACACTGGCTAGTCTATTACAAATGTAAAAATTATTAACAAAAAAAAAAAAAAAAAAAAGATTTTGAGTGAGTATGGCAATACATACATCACTATACAAAAGAATGGTGATTCATAACTGAATTGACTCCTGCCTATGTATTAAGTGAAGTGCTTTTTTTAAAGAACGAGTCAAGACTTCTGTAATAGAGCAATTATCGAAAACGAAGAAAGCAGTATCTCGAGTTTTTCCAAGCTTGTCTGTGCATGTGGAGATTTTCCCAGTTAACATTAAGATTTCTGTTTCACCTTGGCTAACTTGCTGCCAAGATCTATTTGTCATCAAATAAAACAGAAAACCAAAATGGTGTAATTATTATCCACCATCAGTGCTGTTTGTTCAAGAAACAAGCCCATGCATCCCCAAGTCCTTCATATGAAACACATGAACGTTTAAAAGTGTGCACTAAAATTTTAAACCTGTAATATCTGACAGGGAAATAATTTTTCAGATGATCGCTATTCTAGCTTGAAGTTCAAAACTGTGACGACCACTAACTACAACCAAACAAAATCCTCTGCTTGATTTAACTTATTGTCCTTTTTTTTGGGTCTTGGACACAGTTTCATTTTCCAAGCAGCAAAAGTGTAAGAAGATTACATTTCACTTCAAAAAAGAGGAAAGGGGACATGACTGAACACAAAAATAGGAAATGCTTCCCTGGGTATCGACCCAGTTTCCTGAGAACCTGCCAACAGCGTGCATGCGTGCACGTGCATGTGTGTGTAAGAGAGCATTTGGGAGAGAAGACCGTTAGATTATCTGGGGTTACAGAAGCATTCTACATTACGACCAGACAGATAACACAATTGCTTATGCAGACACAAACAAACACCTTTAGTTTTTCTTAACCAAGCCCTTGTATATCTTTACATGACCTCAAATGCCCTTTTTTAAAAATCTATGTCACAAATACTGCTATAAATTAACTGACCTGACTGCTCAGAAAGAATCAAAAGTCACTTTCTTTATCTCCATCTGCATCTGACTGGTCAGAAACTATTGCTCGCCTACAACAGCAGTACTGGTTGAAAATCCAAACACAAGTTTATATATAAATGCCTTTATTCTAAAATGATCTATTGTAAACACGTAACAATGGGATTTCCCTACTGTGTCAGGTAATCTGAAGCTAAATAAACAGAAAAAAAATTGTTTTCATGAAGACACATCACACAATCATTGCTATGGAGACATTATTACTGTAAGGAGACCATTATTTAGGCTTTTGAACGAACTCTCCATTGTGAGTGTTTAAAACAACAACATGATGCTGGCAAAGAAATGACTTTTTAAAGCTAGTGAAATGCAACCGATAACAGGAACTAATATGTTTTGCGGATGTTTCACAACATTAAACGTGACTATAAATGGTTCAAAAATATAGCATGTCATTCTAGAATAATCTCTTGCCTTTAAAAAAAAATTTAATTAAATAAAACCGGGCCAATTCCGGGGCGATGACAGTAACTCAGGTTCACACGAAGCCCCAGTCCACCACTCTGTTATTGATCATTTTACTCTTCACAGTGTACCGGGTTGTGTTCTACTCCTTACATATTGCAATCATAAATTATTTTACTATTGTAAAAAAAGAAAATTCAAAGGCATCTTTCGCTCCAGGTTTTAAATGCATTAATATGGGCACCAAACTTCTACTTGTGACTCAAAGACTGACATGGGTTTTCTTTTAATATATTAACCAGTTAATCTTCCTTCACCTTAATGAGCTTGCAAAACAAGTTAATCATTGACCGGAGATGAATTTGACCCTGTGATAAACCAAGAGATCTCTCTTAGACTTATAGCTGAAGATCTATTGTTCGACGATGTCCAAATTAAAGAATCACGGCCATTATTTTTAATCATGTTATCCACAATTACGCCTGTTCATAACCAAATTAAAAACAGAACATATCATCAAGTTCCAAATAAAAAATTATTAAAATAAGTAGAAGAAAGAAGTAAAAATGTGACGTGTTACTTTAAACAATTTCCAGTCCATCACATGATGCTACATTGCTCTGAACATGAGTGGTCAATGTGAGATACTTCGAACTGAGCGAGTGTGTTTCGCTTTCACGTAGCACAGCAAATAACCACGAGATGAGATAAAGTGGTAGTGGTGACTTTGTGCATGTATGCATGTGCAAAAAAAAAAAAAAAAAAAAACATTACCAAAACCCCACAATACAGCAACCAAAACGACCAGTTGTGGACTGACACACAATTTACAGGAAGAGAGCATTCTGGATTGAAGAGAGAAGCTTCAGCTCTGAACATAAACCCACAGGTGCAGCTGTTCTATGACTGTAAAATAAAGAGCAAAAGTCCATCCTGGTGCTGAGCAGCATGATACAACAAGATTTCACTTTCAGCATTAATCGCTGTGCTTGTATGAGCCTAGCATGCCTAATATCTACTTAATCAACTATTCTGATACGTTTCTTCCTTTTTAGAAGTCTAACGGAGCAATGAGCAGTATTATCCCAAAAGGTTTTCCTTCTGTTAGTGTTCAGAGGATAGACAGCGCTGTCTCTCATCACACATCGATCCAAAATCTCTTCTAAGTGTTAAATTGAATCAGGATTTGGTGAACAAACATCATAGAAGATGATTTCTTTTTCTTTTTTATCCTTGTCGAGCCACTCAGTAAGCCTTTGTGCCCTATGGATGAGGCAGTGTCATCATAGAAAAGACCACGCCTATCAAGAGGATCAGTAAAAATGGCATTTACAATAGTGGATCACCACTCTATATGTTCTCCCTATTCTGCCACACACAGTTCAATTAAGATAGTTTAGTTAATTAATTAAATCAGGTTTGCTGAGAGCTGAGAAAGCAGTAAAATATAAAGTAAAATAAAATATGAAGCACAATAGTTGAGAACCACTGATCGACAAGGATTAGATCTTTAAAATATACAATAACTATTTAACTATTAAATGTATCATTTGCATTCAAAAATACTTTCCCAAGCCTTACAACAAATAACTGGACAATGGTCTCATTAAGAGGATTTTTACTAATATTTATTGATCAACACAAAAGTTAAAAAAAAATAAACAATTACATAAATTCATTTACTATGCGTATATTACCTGTAATATATTGCAGCCTTTTGCAATCAAATAATTGCATGAGTCCATATTGCCCACTTTGTTCAAGTTTTGAAGTTAAATTAATCGGGCAGAATTATTCATTATTATTAAATATTGAGAAATATTAGTATAAAAGGGTCTATACGTATTGGAATGTGTGCTACTGTGAATAAAATGAAAATTGATGTTATGTCAAATGTAATTATATATAAATGTTACAGCACTGACAGTAATATTTAAAGAATTTAAAGTTTTTAATATTACTCAGGAACATTATTGCATTGTAAACAAACATGGAAAATCTTGAAAGACTTGCATCTGAGCGACACAAGAGGTTTTTTTTGGTCAGCGTGCTTTGAAGAAAGTTATTTTCTTTTACTGTGGTTCCTCTACGAGAAATTGCTCATCAGTTATTTAAAATGTGTCTCAGGGATATAAAGAAGAAGAAGAAGAAGAAGAAAAATAAAAAAATGGAGTAGCTCTTCCATGTAACCCTGACCCATGTACATGTGAAGAAACCAGACCACAAAGCCTCCACCTTCATCACTCCCACCAGTCCACGCGGTCTAAAACACAACCCAAGATAAAGTACTGCGTTCACCGAGTGACTAGATTTAAACACAGACGACACAATTCCTGCAGACCTTCCCATTTCTGCACACGGTGACGCACGCTGGATCTTATGTCCCGGTAATCACTGAACTGACCTTCGAACCTAGAACTGGAATCACACCAAACTCGAGCTTTCCTATTTCCTTCTTTACAGCAAAAACGCACATATCTTTAAAGAGACAGGAACAGGGGGTGGGCCCATGCCAGGAGTCCACATGATCTGGAAAATCATTATACTAAGGCAGTGTGCAAAAGTTTTGGACACCCTTCGAACATAACAGGATTTATAGCAACGACATTTTTTTTTTTTGTGCTGGCTTTCTCAAAAACTACTTCAGATAGTTAGTGTTAGTGGAACATTTGGAAATATCCATTTCACACATAAGGCATCCTATCTCAGTTCCATATTATGTTTTAGATTAAATGCTTCTCAAAGTGTGATTCATGATGCATAATGCAAAGAGAGAAATCCCAACCTGTTACGCCAAAGTCATGTTATAGATTTCTTAATCTGTTTAATTGGGAATTAAAAGAATTCACTAACAAAAAAGTAACGTGAGGTCTAGAAATACTAATGTCGATCTGAATGATAAAAAGTTTAACAATAATAATAATGATAACTCTCTCCGTCTCCACTGAATAGTGAATAGCCAGCTGAGTTTATTATTTGGTATTAAAGCTAACATAGAGCTGACAGATTGCAGTCAAAGTGATGTTAAGAATTATAGTCAAAGCTGTTTGAAAGTTTAGGGTGCTCTTTGAATAGGGTAGGGGATGCAAACTTTTGCGCCGAGCTGGAGCCACACAGACAACTCAAACCATACTGAAGGTAGCTAGACTTGTTTGTGTACGTGTGTGTTTAAACTAAGAGAATAAACACGGAGTGAATAAAAGCAGAGACTGAGCTGAAGGGAGTGGTAGTGAGGAGCCGCGCGGTCAGTTATGGCTCCTCAACGACGTCAAAATGTAGAAAGCAGAAGCTGAACCTCTCTCTCTTCTTCTCCATGCTAACTAGCTCTCAACTAACTAAACATTCTGTCTTATTCTTTTATAATAATAACAAACACTGTAATTATACAGGCGCGTCTGCTGATACACCAAACATTCACGCGCACGTAGCATACTTTCAGTCTACCTACGGAGCACGAGCTAACCAACCAACCCACCAGCTAACTAACTAACTAGCATTACGCGAACAATCCTGCCTTGATATGTTATTAATCGACTCACGGGATGATAAGTGACCGGAATCGTTAACCCTTGTCCAGAAAGCTAACAAGCTAAGACGGTAGCTAGGCGGCTAACTTGGTAGCGTAACAGGTTAGCATCTAGCGAGATGACACAGGCGATTTAGTCCAGCGCGCGCAGCCTGACCGCTGATACAGACACTCACCCTCTTACACACACACGCAGCGCTTAGATATCGATAAATCCTACACGTGTGTATGCACCTTACCTTTCGTAAGCTATCCAGAAAATGTATGTTGAGACGAATTCTCCCTTCTCGCCGCCCCAAGAAGTCTCCAGTCCAGCCGACGGGCCCCGGCCTTCACTTCCGCCTGTGGGAACTGACTTCCGGATCCGCCTACTTCCGGATGGAGGGACTGACTGAGGGAAACCACAATCCAACCACTGTGTAGTGTAGATGACACAAATAATTATATTCACAAATTATGCTGCTTCTTTAGAGAACTAAATTCTAAATTCTGCGTTTTTAGTCAGATGTTACTATGGCATACTGAAGTAGAATTACAAGCTTTATTTATTCTAACTTTATTTATCTTTCAAACATTAATTACAAACAATTCAAGTGTCAAAGGCTTTCACTGACAATTACATGAAGAGTCAATATTTGCAGTGTTGCATTCTTGCATAATCGATGCTTGAGAAATGAAATTCAGATTTTTTTGGGGGGGGGTTGGTTGTCCACCTGTTTCTTGAGAATTGACCACAAATTCTTAATTTAATTAAGGTCCGGGGAGTTTCCTGGCCACGGACCCAAAATTTCGATGTTTTGTTCTACGAGGCACTCTGTTATCATTTTTGCCTTATGACAAGATGCTCCATCATGCTGAATAGGGATTGTTCATCACCGAACTGTTCTTGGATGGTTTTTTCTTTATTCATGGCTGTGTTGTAAGTGAGCCCACTCCACTGGCTGAGAAGCGACCCCACGCATGAATGGTTTCAGGATGCTTTACTGTTGGCATGACACAAGGCTTCAATATATCATAGTAACATTTGACAAAAGGAACACTGAAGTAGCAGACTTCGTGAAAATTTTATTTGTGTCATTCTCAAAACTTTTGGCCTGGCTGTAGTGGAATAAATGACAAAGAATCGAACAGGAATCGAACCCAGACTCTGGGGGTGCAAGGCCACAGTGCTAACCACAGTCTCCCTAAATGTCATTGTTAAGCGCTATGAGCTTGTCTCACCACTGATGTCACAACATGGCAATGACAGTGGAGATAAATAAAATAAAAGAAGAGCATAACCGTACATTAAAACATTCTCAACATCCCTTTATGTCACCCAATCACTTTAACAGCTTCATCCATGAGAAATTTCATCAACAGTCCTGGTTTGACTTGAACGCCCCTGTAGAAGATGGTCTAAACAGCTAACATGTATCCATGCTATTTTTTGGTACCTGATGATTTTAATATAGTGTAATAAAATATATTTATGTATTAAAAGTTGAATGTTCCTATTATTCATCTTATCTTTTTTCTTTTTATAAATTATAAAGCTCCAATGCTACTTGAACTACATGGTCGCATAAAGTCCCTCTTGAATAATCACATGATGAACTTTATTGCCCGTTTTTTTACATTACCTACAGTCTGCTTCTTTTTTTTCATGTTTTACATGTGATCAAATTATTCACATAATCACAGGTGAAAAACATACGATCACATGATGTGAAATGTCGATTGCCGTTCCCAAGGGAAATTCATTCCTTCTTATTATTATCAATGTAATTGCCAATTAAAACCTTCGGATGGTGCTAAATACATACATTATCCAAAAAGAAAATATTACATTCTTGAGAATCTTTCTCTGCACTCATTTCACTCTGTTCAGCTTTCCATTTTACTGAGCGTTAAAATCAAACGTGTGCCGTCTAATAGCTGATTTTCCGCCCCCTTGTACTCTGTCAAACATAAACGCTGATAATTACTACTAAATCTGGATGAGCACAGGCAGTAGGCTATAATTAAATCAAAATCTTCTCACCTTCACCCACCATCTGTTTTATGCAATTAATACGGATTTGGCCTGATGCTCAAATATATGAACTGTTCATTCTTGAAAGAATTTAGTTGTCTAAAGAAAATTACTTACAATCTTACAGTCTGTCTGAAAAGATATTCAAATTGAAACTGAGCCATTTCTTATGTGACAGATTTTAGGGCAGCTGGGTGGGCGTAGAACTATATCCAATTTCAAACTGATTTAGCCAATTTAGCCCATTCCCACCCTTCATCTGCAGGCATATGAACATCTGAAGCGTGTGTGATTACCACAGACAAGAATTTCAACACGTTTCCTAGTACTGCGAAAACCTGAAAAGCATTTTACTTGAAATTTGCTTTAGGGTTTTATACACAAAATGATCATTAACAGGTTCGAACAATGTGATTCGGTATCAATAAGCAGCGTTATGACCCATGACCCAAAAGTTGATGAGTGTTGAAACTATCTTCAGTGTTTTAATTTCCTATTTTCAGAGCTAATTCCATTATTAATGGACAACGTGTTATACGAGGGGCGTTCAAGTCTGCCTGGGACTCACTCACTCATCATCTATACCGCTTTATCCTGTATTCAGGGTCACGGGGGGGCCTGGAGCCTATCCCAGGAGACTTAGGGAAAAGGCGGGGTACACCCTGGACAGGGTGCCAATCCATCGCAGGGCACACACACATACATACACTCACACACTCATTCACACTCTACAGGCAAGTTGGGAATGCCAATTAGCCTAATCTGCATGTCTTTGGACTGTGGGAGGAAACCGGAGAACCTGAAGGAAACCCACCAAGCACAGGGAGAACATGCAAACTCCATGCACACAGAGACGGGAATCGAACCCGGACCCTGAAGGTGCAAGATGACTGTGCTAACCACTACACCACCTCTACCTGGAACTTGTGATTTTATTTCTTGTGAATAAAGACATTAAAGCAACTGACATTTACAGAAGACTTTATGCATTGTACAGTGACGTGACAGCAGCAATAATACATGTGAATGGTGTAAATGTTTTAAAGTGAATGACGATCCCGGCCGGGCTGGCTTAGAGCCCATTGCAGTTGTTCGAGTGAAACGCCTCTTTTTGAAAATTGACGGATAACTTGACGCCAACTAGAGGAAGAGACGATTCTGTGTGTGGAAACTGCACACAATCATTCACCAACACCACTTGTACATTACAGGAACTCAACTGGGAGTTATTGTCACATCCCCCATACAGTCCTGATCTCGCTCTGAGCCATTTTAACATGTTCGGGCCATTGAAGGAGTTCCTGGGAGGCCAGTGTTTCAGACATGAAGCAGGCAGTCTAATCATGGCTCCGGCATACTGAGAAAACGGTGTACCTTGATAGTATCCAAGCACCAGAGAAACAATGGGAAAAGTGTAGCAGGGGATTATATATACAGGATATAAAAAAGGGAGTTGTTTATTCTCATAACTATGTTCTGTTATTCTGCACAATCAAAAGTTCCGGTTTGGCTTGTACAACCCTTGTACATTTATTGATTTTTTTCCCCACATTGTTCTGATCTGTTCGGGCAGAAGGTGCGGATTCATTTTCTAGAGCAGCGGCGTTTTTACGATGCACCTTGTCTCAAAGGAGCTTTACATGAATAAAAATTCTGAATGTGTATATTTTAAGAAATGTCTAGATTTATAGATTCATGACTTTATCAGTTTGTCTCTAATGAGCAGGACAGATGTGACTTTGGCTCCCTGAGATGAACAAATGAATTTAAAGAGGAACCAGACTAAAAGGTTGATACCATCATCCTCATTTGGGTGAAACCAGACTACAGTATGCAACCGTAAAGAAATCCCTTAAAGACCAGTGTCAAATAAAGTTTAAAAAAAAGTTGTTTAACAGTAAACATGATTTAGTTAACTAGGTGTTCACTGACAGAGATTTGGTTTCAAAAGTGCAAAATTAGTCCTAAAACTATCAGAAAGATTGCTGATGATTTATCATACTGTAGCAAAACTGTTTGATTCAGATGCAGTCCGAAGCCATCTTCTAGGAACCGTTCTCAGCAGAAGTCAGTGGAATCCATCCATGTGAGCAGAACTCCAAACAGAGGTACCGTATGGTATCAGAATGGATCGGGGTAAGATAATTCCATGAAGATTGCTTTGGATACTGCATCTGATACAAACAGTTTTGCTATGACAAATCATATCAGGAGCACCATTAGAGAGAGAGAGAGAGAGAGAGAGAGAGAGAGAGAGAGAGAGCGAGAATAATGTATAATCATTGGTGATGTCATATGACAAACTAAAGAAGTCCCCCGAGTGGCGGAACGGTTATGAGCTCGCCCTATCATTGCGAGTTCGAATCGGGTGAGAATTGGCTACAACTAAATTCAAATCTTGAATTTAAAAAGTAGCATTAAATGCAGTAAAAATAGGACGTCACATTTAAATAATAAATTGACAAAATGTTATAAAGTCACATTGTATATGAGTTATGCCTGGTTTAAAAAGATACATTTTTAAAACAGTTGAAGTTTGTCCCCGATGACTTCACATTCCTGGTGACAAACTTCACAGTCGGTGTGCAGAGCAGGAGAATTTATAATGACCAAAACCTATTGTGATGTATATACACTATATGGACAAATGTGTTTGGCCAAACCTGTTAATTAATTAACAAATTCAGGTGTTTCAGTCAGGCCCCTTATCCCCAGTGAAGGGCAATCTTAATGTTTTCTATTCCAACATGACTGTGCCCCAGTGCATGGTTTGATGAGAACTTGATCGGCCCTAACACAGAGCCCTGACCCTCAACTCCATTGTGCACCTTTGTTATGAACTGGAACTCTGGAGATTGCGAGCCAACATCAGCGCCTGACCTCATAAATGCTCTACAGAATGAAGTGGCACGAATTCCCACAGAATAGCTTCAGAATCACGTGGACAGTCTTCCAAGTAGAGTGCAAAAGGGGGACCAGATCCATATTGAAGTGTATAGTATGTTTTTAAATACAATGTCATTGCAGGTTTGGGAAGTATTTTGTCCATATACTGTACAGTATATACACCTTGAGTTTGATTCTAAACAATCATGGAAAAAACCCAAACGATCCCTTTAACAAGCACACGCGTGTTTCTGTAACGTAGAGAAAATGATATATTTTTTTGAAATGAATGAAAGCAGACGAATCAGCCAGCTCTGGAGCTACTAGTATATTGTCTTTATTACGCATCAATGCTGAGGAAATGTTCTCTTCATTTTTTTTCCTCTCAACATTCATGCTAGCGCTTTTGTTCTTCATCTTATTAGTTTGATTTGTGACCGTGAGTCATAATGCCTACACAGACCTAATTTTATTGCTAATGAGCAGCGCAAATGAAAAGTTGTATCATTGTGGAGATGATCGAGGCTACTCCGAGCCTGCGTATAAAACATTCCTTCATCCAGGCGATGTCTTTTTATAGTGTGTAATGATCAAGCGCTCATTATTGTCTCCAAGCATGGCCCTATATAAGGCAGCCACACCGGCCGTGTAGATGGGTTTCATGCTGCTGACAGAAATCTGATACCGTGAAAACTTGTGATGTAGCAGAGTTAAAGGACAAACACTAGATCATATAGTTTGTGGGAAAGTGAGAGAAAGGGAAAGGAAGAGACGAGAGTGAAAAGCTCGGCTTATTAATGACATTCCCTACCAGCCAGACAACCTGCGTGGGAAGTTTCATGCACTAAATAATCCTGTATTTGTCTGACACAACGTGCTTAAGGGAATACAGTAGGGGAATATGAAGGAAAATAAACAGTTGTGTAACGCTCTCAGCAGAGCGGTGGCTCGCATCACGACTCCCCCACGGAGAGCTGATTTATTTATTTATTTATTTATTTTTATTTATTTTTTTCTGATCATTTAGAGAGGCTTTTGTTGTTGGGAAAATGCAACATTTATTTTTTCTTTTAAATACAGTACACTTTAATCAGCATTCGATGCAAGGAAGCGGTACACTTTTTTACTTGACAGAAAAATAGAAAAAAAAAGATTTTTGTTCAGTAAATACAAATCAGACACTAAAATGCAGGCAAACACGTTCGTTCACAAAAACCTTTAAAAATGTAATAATGGGAGGTCTTAAAATGCTATAACAAATCAGCAGGAGATTTGATAAATAGTACAAAATAAATATGAAAATAGAATCCTCATATAGCCAGGAAACCTGTGCGTTACCTTTTTTTTTTTTGCCTTTTTTTTTTTTTGTTCATTATTAGAAAGTTGTAGTGGATCACATTAATGCAGCATTTAAAAACTGGTACCTCAAAAAAGCTTCCCCGAGCTCAAAAGTTTTACGATGGTACTGTACGTCTTACAAATATTCCCCCCCTGTGATCGAAACAACCATAGCAGTGAAAGAACGAAACACAGAAAACACAGAAAGAAATACCTCCAAATAAGATCATGCAGCGAGGAAATTTAATTAGCACAGCATTCCTTGTGCCAGCATTGGCTTCTCTATAGTATGTTTACTTTAGGCTGCACAAATGAACTCGATGAGCTTAGCCGCGGTAGGAAAAGTAGCATGCGTTCCAGAAAATATTTTTAAATCAGACCTTGGAGCCTTCGCAAGTCCCAGTGCAATCTCAATCGCGGTTCAGAATAAGACGTTTAAACTGCAGTAAACTCTGGTGAGCAAACATGTGAATGAGTTGAAATAGAAAAATATATATATATTTTTTTTTGCCTAAATAATAATTCCATCTACAAATGATGACCGTCATACTTGTTCTGTTAGCTTAGCTAGCAACCTGTGGAGTTGCCAGGTGTTTCCTGTACCAGTGCAGGTGTATCTTCTCTACAAAACTCAAATAGTTTCTTTTTTTCAGCTTTCAGTGTTTTATCTTCATTTTAAATTTTACCCTTGGATTTGGGAAAGCTGACCATGAGGTGGGAATATCTTAAATGCGACTCCCATGTAGAGTAGCCAATCAATCAACCAACGTATTTCTTGGAGCAAAGTTGGAGCAAACTGATAAATCAATGTCACGTAGACACAACAGAACGTTGTCTATTCTGCTTTATCCTCTGTACAGTGTCGCAGGGGGTCTGAAGTCAATCCCAGGAGCCGTAGGCCCTGGACAGGGTGCCAAACCATCACAGGACACACACACATACAATTACACTCACACGCTCATGCACATACTACGGGCAATTTGGGAACGACAATTAGCTTAATCTGCATGTCTTTGGACTGTGGGACGAAACTAGAGCACCTGGAGGAAACCCACCAAGCACAGGGAGAACATCTAAGCACCATGCACACAGACGCCTCAACCCTGGAGGTGCAAGGCGAAAGTGTTAACCAGTACGCCACCATGCCGCACTTTTAAATACTTAGTACCAAGCTGAAAATTATGTTGACGTTGTATAAAAACCCAAAATTGACTCAACTGGACAGAAAATATGCAACCAGCATGGCACTGGAAACATAATGACCTTGGTGTAGTATTTGCAAAGTGATGCTCAATTTTACCCTAATGTTAATTAGCCTACTTTTATGTAAAAAGTCTTTAAACCTGGCTGATCTTTGACGCTGATGTAGTGTTGAATGGTTTGTATTTTCAAGGCCATTTTATTTAAAGCAAGAAATAACCTCTGCTAGTGCGGTTCCTCACACAGCCACTAGGATCACTAGCTGCAGATTTGAGTCAAACCTCACAGACCCTCATGTTAAACTTTACAACAGAAATAAACACTTGCAGCCTGACACAAAATGAATTGTGCTTTCCATAGCTAGATTTTTCCATTCACGACAATTGTATGGTGGTGAATTTGTCTGTAATGCATCAATTAAAATTGTATTAAGCCATAAATCTATGCATAATTAGTGTGGCTGATTGGGGTGGCAGCTGCATTGCAAGCTAAAGGCTGAAGCTGAGCTAGCTAGCTTGTGGTGGCTGAAGTATTTCGGCTCTTCAGAAAACCTACGGATGACGTCACGGAAGGTTTGTTAAGTTCTTATACTTATATTTATTTCTAAAACACACGTCGAGGATTCCATTCAGTGTCTCCAAGGAGCTTATGCTTATGAAATCTGCCTATCCTAGGAGACTTAGGGCACTAGGAGGGGATAGAGTGCCAATCCATATCAGGGCGCACACACACAAACACACTCAGACACTCACACACTCATTCACATACTACAGGCAATCTAGCCTAATCTGCAAGTCTTTGAACTGTGGGAGGAAACCGGAGTACCCGGAGGAAACCCACCAAGCAGTACATGCAAACTCTATGCACAAGGAGATACCTCACCGGGAATCGAACCAGGACCCTGGAGGTGCAAGGCGACAAACTACAACCTTTTCTACACTAATGAGTAGGCTTTAATAAATAAGAAGGAACTGATATGAGATCAAGACTACCAGTGCTGTCCTTATCTCATTGTCCTTTTTCTCCACCTTGCTTGTTTCAGGCGAACAAGTGGAGACATCTAAAACATTTGCTATATACAATTTATGTTGTTGCCTGTTTCTCAGTACTGTATTTGATCCAGCAGGGGTGCTCCGAATATTTATATTTATTTGGAATACTCAAGTCAGAATCAAACCTTTTGACCTGGAGGCAATCCTCCTGTCCCTGTCCAACACGCCTGGTTTAAAACTGCGCTTATTTAGAGGGCCTCTAGATGAAGTGGTCCCTCAAGGAGCCTGGACGAAAAATTTGGTAAGGATGGTAAATGATGGTTAGTTAGCTCACGGAATCTGTTTTAGCAATTATTTTGGTTTTAGTTTGTTTGGCATACAAATCACTTTATATCATATTTTGCATCTATACATACATGCATACATCCTATACATGTTGTCATTTGAACATTCATGTCTCATAGTAGTTTGATGCCAAGCAGCACTTGTTCTTTGGTGAAGCTAGCTGCAATGGAGATTGTGAGGTATTAGTGTCAAAGCAAAGCAAAAAAACAAATAAACAAACAAAAAATTCTGTGCAGACTGTAAACTCTTTGCAACACCACTGCTTTCTTGGAGGAACTGGCATGCAGTGAGA
Organism: Clarias fuscus; assembly: GCA_030347435.1. Lineage (NCBI taxonomy): Eukaryota > Metazoa > Chordata > Actinopteri > Siluriformes > Clariidae > Clarias > Clarias fuscus. The sequence continues at coordinate 22,704,470 of CM059222.1, read as the reverse complement.
ATTGGGAAAAGATATCTGGTAAGTAATGAATTTAGACCCCTGCAGGACCCAAGTTCTCCGTAGCGGTCATTTCTGCAGTGGGGGTCAGGGTGGGGTCATGCAGGTGGACAGGACTTGACCCGACCAGGTCGTTCTGCCTGGGCCCTGTCGGTAAGTGTAACGAGCTCGGGCTACAAATCCCAGCACGCATGAGCGAACTGACCGCTGTATAGGGCTGCGATTGGCCGGTTGGTGTCAGAGAGATGTGGATAGGTGTGGAACGTTGGCATGTCAGGTCCGGGGTGGTCTGCAGGCTCAGAGAGGTGTGCGGCTGACTGAGGCTGCCATGCGAACACAGAGCTTGACTTGGGGAGTTTGTTTGAGGTCCTATACTGCTAGGTCCCGAGACAGAGGGGAAGCTCGGAGCCAAGCTGAGAAGGCAGGGCACCGGCCGGCTGGCTGAGTGGCCCATGTATTGCGAATTTGGTGTTGTCCTGGACGTCTGGTATGGGCTCGGTTGACTCTCCAGTCCCAAGGCTGAGAGTCGTTCCTGTTCGGGGCAGCACAGAGAGTGAGGGCAGGTGCCGTGTGGAGGACTGGGAGGTGGATGGAGATGGTCCATTTCCACTTCCTGTCCCAGTACAGAACCTCTTCCGCAGCCACAGCTGGGAGCCTGGGCAATGTTGAAAGACACCCGAGAGGGCCAGTCAGATGGAGGTGGTGTCAGGCTGGTGCTAAAAGATGAGTACGTTGGAAGGGGGGAAGCGAAGTGGGGCATGGTCACGTGGGTGTGCAGGAAGTGCATCATCTCGTGCAGACCTTTTGCAAGGTTGGACACTTCCTGGTTCAAACGGTTCATCTGAAACACAGTAGAAATAAACCTTATGCACTGGGAGCTGTTTGTACATTGATTGATTATCATCTTGTGTTTACCACAAATCCCCTCAGCACAAGGAGCATTTTCCAGTCCGTTGGTCTGCTCCCATATGTGTGTATACTTAGATTTGCCTTTGATTAGTGTTTCTATTTATATCCTCATGTTCCCATCTCGTCTTGCCTGCCTGCCATGGACTCTGACTTTAACTCTGGTAACTGGAGAGGCTTAAATAAATTTCATGCAGAGCTCACACATTTGCATCTCTCTCTAATTGCAGAGCATTTCTGTGTCCTCTCTTTGTCCTAAATTTTGAACAATTCAAGGTTAGAGAAATGTGTGAAATAAAAGTTATGCATCATCATTATTAATAACTGGTGCATGTGCATAGTAAATGTTCAAATGTTGCAGAAGCATTAAACATGCAAAAATCACCTTTTAATAATCGTCATTATGTAAATAAATATTTCTTTTGAAAAAAAAAATCTCGCTGTCTCATTTTAAACCAAGTCTTTTTAAAAGCACGAGTTGTAAATTTGTATATCTCTATCCTGAAAATCTCTATCCGAATTGCTATGACAACACCCATTGCTATGAAAAGAACCCATATCCTTGAACTGACTACACCGTCCTGTCTAGTACACCTTTTTTGATGCATTTTAGTGAAAAATAGAAATAGAGTATGAAATGCTTTGCTTTTTTTAAGTTGAGGTGGATCTAATTTCAGGGCTGGAAAAATAAAATAAACAAATAAATAAATAATTAAAAGCATTTTTTTTTTAAAACTAGATTCATTGCACAGAAATATTGTGAATCACAATTTTTTAAATATGTTTTTATGCTTTTCAAAAAAAATTCAGACTGCACCTTTAAACACAAAGATCATTTTATATAGAAAGAGAAATGAAAGTCTTTTCTTTCACTGATCGGGACGCCATTAAATAGATGTACCAGGGACAGGTTACCATACTATCACATGCACTCACTCAAACGTTATAGCCTAATTTGCATGTTTTTGGATTGTGGGAGCACCAGGAGAAAACCCCCATAAGAACAGCCAAACTCTACACACACAGAAGGCAGGACTCGTCACAGTTCTGCCTGAAAGTCTTTTCAATTACTTTCCATAAAATATCATAAAACTAAACATTTAGTGATGTAATTTTCTCATGCACTAGACTACCATGCGAGTGTGTGTACCAAATACCTCTGTGTTGAGCTGGGAGATGGTTTGTCTAACTTCTTCTGTCTCAAGCAAAAGGTTGGCATTCACTTGAAGGGGATCTGAAAGCATTACAGTAAACACTTATTTAAACATGAGTTTAACTGTGAATGACAGTGCTGTTCGAAAGTCTTTTAAAAACGTAAACGTGGATCTTAAATGTTAATTTTCGTCAGAGGTGGGAGGTAACTAAGTACATTTACTCTGTTACGGTATGTAAGTACATATTTCACATATTTGTTCATCAAGCATTTTTATTAACGGATACGTTTGACGTAGACAGCAATGAAAAAGCACATTCATAGTCGTGCGAGAGAGAACGAGAGAGAGAGAGAGAGAGAGAGAGGGATTTTTCCTATGACTTAAAGGCTACTGTAAGCGAACACAAGCTCAGTACATTTGATACTTATGTATATTTGAAGGGGCGTTCTTTTCTACATTTACTCAAGCAAAATCGCAAATGGACGACTTCCAGACCACCTCTGATTTTCGTGATTTCTGAGTCAATTAAAAGATACAGTAAGATGTTTGATGGCATTATACATCAGTAATAGAGTAATGCATCATTTTTCAGTTAACATTTATAATGAAGTTTATCCAATGTTTAATTCAAATTCAAATTTTATACTGTTTTTTGCTTTTTTTTTAAATATATAAAAGTCTAATTTATTTTCAAAAGGCATCTTTGCTTTATAGTATTTCTTTGGCACAGTACTGTACAGCTTATGTATATATTGTTCTTTTAATCATTATATATAAAAAACACATCATTTACACATACTACTGTATATACTGTACCTTAAGAGCTATATACACATTTACGTTACAGCGATGTGCTAAGCAATACCACCTCTTACCTTTGGCCCGTCGATTGGAGGTGACCTCACTGGGTTCCACGTTGAAGTGAAACGCTGGTTCGTTGTCCTCAATACCATCCACAACCCTGCAAAAGGACATCAGGATACTCGCAGATAAATATCTCTTTTTTTTCCCAAATACAAAACTCTTTTCCTGAAATCTTTACAGAGCACTTCAGTTCTGACATTCATTAAAGCATGCTGACATTTCAGCAAATACCTTTCGCATGATTAAAAAAAGGGAACTTGATGAAAAAGGCCCGTTTAATTGGAGCGTTGTAGACTATTTAAACATGGCAGTTGTGCCCTATTTCATTTTAACGGCTCACGTGTGGTAGTTAATGAGCAATATTAATTAGTCTAGGTCCTCATTCAAATGCTATTTAATGTAATAAAAAAAGAAAAGAAAAGCATGCACTAGTATTGCTCTGCAGTGTACTGTTAGTGTGTTTTCATTTGGTTTTAATCACCAATTCAACCAGATCCACAAAAAATAATAATAATAATAAAAAAAAATAACGGTGGAAAACTAAATTTGCCACTTTTTCTTTCATTCACCAACTTTTCTTTTTCATCCAACTCCTTTGTGTGAGTGTGTGTGTTCGGAGATTCCAGAAGACGATGACGATGATAAAGTTCTAAAGGCAGATTAGCTATTTTGGTTTCTGATATTCAACAAAGAATGAATAAGCACACACACACACACACACACACACACACACACACACACACTGCACTGGGTCTGTCTGTACAGCCACGGCTAGAACAGGTTTTGAGAATGACATAAATATTAATTTTAACAAAGCCTGCTGCTTCAGTGTTTGTTTGTATTTTTGTATCTTTTTGTCAGATGTTCCTTTGATGTATTGTGTCATGGCAACAGTAAAGAGACCATTCATGTGCGGGGTCGCTTCTCAGCCAAGGAAGTGAGCTCACTTGCAATTTCGCCTAAGAACACAGCCATGAATAAAGAATGATACAAAAGAGCAACCATCTAAGAACAGTTTTGAAGCCTTTTCCTGCATGATGGAGCTCCTCACCATAAGGCAAAAATGAAAATTTGTGGTTCATGTCCAGGAAACTTCCCAGACCTTAATCCCATGGAGAACTTGTGGTCCATCCTCAAGAGGCGGGTAGACAAACAAAACCCCACAAATTCGGACAAACCCTAAGCATCGATCATGCAAGAATGGGCTGCGCCAAAAGTCCAGATGTGGCCCAGAAGTTGATTGACATCATGCCAGGGCGAACTGCAGAGGTCTCGAAAAAAAAGCTGCAAATATTGACTCTTAAACTTTAAGGCATAAACTTGATTTAATTGTTATTAAAAACTTTTGACACGCATGAAGTGCTTGTAATTATACAGTACTTCAGTATAGGACCATAGTAACATCTGACAAAAAGATCTGGAAAAAAGAAAAGAAAAAAAAAAAAAACACTGAAGCAGCAGACTTTGTGAAAATATTTGGCCATGGCTGTGAAGGCAGACTCAGTACACAATGTGCAGAGTGTGTGTTTGTGTGTGTGTGTGTGTTCACTTATTCATTCTTCGCTGAATATCAGAAACTAAAATAGCTTCCCAACTTTCCATCTGTCCTTAGAACTTAATCATTACCATCAGACGTCAGCAGCAGACTTTGTGTCATACTCAGAACCTTTGGGTAAGAAACACGGAAGCTGACATTCTAATGAATCAAGCTTCTTAATTCATTGACTCGTTTATTTTAGCGGCATGAGGAGCTTGGAATGCTCTGTCGAGAGTTATGCTGCTTTCACCCTAGATATGATTAACTTGTATCATTCCTGTGACTTGTGCCATCGACAAACACAGTTGTAACTTAAACTAATTCATTTGAAATTGTATTTTTAAGCACTTTGCAGCCTGCTGCGGTGAAGCATTTGTTATTTAATCTACATCATTTACTCTCACTCACTCATCATCTATACCACTTTATCCTGCATACAAGCACGAGGGGGCCTGGAGCCTATCCCAGGAGACTAAGGGCACGAGGTGGGGTACATCCTGGACGGGGGACCAATCCATCACAGGGTTAGACACACACAATAACACTCATTCACACACTACTGGCAATTTAGGAATGCCAATTAGCCTAATCTGCATGTCTTTGGACTTTGGGAGGAAACCAGAGTATCCACAGGAAACCCACCAAGCACGGGGAGAACATGCAAACTCCATGCACACAGATGCCTCAACCCAGGACCCTGGAGGTGCAAGGCGACAGTGCTAACCACTAAACCACCGTGCCACTACATAATTTAATTAAATGTATCTTTAAACATAGGACAGGCGGCACGGTGGTGTAGTGGTTAGCACTGTCGCCTTGCACCGCCAGCGTCCGGGTTCGATCCCCGGCCAGGCTCAATTCCCGTCTCTGTGTGCATGGAGTTTGCATGTTCTCTCCGTACTTGGTGGGTTTCCTCCGGGTACTCCGGTTTCCTCCCACAGTCCAAAGACATGTAGGTTTGGCGTTCCCAAATTGCCCGTAGTGTGTGAATGAGTGAGTGTATGTGTGTGTCTGTGCCCTGCAATGGATTGGCACCCTGTCCAGGGTGTACCCTGCCATGTGCCCTAAGCCTCCTGGGATAGGCTCCAAGCCCCCCGTGACCCTTAATACAGGATTAAGCGGTATAGATGATGAGTGAGTGAGTGACAAAATATAACTGTGTTCCTTTCAGTTTCTGGATGAATTGAATGGAAGCCTTTTTTATTATTATTATATTGGACATTATATATTCCCGTGCAGACGTGGCATTCAGACTGATTGATAACTTTGTGGAAAACTGCCTTTGGTTTTACAATAACTAAACTGAACAATACAGGTTACTTACATACTGTACACCCTCACACAGAGACATGATTCATACATCTAAATGTAGAACAGGTGGAATGAACAATTAGATAGAAATTAATCCAAGGAATAATTAATGTAGTAAGGCTTCTAAGTTTATGTTTAGGTGCTGTTTTAATTGCGTTTTTTGCAGTTTCAAGTATTATAACTGTGCTTTTTTTTTTTTACACTGTTGTACACAACACACAAAGCGTTTACACTTTAGCACGTTAGAGTTGCCAATACAACGCTGTAAAAGTTTACAGTAAAAAGGTTAGGAATTGTAATATCTTACATAATAGATAATAACAACGCACATCCGTTAGCTACATCTCATAGCCGTATATACAGCACCGCTGGAGCCGATCCCAGGAGATGAGGCACAAGGCGGGGTACACGCTGGACAGGGTGCCAATCCATCAAGGGGCACACGCTCATTCACACACTACGGGCAAATTAGGAAGGCCTGTTACCCTTACCTCTGCATGTTTTTGAACTGTGGGAGGAAACCAGATTACCCAGAGGAAACGCACCAAGCACAGGGAGAACATGCAAACTCCATGCGCACATGAGCCGAGGCGGGACTCGAACCCGGCTCCTTGAGGTGCGAGGCCATAGTCTGCACAATGAGCCACCTTTAGCTACGTCTGCGATTACACAAGATGCAACTGAGTTGAGGGTCCATGACCCTGCCTAAGAACCCAAAAAGTCTGGTAGTACTGGGATTTGAACCCATAATCTTCTGGAGAATTCCTGGAGAAGTTGTGTGTTCAAATCCCAACACTGGCCAGTTGCTAAGACTGTGTCCTAATAAATAAGCAGGCAAATCAGCAAATCTACAGGATTATATGTTATTTTTTGTACTACATAAAATTTACTGTATACATGTATGCAGTTATTTACACCATTATATTGTCAATACCTGGGGCTCAGGTCTAGCGGACTGACGCAGGTAAGTGAAGGAATAAGCAGCTTGGCCGGGCGGTTGACGGGGACCGTGTCGATCACAGGGGGGCACAGCTCCTCGCTGCCTGGTGGATGAGGTGAAGGACTCTGTCCTCTGTAGCCTTGGGTTGGAGAGCGGCAGAGGCGGAGCATGCCGAAATGACGCAGCTCTTCCCCTAACATGGCGCTCAGAGCAGAATGGTTCGAGTTTCCTTCCATGCTGGAGAGCAAAGGCTGCCTGCCTACTTCCTGTCCCGGATCGTCCTCGTCCTCGGCTTCCACAATGAAGGGCAATTTCGGCTCAGGAGTCAGGAGGGAGTCAGAACGCCCCTGACAAACATGAACAATAGAGGAGAGGGGAGAGAACTAGTGAAAGTGATATCTTTATCACTTTAGATAGATCTTTCACATTAGACACTCTTACAAAAATTAATAATTAAACCAGTTTATACCATATTTTATGTATTCTGGTCAGTAAGTGTTGATTAATTTTTTTATTTACATTTTTTCTTGGCCTTTGTCCATCTAGGGGTTGCCCCATCAGATCATTTGATCAAAGAGTTCTGGCACAGGGTTTCCGCCAAATTCCCTTGCTGTTGCAACCTTATGATTTTATAACTGAGATTGAGCTGTGTTGAGGTTCTCAACAGTGGTGAGCTGGCGGTGGCAGAGCGACCCTTCGATCAGCAAACCAAAGCCTCAACTGCTTGAGCCACCATTGTCTCTGATTATAATTATTAATTATAACAATTATAATAATGGTATTAGACATTATTTAAGATAAGCAGTAATTATATTGCTATTACAGATCTTCTACATTTTGTGGACTACACTATACATGATTGAGAATCTCTAATTGCTACTACATTTTTATTGTCTATTATGTTACAGTACTATCTTTGCTACTGGATGTAAAGTATCTATCAATCAATCAATCAATCAATCAATATATATCTATTAATATATCAATCAATCAATCTATCTATCTATCTATTAACAAATATATCAATCTGCCAATCAATCAATCTATCTTTCAATCAATACATCAATCAATCAATATATCTATTAATATATCAATCAATCAATCAATCAATCTTTCAATCTATTAATCAATTTATCAATCAATCAATCTATCTATCTATCTACCAATCTGTCAATCAATCTATCTATCTACCTTTCAATCAATCAATCAATCAATCAATCAATCAGTCTATCTATCTATCTATCTATCTATCTAATCCACTTCAGATTGTAACAGTAACTCTGCTTGGTGTCAGGCTGCATCACACCACCCTGTCACTGTTTGTCAGTGTATCCCCTCTAACAGCACACTCTGTGCTGATTATTCCTTGCTGATTATTCAAAATGCAACTATTTTACGAGACATTAAGTCAAGGTAACGAAAGGCTGTACAGTAGAGCAACTTTCCACTTTACCACTGAAGTGCTTTCCTACCATAAAGCAGACTCTTACATACTGTAATACTCAAATCCAATTACACATAAATCTTTTTCTGCGCATGAAGTGTAAACCTACCGCTGTGTGTGTTTTAGAATTGAATAACAGCATAATTATATTTTATGTTCCACTCAAGTGGAGAGCTATTTCTAAAAGTCCAATTCACACCCTAATAAGTAATTGCCACAAGCATTCTCAGTATTAAATCCTCCAAGATATTTTCAAGAAAATGTTGCCGATGTGTTTGAATCTGTCGCTTGGTTGTAGGTTTGTGAGAGTGTGCAGGTGTGAGTGTAATATATAGCTGAGAATATGTTTCACAAGTCAATGTGTGTGAGTGTGAGAGCATGTGTGAGCTAGTGTGTGTGTGTTGTCAGCATGCGATGAATGTCGCTGTGTGTATGGTACCTGTGAGATTCTGGGAGAGCGAGGAAATCGAGTCTGACCCTGTGGGAAGCAGGGACGAGAGAAAAAGAAGATATTTAGTCCTCAGTTTCTAAACTGTATCCTACTGAGTTGAGTATTAAGCAAAGCAGAAACTAGGTGCCCTAAAGCGCTTCCTATTTCCTATATTTAAATCCCTTTACAATACTATCATCTACATCTAGCTGATCATCAGGTCGTCTGGTTACCATGGTAACCCATTTATCCTGCAGTTGTTTTAATACCTACGTATATCTTCAGCATGGTTTAACACTTTTAGCGATCTCACCTCTCTGAGGTTGTACGTGAGGTTGTGGTGAATGTCCTCATTGAAGCGGTTGCCGTATTCGGGATAAAGCTCGAGGACCTCGCGGAGCGCCCTGATACTGATGTACTGCAGGTCACAGTAGGTCAGAGCTTTTACGTCCGCGTTGGCCTTGATCACCTGATCGCGCCCGGGCAGGTCTGCTCCAATCAGATCCCCCTTACCTGCACACAACGTCCAGAGAAAACAAACGAGAGGCAAAATACATCAGTAAAAATTGGGAAACGGTTAGTTAAAACTTTCGATGTTCTTGCCTCGTTTCATAAATTTTTTGACTTCCAAATGTCCTCATATGAGGACATGAAATTTTCTCAATTTCTTTTTTATATCCCTTTTAGCAGTGATCATTGTTACAAAGCAGACACTTTCTCACAACTATACTTGCATTTAAATCCTTATTCGATCTCCATATACAGAAAGGACCACTAAGTATAATACTTTCGCTAAATTTCTTCCTCTTTAAAGACATTAAATAAGTTCCTAGGTATCAGGTGGTAATAAAGCGTTAGCACTGTCGCTCCAGCTTCCGGGTTCGATTCCCGCCTCAAATCACAAGTGTGCTTGGTGAGTTTTCTCCCACAGTCCAAAGACATGCAGGTTCGGCTAATTGGCGTTCCTAATTTGCACGTAGTGTGTGAATGATCGTGTGGTGTGTGCAGTCTTGGGTGACGTTACTTTTTAAAGTAACTAATCACATTACAATATTACGGTCATTAAAAAGTAATCAGTTACATTACAGCATTACCTTCTGATAAAAGTAACTAGTTAGAGTATTTGCAGAAAATTTGGATTCCTCATGCATGTTGTTTTAGTCAAGACCTTTATAATTATTCTACCGTCATCACTCAGCGAAGTTTTGCTCATAATCTGGGCTTGTAGGACGACTGAATCACTACTGCCTGGTTCACGGATTACTTTTTTCAATATAACTAAATAACTGAGTACTTAAATGGCGGCCCTAACGCGTTCAATTACTCGTTACCTTAAAAGTAATCCAAGTACTCTAACGTGTTACTTTGTATTTGTATTTATACGTGTTACTTGATAGCAGCTTCACTAAAAAAAAGCACTAGATAACCACAGATAGCTATTTAGAGCTGTAGCTAAAAGGCGTAGTGTTAGCACTGTGGCCTCGAGCCTCCAGGATCCGGATTTGATTCCAGTCTCGGGTCTGTGCGCACGTTCTCCTCGTGCTTGGTGGGTTTCACCAGGGTACTCCGGTTTCCTTCCACAGTCCAAAGACATTCAGTTTAGGCTAATTGGTGTTCTCAAATTAACAGTGCGACTCCAGGCCCACCGTGACCCTGTACAGGATAAGCAGTTTAGAAGATGAATGAATGAATAAAGGTAGCTTTCTTAATAGTACATACTGTATAGGGCCAGGAAAATATGTAATATGATTTTTTTTTTTTTATCACAAGTGTATTATGTGGCTGAGAAACCAGTTTGGAGACCGGACGACCTGTCCGTCTTTACATAAGCCTCCTCTAAAACCCAAGGGAGCTCATTACAAATAAAAACAGACTAGGGAAATTCATTATTTTAAAACTTTTCTTGCAGCAAGAAACCATTATAAGACAAACTTCATGTGTTTACTAGGGTATAAATGAGCTCTCAAACATTTGGATGGCCTGGTTAGAAAAAAAAGAAATTAGGGTAAAATGCTAACACTAGCCATGAAAAGTACTTGTGTGGAATGGTTAAACGATAAGTTTTTTTCTAAAGGAGAACTGTAACGGTGTATCAAAATATGCCTAAAATGATGTAATGACAATCCTTGATAATGATCTTGTTTTAGGCCTGCTTTATGTTCATGGGTACAAATAATCATAAGTATCATAACTTGTGTAACTCCTGTATTAAATAAACTGATGTTATGAGGCTTTTATGTTCACTGCAGAGGAGCACTGGGTGCTTTTGGAGCTTTGACACCGGTCTAACCGCACAGCTCTGAATCAAAAGGTCAGCACTGACATGACGTAAATGCAGATTATGGCTTTAGTTTAAAAAATACAACACAATAAATAAACAGAACTGAAATCTGAAAAGGAACAGGAACCGGGCAGGAACAAGAACAGGAACATGAACAGTAACAGATACAAGAAAAAGACTCTAGACTAGACTGGAACTCAAAAGACACCAAAGGTCAAAATGGCAAAGAGCGCCCTCCAGGGGTTATCCAGGACGTATGACAAATTTCAACTCGAAAACTGTCCCAATAACAGAACTTCATACATCATGACTGCCAAGTAAATTCTGAGAATCCCTCACCGTGGGTAACACCAGTTCTTTGCATATATTCCATTCACTGAGTTTGTCACACGGCTTGATGATAATTTTTCTCATCTGCGTTTTTGTTTTTTAACCTGGACAGGTCCCTGGTACAGCAAGTCTGTCTCCTTTTGAAACCTTGCCCTAAATGGTCTTCATGATCTCATACGCGACACATTCAAACAGCATAACTACAGTAGTTCGGTATATTGTTTTATGTTGTGTTATTATGACATAATTAAAATACCTGAATATTTTTCATGGACCTCATTTACTTTAAAAAAAAAAAAAAAGTGTTGCATTGCCTTTTCTGTTGAATTGGACTGGACAGGCTGGCCTTTGATCCCCGTAAGCAATGGCGAGCATTGGGTGCCCATAATGCTGTCACAAGTTTACTGATGTACATGGTGTTAATGTTATGACTGATCGGTGTATACAGTATACTATAATCTTTATATACTGTTATTATACTATACATCGATAACAATGATAACGATAGTAGGAAAATATAGCTGAACAATTGCAGAGTATGACTTACCCAATATGGCAAGCACCATGCCATCCTTTAGCACCTCTAGCGACCCGGAGCAAACGAAGTGATGAGCGTGTAGGGCATCTCCGTGCCGGATGAGGTATTCACCTGGAGCGCAGAAAGAAGTCTTGATGTGCAGGGAGAGTGAACGCAGGCACCCTCTACTGGCAGAGGAGAAGAGGGGCAGCTGCAAGATGTCCTTGTTGAGGTGCATGGCGATGTCTGCGCGCAACTCATCCGGGAAGTCGTGCAGCAGCTGGAAGGGAAGGTTAGACCAAGTTATATCAACAGTTAGCAAATGACCAAGCAATCATCATCATCGTTAGGTTTTCCGGTAACACTTCCTTTCTCAAATTCTCAAATAGTACCATTTCTTTTTCTGACACCTTTAATATGAATAACTTAAATCAATTTACACTTCTTTTTTCGTATTCACTGATCCTAGCTTTAAAAAACTCCTCTATATGGACGTTGACGTTTATCGCAATATGTGTATATATATATATATATATATATATATATATATATATATATATATATACACATATATGAATGCTAACAACTTGCCCAATTCAAATTAAACACTGGATTACCTTTTGAGGACATTTAAACATTAAACGTGATCTAAAATCATGCTAACAGTAGCGAGACACGACGCAAAGCAACAGTTGTCAGAAGACACAGAGTTCCTGCCAGTTCTCAGAAGTGTGTTTGCTGTTTTTGCCCCTTAATCACTGAATAAATTAGTATGTCTGCAAAGTGTAAATGAGAGTCACCCCTCCCCCCTCCCTTTCACCTCGAATTTTCTGTGCTAGCTACAGTAATTAGCTGTGCCATCACTTCACTGTGGGCTAACCATTGAGACAGCCTAACAAAAGGCGCCGTTCAGTGAGGATGAGTCGAGTGGCAATTAGCTCGGTGAAGTAGCTGCGACCCGTATTCTGTGTGATATGTCTCATACTCAATGTGCTAACATGCCACCCATTTTATGAGCGACTGAGAGTTAGAATATAATCAGATATACTGAAAGAAAAGAAAAGAAAAGAAAATTAAAGGTACAGAAGTATATTAGTTTTGCTTAACAGGATTGTATAATTGCCGGTGTTTGTTTTTTGACTATACAGTATATTAAATGCATTAATTACTCTATATGGTTATGCTGAGATGTCTCATATTACCTTGTTATATCTCATCGTTGAGGATTTCTAGATCATCCTTGGCTAGATTGAGAATTGACAAAAAATTGAGTTGTCCTGAGCCACCCCTCATTTCTTCATATTAACTTACATTTAATGATGCAGATGTTGATGTTTTACTGATGATTACATTTAAAAATCAGTTGTTTATGTAACAAATGCTGCAGCAACCTCATTTCCCCCCTCGTCTACTTCGACCAATCAGCATACGGCATCACCGGTATACTAATCACCGGCCTGATCATCTGCGCCTGTTTCTCACTGGTTCATGCCTTAAGTTAGATTTTTTTTATGCTTGAATGATTCATAGTTCACTAGATAGGTGGCTTAACAAAAAAAAACAAAAAAAAAAAGAAAAGTTTATCTGAAACTGGTCCGCTACAGGGACTGGACTGAAAATGAAAAGCAAAAAAGTCCTTCATGAAGCCTGAAGAAATGAGGAGTGTCTCAAGACAGTTACACAACTGCACCTTCCACCAATTCCAACTACAGTCCAATTGTGCAACTGTCTTGAGACTCTCCTCATGCAGTTGTTTTTTGTGCAAGGACTTAACTCTCACCTGCTCAGATGTATAATGAAATAAAAAATGTAAGTCGCTCTGGATAAGGGTGTCTTATAATAATAATAATAATAATAATAATAATAATAATAATATGGTCATATAAGCTTATAATAATAACAAGGTCTGGTACAGTAATTAACCTACACAGTAATGTCTGGACATGTTATTCAGCTCTGTTTATGTTTCCCTGATTCAAACAGTAGGCAATAAAGCCAATACTCTTACGCTCATTCTTAACATCTAGCTGATTTTAAATGCTGTGTGTGTGCTAGCTACATTAGTTACCTCCTATTACGGGTTTCGATTCAGTAAAGCTGAAGTAAAGCTTAGCATTTTTATCTGTTTTCCCTGTTGGAGTCAGAAACCCTTGTTTATCAAATCACCAGTCGCTTCCCATCATCAAGAAAAACAATGAGCTGATTTTTCAATTATCTGTGTACAATTCTGTTTTTCTGTCTTGCTAGCAGTAGCTCGCTGAGTTTTACGCGCGTCCCGTTTTATCTCGTTGGTTTTATTGCAGAAAGCGCCTGTAGCACGTCCTCTTTATTTTTTTTTTTTTCACAGAGCACAGTTTGCAGTCTGCTATGCTTTGGCTGCCATCATTAGTCATGAAATATGTCCAGACTGCTGTCATGTCATGTTATCTGTTCATTAGCGCAACAGCGCGGACTAAGCTTATGTCACGCTGTATCACCTGGTAGGTTGGTATCACGGTTAGGAGTAAATAAGCACATTGCATCATCTGACTGATAACCAATACCAGTATTTATTATCGTTATTATTATACGACTGGACTGGAACTAGATGTGTAGTGTGTGATGGACTGAAAATCTGTGGCGCAAAATACCTCATTAAGTTTCCTGTGGGTTGTCTCACCTCATTAGCATTGATCCCGTTGGTAACTGACCAAGTGGTTTGGAAGTACTCCAGCATGCGCTGCTTTAGCTGCTGAGGCAGGCGATGCACGCGGATGAAGTCCTTGAGATCCTTCATGCGTGTGTGGTAGAGGGAACGTCGCGAGTACATGCGCTGAATGATGGCTGTCACGTTGCCAAACACCACTGCGTGCATCAGAGCTGTGAGAAGCAGAGTCAGATAGATAATTCGCTGCTAATTAATGCAAGACAGCACAGCATAATGATCACACAGAGGCATGTAATGAGGAGGTATTGTATTGTAAAACACACACACACACACACACACACACACACACACACACACACACAGAAAAAAAACAAAACATATCACGGATAGACATCTGGTCTAGAAATTGTTGACTGGTTGTCTGACAGCTGTTCGCTTAGAGCTAGGTTTTGAGCGAAGAAAGCCATTTCAGATCCTGTACACACCCCCGATGAGCATGGTGCAGATGGAGAAGATCTTCTCGGCATCAGTGTTGGCACAGACGTTGCCGAATCCCACGCTGGTCAGACTGCTAAGGGTGAAGTAGAGCGAGGCGATGTAGGCGCTGCGCATGGAAGGCCCGCCAACTGTGCCGTTTGTGTAAGGAGTCTCCAAGCGCTTCCCCAGCTCCTGCAGCCAGCCTGGGAGTGAGTCAGACCAAAGCAAAGCGTGAAAAATGAAAAGACACAGTACAGCACAGTTCTGGATATGTACATCAATATATAGGTTCTCCATTTTGTTCTCCAGACTCGTGCCAAATCTTACAAACATTACTCTGCTACGGTACACGACGTTCTTTTACTAGTGCGGTGGCAAAGAGAGCAGCAGGCGTCAGTATCAGATTTGTTCTTTAGTGCTCAATGAATGTCCACATATTCACAAGAATGTATCGCTTACTTACACAATAATAACATTGATTATGTACAAACTGCACATCAGCCCTTATTTTAATTGCTGCACCAGTGTAATGGTTTGAAATGTCTGAAATGAACATGGAAACGATTCAGATTTAAACTCATAGCGGTTACATTCACAGCTAAAGAGTTTTAAGCCAGAGTGTGATGATGTAGTATTTTTTGGATTTTTCTTGAAGATATCTAGATTTAGATACGTAATACAGCAGTATCTCGGCATACGAATTTAAACCGTTTCGGCTGTTCTTAATGCGGAATTTTGTTTTGCAAAACACTAATATTCCACATTTCCAACACTATGATGATATTTTTACATATAAAAAGAATCAAAGCATTTAGAAAAGACATGTAAATTAAATAAAATATGAAATAAATAAACATTGAACCTCACTTAACATTAATTTATGATGTCTCATAAACGGAGAGTGTCTCCGTTTTATTCGTTTATTCTGGCCTTGCTTCTTGCACAAGATGTGATATCCGCATAAAAAAAATACATGAACTCGCTTCGTTTGGCTTTCCATTGACGCAAACAGCGCTTATATGGAACAGCCCTGAACGTACGCGGAACTTATACGCGCGTGCAATGTAGGTGCAGGCCGAACTTTCATACATTTACATTTAGGCATTTGGCAGATTTTTAAAAATCTCATTCTACAACTGAGAAATTGAGAGTTTGCTCAAGGGCACAACAGTGGCAACTTAGTCGTCATGGGGTTTGGACCTGGGACCCTCCGAACTGTAGTCCAATGCCTTATCCACTGAACCACTGGTTCGGTTGCTTGTATGCTGAAAATACTTTGTATGCCGAGGTATCGTTATATGCAAATTATTATTTTTTACATTTCCAGTTTAGCTGTTCTGATTTTGTTTAAGCTTGGGCTAATTATGGAGAGCCGGAACACCTTAGTCTTGGTGTGATCAATAATAGTGACAGAACAAGTAGCAAGCAAGATTGGAAAAGTCACAAAGACGAGCAGCTAAGAAGTTAACGGTCTTGTCAGGACTGTTTGCATTATGCAGCTGATAAGGTCAGAAATACATAAATTAGACGGCATAATGAATGAGGGAATTCATTAACCTTGCAGTTGTTTATTATGCATTTGACATGATTAAATATTTCCAACAGTAGAGATAAAGAGTAGAGTGCTTGATTAATTTGTACTTTGAAGCTTTATGATCCATATACAATTCCACTGTGCAGTTTTTGTTACTGAAAATTTTGATCTGCATCTGAATTTGACAAACAACTTGTACCCGAGAGGCACGAAGCCGATATCAAGAAATATATCAGATATAGCTATATCAGAAAACAAACCAAAGAAACATTATAGCTTTATCTAAAATGTGAAAAAACTAAACCTCAAACACATTAGCATTAAAGAAAGGTTTCACCTAAAAGCCGTAACTATGGTGGGTACAGACATGCAAACCAAACTGGAACATCAAAAAAACAAAAAATACATCTGATACTACGAAGGCAACATCAAAAACATATATCCAAAAACATGCCAACAAAACTAAAAACAAAACTACAAAATTAAAAGCACAATAGCAAAAACAAAAACACAGTAGGAACAAAATGATAACCATTCCAAAAATGTGAAAACAATATCATCAAAAATACAAAATCAAAAATACAATCATCATTACAGCAAGAAAACAAAAACACAATAACAAAAACAAAAACACAACAGCAACACCAAAAAAAGCATGACAACCAAATCAAAAATACACAAAACAAGAACAAACAAACAAACAAACAAACAAACAAACAAATAAATACATGGCAACAAAACTTAAATAGAAGCATTTAAGTTAAACATAAAACAAAACAGAAGGTTATCTGTCAAATACAGACATGGACCAAAGAATTATAAAATGTAAAAATAAAAATCTAGTTCAGGAAACCAACTGCATTATTAAATGATAATCTTTTTTATTTTTTTAATCAAAGCTTTTTTAATCAAATCATTACACTGTAGTGTTTCCTGTTAACATTTTTCCATCACCAGGGTGCAAAAAAGGAGAACGCCATTGCCCAAGTTCTGAACAAACACTAGATCCCCTGTGTGTGATATGGTATGATATGGCTTGTAGTTAAAAAGAAAAAATCCCCATGTTGCTGCCTCGTTAGGTTGAATGCCAAGAAACCAAATCATAAAGCTATTTATGTTATTGTATTGTATAAACAATTAGACATAAAACACAGACAAGTGATTCACAAACTATAGACAGCGAACACATACTGTAGGAATGTAATCTGTTCAAGTATTTTCCGAATTGCTAAAATTAAGACTATCTACATTTCGCTAGTGAAAAGCTAGATTTCTTCACTCTGTATCTAACATGGACAGTGAACACAAGTCTATCATCCACCCAGATGCTCACCCGAAGTATTCGGGCCCACACAACCAGACTGTGTACCGGTTTCTTCCTACAGTACATGCCATCAGACATACTGGACTGGACACACACACACACACACACACACACACACACACTAAACTGGACATCATTCCATTTCTGTCTCTTTGCAATCGTGATATTATTATACATCACATTTATTATTCAAATATTACAATATGTTAATGTGTCTAAGTTATGCTTATTGTCTTGCACATTATCTCGTGTATTGTCTTGCACTGTTTGAACAAGCTTGGACTTTATCTACAGTTTTCTTTCAGTATAATTTTCAGTTCTGTGATGTTTTATGTAGCACCATGGTCCCAGAGCAATGTTGTTTCATTTTCCTCTTTACTGTACTTACTGTATATTGTTAAAATAACAATAAAAGCCTCTTTGACTTTGACTCTAAAGTGCTTATAGAGTGACACTTTTTCAGTTAAGTGCTTTCCTAAGGTGTGGTTGCCAACAATCATCGAGACCAGAGTCAGCGCTTTAAAAAATCGTAATTTTGATTCTCTTAGCGTTAGGAACCATCTTGAAAAATACAGTGAGGCTTACACTTGAGGCAGTTTGGAGCTCATCAAACAGCCTGACTCAGAGAGGAGACTGTTGTTTCATGTCATTTTAAAATATATATATAAAAAAAGACAGGGGCCAGAATTGAACCTTGGGGGACTCCAGTAGTGATTTCTATGACCATCTGTGTAAACACACTGGGTTGAACAAGGTAATTCCTGAACCACTCTACTGGTTTCTCTTCCATACAGATATCACTAAGTCTAACCAACAGGAGCTTAAGGTCGACAGAATATAATACCTCGGGCAGATCAGCAGGCACAACTCTGCTTTCTGTCAAGGCATTAATCTTGTTTAGGTCAGCCATTCACAAAGTTAACAAGTCTATTGGAAACGTAGCCAAACCTGTAATCACAACCCACAAGGCTCACATAAATTAAGAATATCATGTTGTTAAAATTTTGGTTTATTCTATTTTTTTTTAAATGTAACTACTTAATCAGAAACATTTAATAAAAGCCAAAATTAAAAATTAAAAAACTTTTTATTTATATTATAAATTACTGCTCTCTGCAGCATGGTGGCTTTGAGGTTAACACTGTCGCCTTGCACCTCCAGGGTCTGGGTTCAGTTCCCGCCTCGGGTCTGTGTGCATGGAGTTTGCATGTTCTCCCCGTGCTTGGTGGGTTTCTCCCAGGGAACTCCGGTTTCCTCCCACAGTCCAAAGACCTGCAGTTTAAGCTAAGTGGCATTCCCAAATTGCCCATAGTGCATGAATAAGTGTGTGTGTGCCCTGCCATGGATTAGCACCCCGTCCAGGGTGAACCTTGCCTCGTGGAATAGGCTCCAAGACCCCGTGACCCTGTATACAGGATAAAGTGGTATAGACGATGAGTTTATAAATTCTAAATGACCCACCTGCAGTACCTTTGCAGCCCACACTTGGTATTAAATTTGAGTATTGGTAATTGGTATTGGATTTTTTGTCCGATTTGCTTTTGCATTTAAATTTTATAAAACCTTCATTCCTAAGCGTGCAGACACAATTTTACACCCACACACACGCTTGCTTACCTATATCCCAGGTAACCGGATCGTTACTGGTGAGCTCTTTGCTTCCGATGACGTACCAGACACACGCGAGCCAGTGTGCGAGCAGGGCGAAGACGGACATGAGCAGCGTGAGCACCACTGCGCTGTACTGTGAGTAACGGTCCACCTTCTGCAGCAGACGCAGCAAACGCAGCAGACGCACTGTCTTCAGCAGGTGCACTAAGGAGGTCTGCAAAAAAACAACGGCTGGGATGATCAGGTCAGTGCTGCATGTGCACTTACACAAATCCAAACTCATGCAAATGAATTCATTATGCAATATTGTGTGTGAGTGAGAATGGATCACTTTGATCACTATGATCACTAACCCAGCGCTGTAGCTCATAAACTTTAGTAGATGTTTTTTTTTCCCCCATACAAGTTGGACTGCATAAATTTGTATGGATTTGCAATAGTGAGAACATGTTGCAGATTCATATTCAAAAAAAAAAAAAAAAAAAAACTACTCTTCCTACTCGTTCTCCCTTTTTTCAGAAAAATACAACGAAAAAAAGCAAGCAACAAATCGAGTGCCAGAGGCATAGAAAAAAAACAAGGTCAAAAAGGACAATACTTCCCACTCAAAGACATGGTTTCATAACTACTATGTTTTAAATGATGAGACATTAAGCACAGTATTTTTTGGGACTAATTAGTATCAGAGTAAAGGAAGTGCTTTTACATTATACTATCTAGCCTCTTCTCCATATACCAAAGAAAGACCTGAACATCTACAAGTCATCTGCAAAAGTCTCAGGCATATGCAAATAAATACTGTAAAGCAAGGACATCTCCAAAAAAAAGGGGGAGAAAAGCGGGGAAAAACACAGTAAACAGTAATTATTGAAACAAAGTCAGTATTTGGTGTGACAACACTTTGAGAATGCTTTAGTTTCAGATACAACTTGCTCAATTTTATAAGCACACTACTCAAGTTTAACTGAGCATGCTGGAGAACCGCACACGGTTCTATTGTTCACAGGACTTTGTTTCTTTGTTTCTGTTTCTTTTTTGCATGCAAATTCCAGCAGCTTCTTTTTTTTTGGTCTCTTATATACAGTACTGTGATGGCGGCATGGTGGCTTAGTGCTTAGCAAGTTCAATTCCTGCATTGGGTCTGTGTTCATGTTCGGAGTTTGTATGCTCTCCCCATGCTTGGTGGGTTTCCTCCCACAGTCCAAAAACATCCAATGTAGATTAGGCTAACTGGCGTTTCCAAATTGCCTGTAGTGTGTGGATGCACATGTGAATGATAACTGGAGGTTCTACCACAGTCGTAAAAATGGAAATAAATACTGTACAATGGTCAACAGTGGCCTCCACAATCCCCAATTGGACTACAATGGTTCCTAGATGAATATAATGTGATGCTTTTTTTTCCTGGCATACAAATATTTTTCTGTAGTTTTTAATTTTGTATTTGACTACTCATGTTATTGACTCAAGCCAATAATAATCACAATACAGTATATATAATTTTAAGTGAATCTGCAAGAAATGCAGAACTGTGCAAAAGTCTTGGCACCCTGTGTTTTTAGTATAAACATTTCCTTTGTTTATACTAAATAAGACCTTTGCACAGTACTGCATTTCTTGCAAATTCACTTAAAATTACTGTCATAAAATTACAGTTGTTGGATTTTTGTAATTAAAAAAAAAAAAAACACAAAATAGAAAACTCTATAAAGTAAAGACATAAAAGAAAGTCTTACCAGTGTTGTTTTCTTGTAATTGTCAACAACAATTAACAAGAACAGTACATTATAATACTGGTCTTAATATTAGAATAATCAGATATGGTGGGAACACATGAATACAAGTTCCTCTGAAAAGTAGTCTCATTTGTCCAAAATATTTGCTTCATTTCACTTTGACTAAATCATTCTAAAAAAAATAACATCTGTAGTGTGAATATTTAATGACAATATTCTGCCCGTATGCACTTTTATTAAAAGTAACTTCGAACTGAACAGATTTTTCTGACTACAGGCGAATGAGTTAAAAGGCTTGTCCAGGCTAAATCGCACACACAACCAATGTAGTGAACAGAATGACAATAAAATCTGCATGAATATTCATTTAAACAAGAATGTCTTAAAGCATTATAAATAATTTAAGGATATAGTGGGAATAACAGTGCTTAAGACAGCATGACAAAAAATTTTTTTCAACAGTTATAAGACAATACATTTAATTTCATTTCATTCATGTGACAAGCATGAGTAATAATAATCTAAATTTAAATATGTAAAATATGAGGAGAGTTAAAGTCAATCCGGGATTTGTGATGAACTTTCTGTGACATTTACAGAAGACTTCAACCATGGTACGGTATTTAGACTCTTAGCCGAAATAAAATATTTTAAAGTTGCAAATGATTTAATGAAGGCCATACGTCCATGAATGGCAATCTGGGTCGAGGTGGCTCAGAGACAGTGCAGTTTAGCGAGTAGAACGCCTAAACCTTGAAAATCACCAGATAACTTGACGCCGATTTGCAGAAGAGACGCATCTGTCTGTGGGAAGTGTAGCAACACTCATTCACCAACACCACTTGCACATTACAGGAACTCAGCTGGGAGTTATTGCTACATCTCCCGTAGAATCCTGACCTCGCTCTAATTGCCCCACAGGTTTGAGCAATTAGAGGAGTTCCTGGGAGGCCAACGTTTCAGCCGTGAAGCAGGCCGTCCGAGCATACTGAGAAAACTTTCTACTTTTATGGTATCCAGTCCCTAGTGAAACGCTGGGATAAGTGCATTAGTGTAGCAGGGGATTATATAGAAATACGTTTTTAATTACATGATTGTGTTCTCTTATTCTGTACAATCTAAAGTCCCAGTTTTTACTTGAACACCCATTGTATCACTCATATACAAAAAAATATTGGGATTTTAGTTCAATTCCAATTTTATTCCGACTCGTCATTTAATGGTGTGGTTATGTAATGAAATGTGCGGATTTCCTTTTTATACCAACTCACCACTGAGATGTTGAAGGCGTAGAGCAGGTCAAAGGGCAGGGCGGCGATGAGGTCCAGGATGAACCAGGTGGCGGAATAATGCAGACAGATGGAGCGTGCATCGTACACCACCTGACCGGCCGGCCCCACGTAAGTAGTGCGGAAATTTAAGATGATATCTGCCGCAGACGAGACATTACACGGTTACTACACATGTCATGTAAACAGCGGTTAGAGTAGAGTGTTCAGTAAATACCTTTACTGCCTGCTCCACTTTATCCTTTTTATGAAAATTGCATTTTTAAGGCTAGTACTGCATCTGTAGAGTATGTTTAATTACAACAAACCAGAATTTTTTGTTATTTTGTTCCCCTTGTACTCCCAGTTAATTACAGTAGCTGACTGGCTCAGATATGAAATATTTACATTTTTACATTTTGAAGTTAACCTAAAAAAAAACTATCAAGTTCTACACAACAAAATACACAGTAGACAACAAAGTGCACGTGCAAATGTGCAAACAAAGAGCTACATGACAAACACAACAATGTAACATGATACACGATACAGAATTATAGATTTAAGTGGGATTTGGGGAGTTTGAAGGACACGTCAGCAGCCTTGGGCTGTTTCCCCGCTCTGCCCCAAAGTAATGAGCTGTGGTGCACTGGGCGTTCTGGTGCCTTTCTGTCATTGACTTGTTTCATCAAGTTGTGCTGCATTGGCTTTTCTCTGGGATCGGACTGGACAGACTGACTTCCACGGGGACATTATTTTCCTTGGCTTAAACATTCTCCAAAAACCAAATGTTCAAAGGATATGTGGGATAAATGGCTTGTCACAATAAGTTGGATTTTGCTAAAAATATCTGGCAGTTACGTGTTGTTTGTAGCTTAAATGTGGTAGTTTAGAGCTTCTACAATAAGGTTATATACAGTAAGCTGTTTTCAAATTGGACATTTTGCTGTAGACAACCTATCATATCAGAGAATAATAATTTGCCAATATGAGTAAATACAAATGGCATTTATAGTGTTTTGCTGTAAAAAAAAAAAAAAAAAAAAAGTTAATATATAGGTACAACAGATTTGATAATGTTTGTGCTTTTTTTTTTTTTTTAGGAATTATTATCCTGTGACCTGAAAAGTTCAAAAACAGATCAATGTTTTTTTTAAAGACTAAACTATGGTCAGGAATATAGTGGGAAATATGAGAAAATACTCAGGCACATTACAAAGACTGAACAAGTGCTGAAATTCATATCCATGGTAATCTTATATCCTAAAGCTGTGGAGTGTTTGCAGTAGACCTTTAATGAAAGTAGCCAGTTTTATTAATATGGGCTAATTAGTATAAGCTATTAATACCATAATGCGCTATATTAGGATTTATAATCATCTGCCCTCACCATTGGAGATTATTAACTAAACAAAGATTAGTATTAATATCAGTGCAAGTATTAATAGTATTATTTTTTTTGGTTTTATCAAGCCGGGATCGTTCAGCCAGGATGAGAGAGAACAATTAGACCACATAAAATCTTCTGAGACAGAAATCCCAGTAGTCATTGTCCTCAATATTTTAAGCATATGTAGTCTTTTTATTTGAGCAGGGCTTAATAAGGGATTTGTCTGTGTCTGTGTGTGTGTGTGTGTGTGTGTGTGTGTGTGTGTGTGTGTGTGTGTGTGTAGTGAATGTAGGTGCAATCATCACCTTTTTTTCACCTTATTTACACATTCATGCAAACCGAAGCTACGATATCACACTTTTAATAAGTGGAACTTGACGCTGAAAGTCATTAAGCCGGAAAAAAAAGAATTCTTTTTTTAAAAGTGTCTCGAAGTGTGTGGGTAAAACTGGAGGAGAAGTTTGGGTGGACACTAATTGCTACATTGGGCTGGTTAAGACATTTCCATGGAGTGTTACCATGGTAATACATGTCAGGTGACCCCAGGCTTCCAAACACACGCAAACTCCACTCACCGAGGATGAAGAGCATCTCTACTGCTATGTCGCTCACGATAGTGCTCCGGTAGGAGGAGTCACACTCTGGGTCTGATTGGTTGCTGTCGTCGGGGGCGGAGAAGCAGACGTTGAAAGGGACGGTGACGGCAACGTAGAACGTCGCCAGGAGGATTAACCAGTCCCACAATGCTTTGCAGACGCTGTAATGGAGCAGGATGAAGCGTGACTTCTGGACTGACGCAACCTTGTACTCAGGAAGAGTGGGCTTCGGGAAAACATTCTGTTTAAACACACAAGGACATGTTTTATATATTTTTCCCCCTTTACATCATATTGACCCCCGCAACACAAGTACAGGTTTAAGCCATCGTTATATATACAGAGTGGCCCAAAAAAACAGTCAATGTCAATATGATGTGAATAGTCGCACCATCGTTGATGCCATCATATGGCAATCTGTATGTTTTTCATGTTGAAATTGACCATCCATGCAGAAGCAGGTTAGACTGAATTATTACAATCATCACAAGGTAGTTTTGCATCATGTCTAATCAAATCACCTTTTAATCAAATTCCCTTTAAATACGGAGTGACACATATGAGGTACGACTCAATGTTACACATATTGCACATGTATTTTTGTCTTTTCATGATTTAACATTGATTCATTCTTAATCTCTGGTATGCCTATGAATAAGGCGAGATTGATATTTGTTACTAAAATCATGTCTATCCAACCGTGACGCATCTGCTTGGCTGTCTAGCCACAAGTCTGGTCTTCTTATACGTTATGGATAAAATAAAAATTATTCAGTCACTAAACAAGACTTTTAAAGTTTTGAATAACGAGCAAGGGCGGAAAATATAGTACTGTACGGGTGCCAAAGTGGGTTTGAAAATCACACTGTGATGTCTTATTTGGTTATAAAAATACACTGATATTTGGAGCACAAAAATGATACAGATAGAGATAGTGGCTTTACTTTACATTAAACCTTCTAATGCAAAGACGCATATTTTATAGTATGGTACAAAAATCTTAGAAGAGATACCCCTACAAGAGAATTCTTGCATTTTAATGCAGTCTTGAGGAATAGTTCTCCAGGCTTCCTAAAGGTTTTTGTGCCTGACCAGTTTCAGAGGAATCTGTTATATTTGTTTAGCCACACAGTGACCAAAGAATCTTTCAAGCATAAAAAAACAGCAACATCTAACTTAGGGTATGAACCAGTGAGAAACAGGTGATGACAGATGATCAGGCTGGTGATTAGTATGATGCCGGTGATGCTGAATGCTAAAGTGGTCGGAACAGACAAGAGGGGAAATGAGGTTGCTGCTGAGGTTGTTACAGAAACAACCGAATTTTAAATTGTATCTTTAGGCACTTTGCTTTACTGCCACAGTGAAGCATTTGTTCTCATTTCCTTAATTTAATCTACATCTATAAATTAAATTGAATATAAAGAAATGAGATGTGGGTCAAGACTTTTCGATGACCTACATAACCTCAGAGCCTTTAGATCATGTCTATTATATTCTTCTTTGTCTTTCGGCAGTTCCCTTTCAGGGGTCACCACAACAAATAATCAGCCTCCATCTAACCTTATTCTATGCATCCTCTTCTCTCACAACAACGAACTTCATGTCCTCTCTAACTGCATCCATAAATCTCCTTCTTGGTCTTCCTCTAGACCTCATTCTTTATCCTATCCATGATTGCAAATCCAAAATAGAAAATCAAAATCCTCGCTGCTGCCTCCAGCTCTGCCTTCTGTCTTTTCTTCAGTGCCACTGTCTTTAAGCCGCACAGCATCGCTGGTCTCACCACTGCCTTGTACACCTTTCCTTTCATTTTCGCTGATACTCTTTTATCACATAACACACCTGATACTTTTTTCCAACCTGCCTGTACACGCCACTTCACCTCCTTTCCACACTCTCCGTTGCTCTGGACCGTTGACCCTAAGTACTGTACTTAAAATCCTGCACCTTCTTTACATCTGCTCCCTGTACCCTGACCATTCCACTTGGGTTCTTTTATTATGGACTCTCCAAAAATAATCTTAACCAAGAAATAGATATAAATCTTTGTTATAGGATTTATTTAATTGAGTTGGGCACAAAATATAAAAGATCTAAAAGCTTTCTGCCTTCATTGGTACATACCAAAGTTCTACAGTAGAGTTTTATATATATATATATATATATATATATATATAATATATATATAATTCCTTCCCAATTATGCAAACAAAGGAATTTGAACAGAGTATAAAACTTGTAGAAAAACAGAATGAATCATCTTAACTCTCCAGTACGCAATTCATGCCAATTAAAATTGTGACGTGACCCATGAGACATGTGACACAGATCTCTGCTTCCATCCAGCAGAGTGTGAACAGTTAGAAAGTAAGGTTAACTAAAAGACAGAACAATCTAATAATAAGCACGTCGTCATGGTAACTCACGTTCGCCAGTTTTCCTTTGTTTCTATTGGTGAATTGACTGGTCAGGTGATACAGGACGCTCCGCCCCCGCTCGCGCGCACGACTGAGATGAGAGCGGCCGGATTTCCTGTTCTGAGTGCCATCTTCTGATAGAGCAACAAAAAAAATTAACCAGTACAATTAGCTATACATGAAACTTGCTTTAAAAATGAAAGGTTTGATTTTATTGCTTGGTGTATTCAGGGGCATACCGTGCATCTTGGAGGAGTGGTGCGTCTTGCCGTACGAGTCAGTTATGTCTTTGAAGGAAAAGAGGAACAGCACCACCTCTCCTTTCTCATTCTTTATAGGCACAATGTCCAGCAGGCACCAGAACGACGTTCCTGAGGTTCAACGCAACGATCAATGTTGTAAGATCTGATACCAAATTTATGTACAAGGATCGTTCAACTCAAACCAGGACTGATGAGGTTTCTCATTAATAAAAAAGGCGTAAAGCTGATTAACAGTTACTTAGGAATTTAAGCAGAGTACGGATATGAGACTCTCAGACACAGTAAAACATTTGAAGAGGGGAAACGTTTTAATGAAGTCTGAATGACGATCTCGGCTGAGGTGGCTCGGAGCCCACTAGTCGTTTCCTGCGAGTGGAACACCTGATCCACTCACTGTTCACTAAAGGAGTTCCTGGGAGGCCAGCGTTTCAGAGCTGACTGATCATGACTCTAGCATACTGAGAAAACTTTCTACCTTGATTGCACTAGTGAAACTCTGGGATAGGTGCATTAGTGTAGCAGGGGATTATATAGAGAAATAAAGGGATTTTTTTACTCTCATGACTGTGTTCTGTTATTCTGCACAATCAAAAGTCCTGGTTTGACTTGAACGCCACATATATATACAGCATGTTGGATTAAACAACCAACAAAAGAAAAAAAAATGTAAATCATAATAATGATAACATGCAAATACACTGCACAGGAATGTTCAATTACCCAAATCATTTACTAACTTTATATTCTACAAAAGCACTATTAATTTCAGTTTAAAGCAATCATAAATTAAAGTCACTATCATTTTAAGGGATTGTTCCAGAAAGTACTGTACCATTCTTCCTGTAGTAGCGCACTTCAGCCTGGTATTCTCTCTGGCCTTCCAGAGTTTTCTGCACTTGCTGAGTCACTCTCTCGCTCGTTTCTTCTCCATGGAGAAAGCGGCACGTGCACGTCTTCTTCATGACCTCGGTGCGTGCGAAGCCGGTCAGTTCACAGAAGCCATCGGAGCAGTAAACGATAGGATACCCACGACAGCCCTGCGCGTTTCCCAGCAGGAAATTGCTGTCTAAATAGATGTCCATCAACATAACAAGCAAAAAAACATGAAGAGGGGGAAAAAAAATCACATCAGGACATCAAGTAATACGATCACTGGAATTGACTTCAGAGGGGGGGAAATGCACCAAAAAAAAAAAAAAGACTAATACATCTCAATGCATCCCTGACAACAAGAGCAGAACATTTCTCAAATCCATGAAAAATAAGTTATCATTTGAGCAGTGACTTGTGTAACAGTAGGAATAGTGAAATTAATCTGTAGAATTTACAGATTTCTGTTACTGCATTGAAAAACATTCATGGATTATATTTTATATATACGTACTGAATATATTTCCACTTATCCTTCTTTAGAACATCAGCTAACTTCCTGGATTCAGGGTTGAATCACAAATAAACTTAAATGGAAAGCTAGTGTGCTCTTTAGGGTGTACAATCCCTTGTTCCATACACCAAGTAGTGCCCTTGATCAGGGGTTCGAAAGTGATTTAGGATTCAACTTCGTGTTCGAAGCTAGCTAGATAGCTTTGCCGTGAACAGAACAACACGGACGGTTCATAGGCCATTTGGAATGACGTAGAGGCGATTACTAGGGTGACAAAGTGTTGTTTAAGATGAGATAACATTTTCAGATGTGCTTTCTTGTTGAAAGTGCTTCCATGACTGGGCTTGACTGTGGGTTTTAGCAGGCATGCTTTACAGACCTGCTTTAACACATGCTGGCTAACGACAGTTCATTACCTATTGTAACTAACAATCGTTAGATCACCTGAGACACAGGATGATACATACTGTATAGGGAAACATCCCAGTGCTGTTATGCTCCATATCAGCACTCGTGGAA
Source organism: Clarias fuscus (assembly GCA_030347435.1). Taxonomy (NCBI): domain Eukaryota; kingdom Metazoa; phylum Chordata; class Actinopteri; order Siluriformes; family Clariidae; genus Clarias; species Clarias fuscus. Next base: position 22,675,590 of record CM059222.1, on the reverse strand, counting down.
TAACTCTCATCAGATCAGATCACTCAGTCGGAACTGACTGTTACGGTGCTTTAGAAATAGTGTACATGTATGCTTTAAACATTAACAGTAGCAGAAACTGATTAAGGCATTTCACATAATACATAAAAAAAATGGTACAGTTGTACACACACTGTAGTAATCTGTCATTTACAGATCACTCTCACACAATTTTTAATTACAAGTTTTTCTGACATACAATTAACTCAAATCCATAATGGCCTTATTTGCACTGTGTGCTGTTTACAAATGAAGGTGGCAGAAATCGTTCCTTAGTGTGGTGCCAGAGACGAACCTTTGGGGTTTACTCTTTTTATTATTAATAAATGCCACTATGTGGAAGGATCAGACATAACCTTATGACCATTTGCCTAATATTGAGTAGCGCCCACCCCCACGCTACCGTACAGTAACAGTGATGTACTGTTCTGACACCTTTCTATCACAACCAACACTAACCTTTTCCTGAATTTGATCTACACTAGTGCTTCTATTGAATCAGACAACACGACCCAGCATTCACTCCCCATGTGCATCAAAGACCCTTGGCCGCCCATGAATCTGTTGCCAGATTCCTTCTTTGGATCACTTTTGGTGGTCAGTGGGCAGTTCTCACGACTGCAGACCAGGAACATCCCATTAGAGCTGCTTTTTTTGCAGAGCAGTTGCTCAAACCCAGTCGTCCAGCCATCACAATTTGGCACTCAAATCCTAGTGCTTCCAACACATTACGTCAGGTAAAAGGGTTCACTTGCTGCCTAGCACAGTATATCCCACCCACTTCCAGCCGCCATTGTAACGAGATATTGAAAATGTAGCTACAGTGAGAAAGGCGAAATTGTAATGGCAAGATAGCTGGGTCAGAGCAACTCCAAAAGTGTAGCTCTTGTGGGATGTTCCCAAGGTGCAGCAGTCAGGACCTACCAAAAGTAACCCAAGGATGGAAAACCGTTGAACTGGCAACAGGGTCATGGGTGGCCAAGGATCACTGAATATATTCAATAGAAGTGCTAATGTAGATCAAATTGAGGAAAAGGTTCATGCTGGTTCTAATAGAAAGCTGTCAGAACACACAGTGTGTCAATGTTTGGTGGCAACGTGAGAACCTGTTCAATATTAGACAGGTGGTCAAAATGTTATGGCTGATCATTGTACAGTATGTGGTGTAATGTTTTCAAAATTCAGGGGAAAAAAAAATGGATTGGTCTTTAAGGGAACCAAAAGTGGTTCTTTATGGCTTCATTATGTTTAATGTATGTAAAGTGCAGTATTTACAGAGAGATACAGTACAGGGATTGACATTTCATGTAGATAAATTTAACAGAGAACATGCAGCACATTTTTCATCCACACAGAGAGAGAGAGAGAGAGAGAGAGCGAGAGTGCCAGTTGTGACAAATCTGTCTCATTTGTTTTTAGTTCAGTTGAGATAAATGTGACAAAATACAACAGCTTAACTTCTATTTCTTCTTTAAGTTCTACACATGAGGTCATGGATGAATCACGTTATTCTTGAGAGACGTGCTCTAACTCACACAGGCTGCCCACGCATTACAGGCTAAAATAAGGTGATATCAACTTCATGAATAATAACACCACATCCTCATCTTGCATGTATCGTTCTGCACACAGACAAAAGAAATGACTACAGAGACGTCTAAATTGCTCTAACGGTGTTTGAAAGAAAACATAACACTTTCTTCGACAGAATTAAAGTAAATATGACGATTTGTTTAGTTGTGTATCTGGATTCTACTTTTTTTTCCTTTTAGGATAGCATTTTAAACTAGGTGCAGTAAAGTCTTATTATATACTGTATATATCATATATAAGCAGTTATATACAGTACCGGTCAAATTTTGGACACAAGTTTATGATTTCTAGAAAAATACTGGGTTTTTCAAAACTGTGAAATAACATGTACAGTATTAGGTAATTAAGTAACAATAAAAACAACATTCCGTTATTTTGAGACATGAAGGTCAGCTGTTCTGGATCAGTTCTTGCAAGAACAGTATTGTGTCATGTGCATTTGCAAAAACCCATCAAGCACCATGATGTAACCGGCTCTCATGAAGAACATCCCAGGAAAGCAAGACCAAAACTTAAGTTCATTTAGAGTTACCAGCCGCAGAAATCACCGTTTAACAAACAGCGCCTCAGATTAGAGTAGGATAAATAGCAGACACATCTCAATATCGGCTGTTCATTGGAGATTACTGCATATTTTGGATGCTTTTAGAATTGTTGTACAGTGTAGAAACAAGAAAATCAGGAACGATCACTGAATTACTGTAGAAGGTGTGCCCAAACTTTTGACTGGTAGTGCACATACTGTACCAATGGTGTATATATTACTAAAAAAAAAATAAAAGTGTGTGTTTGCTTTGTCGAGAGAGGAGATGAAGCGGAAGAAGGAAGAAAGTAGCAGCGGGAGGAGGCAGTCCCACAGTCACTAGCGGACATCAAGCCTACTTGTACTTCCACACACTCATTTCAGTGAATCAGCGAACACAAGCTATACTATAGACTCTTAATCTTATTTCACTTTCTATAACTCCTTCATTTATCTCGTACAGTCTTTACTTGAAGACTGACTTCTTGCGTTCTCGTCTCGACCCTGACTGATTACAGGGTGCGACAGGGTAGAAAGATTGCCGTTTATGCAGTACTTGTATCTTTTGTTAACATTGCCATGATCTGAAGTTTTCAGTTTTACATGTTTATCAGTTTTGAGATCAAATTGCAAACTTCTGATCCTTTTCTGGCAAGCGTCCATGATCAATCAGATCATGATCCATAATCCATGATGCGATCAAATGAACACACTGTACTGTACATTGCGCCATAATGCGAATAATTGAATTGTGAAATGAAATTATTTCTTTATTAACCAGGGTGTAAATAGTTTAAAAGTCTTACTGGTACTATGCATCCAATGATGAGAACAATAAACCATAGAGGTGATGGACAGAAGTTTCTCCTTATGTCTCCACTTATTCCGCTTCATCTGACAAACCGTTACTGGAATAAATCCAAAATATTGTAAAATGGAAAACTAGTGAGCTACAGTATATATGGTGTACAATCTCTTGTTCCACACACCAAGTAGTGCTCTTGATCAGGGAGTAGAGAGGATTTTGGGATTCAGCCTTGTGTTAGAAGAATAACAAGTAAACAAGTAAAACTACCAATACAGAATAGATATCGAGAGACAGATAGGATCAGGCCCGGCCTGATTTCTTCCTTTCCCAGGCTTTAGATTTTCAATGCTTTTACACTACGCATGGTTGATTGATATGCACGCACACTCTCCAGTACAGCAGGTGGCAGTACTGTATGCACTGAGCTGGTTTGTAAGCTGGCAATAAACACAAAGAGAAGAAAGTTAAACTTCACGTTATGCCTAATATTATTAATTTTGGTTTTAAAAAATCATAATTTATATGGGAAAAATCTCAAGAACGATCCTTTTGGCATGGATTTTCTTCTTCATCAGCTATGGTTGTGCAGTTCACAGGATGAGATCAGTGTGTACAGATATGAGAGGAGACAGGTGGTATTGATGATGTCACATTCCGAACAACAGTCCACTTTTGTGTTTAGGTACAGTTAGATTTCCTATTTGATTCAATGCCGTGCCTGAGGTCGCCGTACCATGCTCGAGAAATTCATTGATTAATGGACGAATTGCTTCATACTGTAGATTAAAAATGAATAATGTTGCAGCCTGAGCATGAGCATGCTTTCATCTGAATAGCGTAAAAGTATTTTTTAGGATATGTAAAAGTTTTTTTTCTTTTCAATGCCCAATAAATCGAATACTTTAGCCCCAGAGTGGTGCAGAGGTTACAATCATTCAGAGACTGCAAGTCTGGATCCGGCGTGATGGTGTAGCCTCCCACAGCCAGGGAGCCTAGTGACAGAGCTGATTGGCTGAGAAATCTGGGTGTCATTCTAGTGCTCTCGCATCAGTTGCGGCGCTGTTCGTATAAGCATTTCACTGTGTATCATACTGTGTATGACTGTGTATGTGACAAATAAAATTATAATTTTAATTTGATACAGGATGCGCCACGGAGGAAGTAGCCTGGAGCCTATCCCAGGAGACTTAGAGTAGAAGGCGGGGTACACCCTGAACAGGGTACCAATCCATCGCAGGGCACACACATACACTCAGGCATACACTACGGGCAATTTGGGACTGCCAATTATCCTAATCAGTCCATGTCTTTGGACTGTGGGAGGAAACCGGAGTACCCGGAGGAATCTATCCCAGGATACTTAGGGCACAAGGCAGGGTACACCCTGGACAGGGTACCAATCCATTGTAGGGCACACACACATCATTCACACACTCTACGGCCAATTTAGGAACGCCAATTAACATAATCTGCATGTCTTTGGACTGTGGGAGGAAACCGGAGTACCCAAAGGAAACCCACCAAGCACGGGGAGAACATGCAAACTCCATGCACACAGAGATGGGAATTGAGCCTGGCCGGGACTCGAACCCGGACCCTGGAGGTGCAAGGTGACAGTGCTAACCACTAAACCACCGTGCCGCCCATGAAACACTATAACAAACAAAATAAAATAAACAAGCAGAAGGAATATGCACACAAAGGAGTAGGAAGAAGTATAAACTACATATACACACATGGACAAAATTGTTGGTACCCTTCGGTCAATGAAAGAAAAACTCACAATGGTCACAGAAATAACTTTAATCTGACAAAAGTAATAATTTAAAAAAATTCTATGAATGTTAACCAATGAAAGTCAGACATTGCTTTTCAACCATGCTTCAACAGAATTATTTTAAAAAATAAACTCATGGAACAGGCCTGGACAAAAGTGATGGTACCCCTAGAAAATACTGAAACTAATGTGACCAAAGGGACATGTTAATTCAAGGTGTGTCCACTAATTAGCATCACAGGTGTCTACAATCTTGTAATCAGTCAGTGGGCCTATATATAGGGCTCCAGGTAGTCACTGTGTTGTTTGGTGACATGGTGTGTACCACACTCAACATGGACCAGAGGAAGCGAAGGAAAGAGTTGTCTCAGGAGATTCGAAAGAAAATTATAGACAAGCATGTTAAAGGTAAAGGCTATAAGACCATTTCCAAGCAGCTAGATGTTCCTGTGACTACAGTTGCACATATTATTCAGAAATTTAAGATCCATGGGACTGTAGCCAACCTCCCTGGACGTGGCCGCAGGAGGAAAATTGATGACAAATCAAAGAGACGGATAATCCGAATGGTAACAAAAGAGCCCAGAAAGACTCCTAAAGAGATCCAAGGTGAACTTCATGCTCAAGGAACATCAGTGTCAGATCGCACCATCCGTCGTTGTTTGAGCCAAAGTGGACTACATGGGAGACGACCAAGGAGGACACCATTGTTGAAAACAAATCATAAAAAAGCCAGACTGGAATATGCCAAACTACATGTTGACAAGCCACAAAGCTTCTGGGAGAATGTCCTATGGACAGATGAGACAAAAATGGAACTTTTTGCCAAGGCACATCAGCTCTATGTTCACAGACGGAAAAATGAAGCATATCAAGAAAAGAACACTGTCCCTACTGTGAAACATGGAGGAGGCTCTGTTATGTTCTGGGGCTGCTTTGCTGCATCTGGCACAGGGTGTCTTGAATCTGTGCAGGGTACAATGAAATCTCAAGACTATCAAGGGATTCTAGAGAGAAATGTGCTGGCCAGTGTCAGAAAGCTGGGGCTCAGTCGCAGGTCATGGGTCTTGCAACAGGACAATGACCCAAAACACACAGCTAAAAACACCCAAGAATGGCTAAGAGGAAAACATTGGACTATTCTAAAGTGGCCTTCTATGAGCCCTGACCTCAATCCTATTGAGCATCTTTGGAAGGAGCTGAAACATGCTGTCTGGAAAAGGCACCCTTCAAACCGGAAACAACTGGAGCAGCTTGCTCATGAGGAGTGGGCCAAAATACCTGCAGAGAGGTGCAGAAGTCTCATTGACAGTTACAGGAATCGTTTGATTGCAGTGATTGCCTCAAAAGGTTGTGCGACAAACTATTAAGTTAGGGGTACCATCATTTTTGTCCAGGCCTGTTCCATGAGTTCATTTTTTAAAATAATTCCGTTGAAGCATGGTTGAAAAGTAATGTCTGACTTTCATTGGTTAACATTCATAGAATTCTTATTTATTATTACTTTTGTCAGATTAAAGTTATTTCTGTGACCATTGTGAGTTTTTCTTTCATTGACCGAAGGGTACCAACAATTTTGTCCACGTGTGTACATACACACACACACACACACACACACACACACACACATATAGACATATACATGTACCAAACTATTTTACCTATAAGTACCTTTAATAAACAAGACACTCCATGTGTGTTAATGGGAGATGACTCCGCCTTCTGATGATTTATCCTCTAACATGTCGTAATCCTGTACGCTGCAGGTTTAAGGTGCTTATTTCATTAGACAAAAGACATTCTGTGGCCATGGCAACTTCACTCTCAGCTTAACCTGAGCTGCTGCTTAAACTATTCTATTATGTAAGACCTGTTCTGACGGGAGGATGTCAGAATGTGGAAGTGTGTGTATACTGTATGTATGTGTGTGTACTGTATTGTACGTGTGTGCAAGTTTCACCAGCCTCTGGCTCTTCCTCCCAATTATATCAAATCCATTCCATTGTTTTGGACGTCTCTCTGTGTATTAATATCAGTGTATTCGTGACCCCCTTTTTCACAGCCTAGCACTCAATTCCTGTACACGCTCCACCGTGACAGATTGCGTTTAAATGCTTGGAGATACAAAAAGGAAGGCGTAGTAGTTTAATCTGTGAGCAGGGCACGTTCTGCCCTTATGTAATGCAAAAACAACAACAACAACAACAAAAAAAAAAAAAAACATCTATAAGAATAAAAATTGCTTCACTCATGACACACATAATCGAATCTAATGCATGCTCATGAATAGTAAAATGGAGTTGGAAAATTTTTAAATGACTTCAGTCGATCATGAACTTTTATGCTAAGCGATCTTTCAGCCTTGACCGCTTTACATTCTCACGAGTCGAATAACTGTGAATATGAAGAGACTAATACATGTGTTTTAATTAAGTCTTGGATAATGGAGCATTTGCCAAATGACTCCTTTGATAAATCTACAGTATGCTTATGCTGTAAACAGCTATGTAGACTGCAACTAACACGTTTCTATTAATACACTCATTGTAATGTTATTGTTTCTATAGTAACAAATAACACAGGGATTTGTATCGTACACAGATATTCCATGTACCATGTGCATAATTACTGCTATTGGCAGTGTTTTCTTTGAGGAGACCTATATTCAACGTTTCAAAATATACTCTGATAACAATCAGAGTTAAAGCTGTACTTAGATTAAAATGTTGTTTTTTTTTATTTTGTTTTTTTTTTTGGTCTAATTAATTACCAGAGAGGCAGCACAGTTGGCAGAGTGGTTATCACTGTCGCCTCGCTCGCACCTCTAGGTTCCGGGTTCGATTCCCACCTTGGGGTCTGTACGCATGGAGTTCTATAACAAATAACTTTTGAAAATTGTCCTGTGCAGCCTGTACTTTTAGTATGCTAATTATGCCCAACCTCCCTTCCATGGCACTGAGATCACGTGACCCGAGACCTCATTATAATCTTCTTAGAAACAACCATCATGGCAGACACAGAGCCAAAAAGCAAAGCAAACTTTTTTTACGGAATCTGCCAAGAAATCGACATCTTGTTTGTTTTCACACCATGTCACGTGACCGCCGCATTTGCATACTCGTTAATATTCATCAGCGTCTGCCACACATGTAATACACATTTGGAGAACTATGCTTGGCCTGTGTCAATCGTTAATAAAAAATAGAATGATTCAAATATTTCTTTGTTAATATAGTAACACATTCTTTGTAAAAATTAACAAACTCATACTGTTTACTTATAGTATTTGCAACCTCCCATTTAAATCAATCAGATTTTGATCTTGCTTATATCCCGAGTATAAAATGCCTCGCCCTTCACTACGGTATGTGTATTCGAATTTGTACCTAAAGGACGTTTGATTCAGTGTGCATTGTGATCAGTTACATCCTAATCATCGCTCGTTCTGCAGTCAGAATGATGTCATTTTAGAACTCGGCACTTTTATCACGTGATAAGAACTTTTACTTTATTTATAATACAGTGTCACTCTGTTACCAGGTAAAGGAACTCGTATTTGAAGAGAAAATCCCAAGTTGACTTTTGTGGCGATGGCATTTCATATCATGAAAGACACGCTCCCTGTTCTCTTGAGAAAGAAGTGTTCACTGAGTTGTGCAAAAATAGTAACAGCACCATCACCAGAGGCAATAATGCAAATAATGTGTGTGTCTGGTTTTTTTATATTCCTTTTTTAAAATAATCTTTATATGCAATAGTTGCTGTTCAACTTCTTGCCCAACATTTTTGTAATGAGGAAATGTCCCTGATCCTTTTGTGTTTGGCAGTTAATGGCTAATTTAAATGTTACATGAAATTCATAAAAAATAATAAAAATAAAAATAAAATAATAATAAATCCTGTTTTGTTCAGAGTGCATCTGATAGCTTTATATACTTTAATGGCTGAGCTTCGTCATCTTGAAACTGGCTGGACCCACCTCGGGTATTGTATACAGTCTTTTGCAAAAGTTTAGGCGCCCCTTGATAACTAACAGATTTTGTTTTTTTTTAACTGAAAAGATGTTAATTTTTTTTTTTTTTTTGATTTTTCCCCGATTTTCTCCCTAATTTAGTCGTGTCCAATTCCGTCCCCGTCACTAGGGGGCTCCCACATTAAGGCTACTACTACCACTCAGCCGGGAGGGCCGAAGACTATCACGTGTTTCCTCCGAACCACGTGACGCCAGCCGACCGCATCTTTTCGAACTGCTCGCTCGCGCACCGTTGGGGGCGGCGTAATACACTCAGAGGACGGCGCTATCCGCTCCCTCCGTTGCACGAGCCCCTGACTGGCTGTAGAGCCGTGATTAATGTGGGAGCACTAAGTACCGCTCATCCCTCCCCTCTGAGAGAGTTTGGCCAATCAGCTCTCTCTAGACCTCCGGCTGCGAGAGGTTACAGCACCACCCGGGATTCGAACTAGCGATCTCCGGATGATAGGGCGAGTGGAGGCCCCAAAAGATGTTAATTTAAAAGATGTTACCAAGTACTGATTGTAGGGTGCCCAAACTACAGTGCCACAATAATTATAGTTTTTATTTTTTATCTTTGTTCAACTTACCACATAAAAGTAACTATGCATCAATGTTTGCTGAAAATATTGTGGACTTTTTTTCCATTTCCAAGAGAGACTTAAGTGTTAACATCTTTTCAATAAAAAAAATCACCAAAATCTGTTATTTATCAAGAGGTGCCTAAACTTTTGCATCAGACTGTATGTCCATACAGACAATACAATCTTGTGATCTTGTTATAAGACAACATCACATCCCGGGTGGCACGGTGGTGTAGTAGTTAGCACCGGTGGCCAGTTTTCATGTTCTCCCTGTGCTTGGTGGGTTTCCTCTGGGTACTCTGGTTTCCTCCCACAGTCTAAAGAGATGCAGATTGATCTAACTGGCGTTTCCAAATTGCCCATAGTGTGTGCCAAGAGATGTATTGGTACCCTGTCCAGGGTGTACCCCGCCTCATGCCCAAACTCTCCAGGCCCCCCATGACCCTGTACACTGGAATGAACATCACATCCCCGTTTGCTTATCTATAGACTACAGGAAGTGATTTATGGGTAGCTGTTGGACATATTATGCAGTCACATGACCTTATTGTATGAATAAGTAAGTAAGTGTTTCACACCACTGGTGGCTTGGCGGTCAACACTGCTCCCTCACACCTACTGAGTTGTGGGTTCAAGTCTGCATGTGTAGCGGTTGCATGTCCTCCGCATACTCCATTTTCTTTCCCCCAGTCCAAAGACATGCATGCTGTTTCCAAATTGATGGTAGTATCGGTGTGCCAAGTGATGGCTAGGCATCTTATTAAGAGTTCCCCCTGCCTAGCTCACTGGAATTTCTGGGATAATCTCCAAGCCCTCATGACCTTCCACAGGATAAGCGGTATGGACCACAAGATCAGATTAAAATTTATTATTTATGATTAATCCTCACACACAGTACTTCATGTTTGTGCATTGTTTGAAACAGAAGACAGGAAGGTTCTTCTGTGAGCTCTGAGTAAACAGACATGTATTCTTACATGCTGCCTGATGCACTCTAGCTTAGCTGTTGCATTATGCAGGTTAAATTAAACTCATGATTGGTGGGTGAGATTACACAATTTGTTTTTGCCCCGCGCCTGGTTGTGTAACATATTATGCTGGTGAATGTTATTCATCCTGTGGGACAGGCGCTGGGAGAAATATAGCATCGGGCCATCATCATCATCATCATCATCATCATCATCATCACCATCCCTGCATTCATCTCTGCTCCATTGTTCGGTGTGCTCAGGTCTGAGTAGGCGTGAGTAGATGACAGGCAGGTGCTTTTATTGTATCTGTACACAATAACTCCTGGTGTTCCTAAGACATGGTGGCTCTTCTCTTGCAGGCCCTGACTACATGCCAAATATAGCCTATCCTAATGCACTAATGCATTAGTGTGAAAAGCTTTGTTGTCTACGATCGAGTAAACAGGATCAAAGTTCCATTAAAAACAGGTCGCTTCGTACCGAGGTGAAACCACAGACCTCCATATACCGTTTCCAAAAGAGATCATTTTCTGTAACAAACCACCCAAAAAAAGTTTTCAATTGATGTTCTTAATAAGTGAAAGTGAGTGAGCGAGAGTGAGAGAGGGGGGGGGGGGGGCGGTGGAGAAAGACAAGGAACGTGGGTTGATATAAATCCTGTTCCGCTGCTTTCTATTTCGGACCGTAGCCGTATCGCTGTATCCTGGTAACCTCGGCGATAGAAACAAGAACACTGCCATATGTTTCCTTCTTCACATTACCATAGCAACTGGACATAAGAAACATCTTGACATCTGAAGAAGTAGCGATAATCAGTGAGACAGGTGGTGAGGTGACACTCGGCATATCATTAACCGTTAGCGTACTGTCGTTGTCGTTCCAACACATGCTGCAAGTTAGGAAAAATAAAACAACACAACAGATTTATGCTGCTTTAAAGCAAGGATATCGCACACACACACACACACACACACACACACACACATTAGACTCATCATCTATCCCGCAATATACAGGGTTGCTTAGGAAGCTTAGGGCATGGGGCAAGGTACACTCTGGACAGGGTGCCAATCCATCTTATACATACACACTTTGGAGCAATTTGGGAACGCCAACTAGACTAACCTGCGTGCCTTTGGACTGTGGGAGGAAACCGGAGATGCCCAAGGAAACGCACAAAGAAAAGAGAGAACATACAAACTCCACGCGCACAGTGGTGGGCATCGAACCCATGTACAGTACAAGGCGACAGTGCTTACCACTGAGCCACCAGCCAAATATTTAGTGATATTTAAAACTAGATCATATTCATGAATCTCACTTTGTCTCATCACTTCCTGTTGTTCAGTATTGTTGGTCAGTTTTGTCCTGAAACACCTGAGAGAGGTTATATAATCTACAGTATAAGTAATCTTTAAATATTTGTAAATTGGCGTTCATATGATGTAAATATGATTTCGACGTAATCACCTATGACTCTGCAACAAAAAAATGTGCACATGCACACTATTTACCTATGAAGTATCGTCAAGGGGCGTTCAAGTCAACCGGGACTTGTGATTGTGCAGAATAACCGAGCACAGTTATGAGAGTAAACACTAGCTTTATTTCTCTATATAATCTCCTGCTATACTAATGGACTTATCCCAGTGTTTCATTAGTGCTTGGATACCATCAAGGTGGAAAGATTTCTCAGTACGCCGGAACCTTGATCAGACTGCCTGCTCCACGTCTGAAACGCTGGCCACCCAGGAACTCCTTTAGTGGGCCAAACATGTGGAAATGGCTTGGAGCGAGGTCAGGACTGTACGGGGGATGTGACAATAACTCCCAGCCGTGTATATATATATATATATAGATAGATTGATAGATAGATAGATACAAAATGCAGTTTTTAAAATGAGGATTTCATTTATTATGGGAAAAAAAAGCTGCCCAAATCTCCCTGGCCCTATGTGAAAAAGTAATTGCCCCCTAAGTAATAACTGGTTTTGCCACTCCAATCAAGTTTTTGCGATAACTGGTAAGTCTTTTGCATCTCTGTGGAGGAAGTTTGGTCCACTCTTCTTTGCAGAATTGTTTTTAACTCAGCCACATCGGAGGATTTTTGAGCATGAACAGCCTGTTTACAGATCGTCCCAAGGTGGGGGGCAAATATGTATAGATAGTATAGCACTGTATAGATAGACAGATAGAACATATGAAACGAAACTAAAAGTACTAAACTTATCCATCTTCTAATGATATCCTTTTCAATATCCTGACCACGCCCTGCCCTGTCCTCCCCACACCCCTGACTTCTCTGAGATGAGCCGTGTTTACAGCTGGACGGATGCCCACTACCGCCTGCACACAGACACCCACTCGTTTTATTAGTCATTCAAGCTCACGTGTCTTTCCCTCATTAAATCCATTGCACCTCTGTGCTCTGTTTTAATGAGTCACACTCTGTTATCTAATAAACAACATACAGGTCTGTGGGACAAAAACAGCTCAATGAGAAATCAAACTAAGCTACAAACTCCAGACACTGTACTCATTTCCAAACCACATACACCGCTTATAAAATCCATCATCCTGACGTGTATTTATATATTTTTAAATGCAAATCTAATGTAATATTTATCGTGTAATATCACTGACGCTGGTGCGTTATGATCGAGTTTTTCCGAGAGTGTATTTAAAGTAAAACGCAATGTCTTCTACTTAAAAAAGTAGTTCAAGAGAAAAGTCTTGCTGTAATGAACATAGCCTGGGGTTTGGATGATTTTCTCAGCCTCTCGAAGTTTCGTGGAAGGAAGGTGATTTTTTTTTTTTTTTCAAGTAACAGGTTATCTCATTATAGACTCCCAGACGGAGACAGCCACAGTAAACAACCACAGAGTTTGGACACCCAGGACTGAGAATGAGAACCGGTCAGAAGGTGTTGATTTATTTTCTATATAAGCAGCTCTGACTGCAGTTCCCGCTACAGAAAAATCACAGGTTTATATCACTGCATTTCTTCTAATACGTTATCGTTTCTATGGTAACAGAACAGTGGAGGATAGAGAGGCTGATGAGGAGGTGACTAACATTTTATCAGCATCGAAAAATCGCTGTGCTGTAAGAGGAAGAAAATGCTCAATTAAGTGCGGTTATTGGGAAATAATCAACTTCAGGGTGCTTTGAGTAACCCTTCTTTGTGTGTGGCTGCAGCACACCATCTTGTCGCTGATTCATTTCCATAACTAGCATACTTAGGTATTTTATTCCTAACATAGTGTATAACTAAAATAGGGTATATTTTACTGAATGCTTATTTACAAAAGGTTCCTAGACACCGAAATACTGGTGAACACAAGATGTTCAGTAACTGTATGCATTCAATGCTTTTATAAATCATACTAATGCTTTTGATCTGTTCTCTGCTTTATGTATATGTATTTATATGTTCTGATAACTCTCACAACTGCATTCAGTTATATCACAAGTCCCGGTTTGACTTGAACGGCCCTTGACAGACTATAGCTCAATATGAACACGTTATCGAGAATGAACAAATACTGAAATAAATAGGTTGTTTGCAATCACATCATCCCTCTGGAGGGCAGAAAGTGAAAAACTGGAAGGACAAGATGAAGGAAAGTCTAGTCTAAACTCTAGTTTAGACAATATTTCCAAGTAATTGTATAAACAGGCTATCAACAAAAATGTTAGTGTCGTGGAAAAGTTTATTTTTTCTCCTTCCATATTTGTCATGCTTAAATGATTGAGATCATCAAACTAATTTTAGTTTACAGTGGAACCTCGGATTGTGAGTAACGCGGTTTGCGAGCGTTCTGCAAGACGAGCAAAGATTTTAAATCAATTTTGACTTGAAATACGAGCAAGTTTTGGTTCACGAGTACTGTGTATCATGTAGCACGCATGCACTTCTTGTTTTGACGCCGAGCGTCACGTGATCACAACTGAGCCAAAGGTTTTTTTCTCTCTAGCGCTGCAGTTGTGGGTAATCGTCTCCCCTGATGAGTCTTAGTGCTCGTCTCTCACTGGTATAATCAACATCTGTGTACGCGTGTACTGTTTACTATAACACTGTGAGCACGCGTGTGTGCGTAAAACATCTTTTACAGTATTTTGTGTTTGTAAGCGTGTGTATAAAGCGCGCGTGAACTGTTTATTATAACACACGTGTGCGCGCATGTAAAGCTAAAGAAAGTCTCATTATAGAGGTTAAAGATCGAGGTTAAAGCCTGTCCTCATGTGTGTGCACGCGTGTAATTTGACACCGTGCCTTTACCCACACACCACACACACGCACAGCGCCTGCGCACATAAAGGCGGGCGAGAGAGTGTGTGTGTGTTTGTAGGGGCACGGTGTCAAATTACGTGCACAAACATATAACGACAGGCTGATACAGAGAAGGAGCAAATGGAACGCACACACAGCGCCTGCGCACATGACACTTATCTGTCAGGATTAATTTTTTACTTTTTTTAAAGGTAAAGTGCAGGTTAATTTGTTTTATTTTTACTTTATATTTTGTATTAATTATTTTTATGTATTTATTTTTGGGCCTGTGGAACAAATAATTTAAGTTTTTATAATTTCTTATGGGAAAATTAGCTTTGATGTATGTGTGTTTTGGAATAGGAGCCAACTTCCGGAATGAATTATGTTTGTAATCCAAGGTTCCACTGTATTACACCAACATGAATGAATGAACGAATGAACACAAAATGCAGTTTTTAAACGATGAAGTGAAAAAAAACCTGTCAAAACCTGTCTACGTGAAAAGGTAACGGCCCCTAAACCTAATAACTGATTGTGCCACCCTTTGTGAAACTACTGCAATCAAACATTTGCATTAACCAGTAATGAAGCTTTCACGTCCCTATGGAGGAATTTTGGCCCGCTCTTCTTTGCAGAATTGTTTCGATTCAGCTACATTAGAGGGTTTAACCTGTTTAAAGACGATTTAACTTACCAAATTGCCATTTCACATAGGGCCAGGTAGGTTTGTACTGCATTATCTCAATCATTTAAGTCTGACAAATATGCAAAAAAAAAAAAAAAGATTTTTGCACTAGAAGTGACACCCACACCAAACCATACAGTCGCACTAGTCCAGTCACACTAAAGTACCTCCTCAAACAACTTTTCCACCAGTTCTGAGCCTGTAATTGGCCTTATTTTAAAGCCCCAATGACGCCAGCATGTTCCCGTAACCCTCTCCATTAGCCGAAGTGGTGCGTTTATTTTTGTGAGTCAGACAGCGTTTTCATCAAACCCACTGACCGACATGAGTCACACCCGAGTCTACTGAGGAGAAAATCAGACGAAGGTGCTGGCCAGAAAGCCAGGGAGACATTCCTTGAGGACAGAGGAGAACGTGAAGTGAAGAAGATCTGCCTGCACTGGACAGTCCTACTTAATGATTTTAGTAATTGACTTCTTACTTCAGTTTGCATTCAAATCAAACTGCAACCCTACATCACACACACAACACACTGCCCAAGCACCCACACACAACCACTCATCCGAGCATGACTAAAAGTATAAAACCCGAACAGGAATTTGAATCGTGACTAAAACACAATACACACTCACTCTGTATTCACATGCTAATAGTCTATGGATGCCAAACTAGTTCACATGATGATAAAAAAGTCTATATTTTGTAGCAAGACAGCAACATCACCACACAGTACGCCTAAAACAACCTTCCTTCCAAAGTAGATCTTTCTCAGTTTTTCGTTCTGTTTCGTGACGCAGGCCGGAAAAACTTCATCTTCTACACAGCAGTGAGTCAGTGTGTGTTACGATTGTAACACCATACTGTATTCGTAAATACAGCAATGAACAGGAAGCGCTTGAAAGATTTACAGGGTGTCTGATTGACACGAAAGGACACAGAATCCTGCAGGACACCACAAAAAGCTATGCGAGTGAGAGTTTTTAAAAAATATATATATATATTCATCTCAGGTGGAACGAGCGGTCAGATAGGGCCAAAGGAAGACTAGGTTCTTTAAACATTTACAGTATGTACATTCACTCATTTATCCTTAGTAACTGCCCGGTCAGGATCACAGTGGTTTAAATTGGGTTACTACTGTAGCTTGTTTATATTTTTGGAAATAAACTGAACTCATTAAAATAGATATTACTCAGCCACAAAAAATATGCACAAGAAATATTAACTCACTCACTCACTCATCATCTATACCGCTTTATCCACTATTCAGGGTCACAGGGGGCCTGGAGCCTATCCCAGGAGACTTAGGGCACGAGGCGGGGTACACCCTGGACTGGGTGCCAATCCATCACAGGGCACACACACACACTCACACACTACAGCCAATTTGGGAATGCCAGTTAACCTAACCTAAATGTCTTTGGACTGTGGGAGGTAACCGGAGTACCCGGAGGAAACCCCCCAAGCACAGGGAGAACATGCAAACTCCATGCACACAGAGACGGGAATCGAACCCGGACCCTGGAGGTGCAAGGCAACGGTGCTAACCCTTACACCAACGTACCGCCGAAATATTAAACAATTACTGAAAAAAGGTATAAACTTGAGTGATGTACTATAGATGATGTTATGTAATTTATACACCATGCTGACAGTGATCTGGTTCTTGTTTCATTGTTTTTTTATTTTATATATATATTTTTAGGGGTACATACATATCATATGTAGGCCACACCCACTTCTGATTTATTTATGCATATGGACAATATGCGAGATAGAGAAACTATCTGAACTATCTGTTCAGCCTGGTGAACCTGGTGATGTTGACCCGGTCCGTTAAATGTGCCATTATCACACACAGCTGGGTTATTGCGCTGTTAATATTAACCATCCATACAGTATATAGTGACTCTATACAGGATAAGTGGTACAGTATAGTGAGCGAGTACATAATGAATAAATATGAATTAATCATTTGATCATTGTAAGCTAATGCAATGCTTTTTTTTTAGCAACCTGTTATGCTAAATTATTATTTAGCAAATCGCTAAGTATTTAATGCCATCGCATTCTATTATTATTTCACGCATCACATAATGATCTACGTGCTTTCATCTGTATAATAATCATCCATTGCCTATCTCCATATACTGTACACTATTCTGTAACTTACAATAATTTACTGCTTGAAAAATTAGATCAGTAATGTCGTCCTTGTCATAATCAGTGTATCATTATCTGTATTATCGCTAAGTTTAAACCGAGATCTTTTCCGAACGTGAATGCTGTATGTGCTTGAGATATTTCCATCTTTATCACATTTTTCTGTTCAGACTTTATTGCCAGGGTTGAGGTCAGGAACATAAATGCTGTTCACTCACGCTGCAGAGGTTATGAGAATTTCATGCTGCTCGCTCCACAGTACACTGTTCATCATGTGCCATCACGCTTCATCATCATATCTGCCAGGTGAGACGACATTCTGAGTAGCTCAATCTTGGGACAGCAGCAGGATACAGAGAATCTGTCCCAGGGTAACGAAAGTTTGTGCCAAACAGCTGTGTGTGTAAGGATCCTTACACATCATCTCAACCGCAGCCTTCAGCAGAAGAAGGTGTCATAGCTGTAGAAAACATCCTGCTTGGTTACATTTTTTCGAAAAATAAACAACTCCTGCTTCATTAGACAGTTTTAGACCAGGAGACCTCACATCACATGTCAGGAACTTCCTCCAGAGATTACTTTTGCTCCATCTTAGACTTCAGGTCAACTCATTTCTGGAAATTCTGGAGGTCTACTTCAAAAGTGTTATTACCACCTGGACTCCAACAACACAATCAGTTTCTTTTGATCCTTTTGGTGCATTTAACACCTTTCAACCTCTCCTGCTGGGAGAGAAGATTAAAAAAAATACAGGTGGGAAATGGACTCATTCTGAGAAGTAGTGGTTTAAAGCCAGTAGTGTGTACACGTCTTGAGTCTCCTCTTATGTCTTCATATTAAATTAAATTAAATGCAGCATCGCCGGTATACTACAGTAATCACCGACCTGATCATCTGCCATCATCTACTGCTGTTTCTCACTGAATCATGCCTAAAGTTAGATGCTGTTTTAATGCTTGAATAATTTATCCCTCAGTTGCCCTAGTGGTCCCAGGTTCAAACCCCATGACCACCAAGTTGCCCTTTGTAGAGCCCTTGAGCGAGAACGTTTAACCCTCAACTGCTCAGATGTATAACGAGATAAAAATTTAAGTCACTCTGGATGGAAAAGCCAAAAAAGTCCTTCAGGAAGCCTGGAGAACTATTCTTCAAGACTACAGTAAAATATTTCAAACCCAAGAATGTCTTGTGATGGCCAATGCAAAATAGTGAAATTGTAAGTTAATTCAACTTTATGGGTGAAAGTTTTTCTATGGTATGCTCCGATACCGCGTACCATTAAAAGACTCCGCATCAGTCTGCAGTAACGGAAAAAAAGGAGGAGGAGAGCAGCTGAAAGTCAGGGAAGCGCTTTCAGCAAGAACACATCGGATAATCAAAGTGTCATCTTAATGAACACTTTGTCTCCTTAGTAACTGCTTCTAAGTCGTTCCGAATTGCCTCTGAACGAGCTTCTGCCAGCACTATGATAGATTCATGAATAGCCTCATCACTTTGTTCAGAGCAAACATGAGCCCAAAAACAAGGCTGAATCCCAAATCCCTAAATCCCTAAATTCCTCGCTAACCCCTGAATAAGGGCACTACTTGGGGTGTGGAACAAGGGAATGTACAGACTAGCTTTCTATTTTACATTGTTCGGATTATAGCCTGGATCAGATAGTGAGCGGATGCTATTCTAAAGCTGAATAAGCAGAAAAATAATGAGAAACAGAGTACCAGTAAGAATCGAAATCTACGTTTTAAATCATCCTGGCAACAAGTGAAAAACGTACACTATGAAGATTGCAAGGTAGATTTTTGCTTATGTTTACTTAATCAAAAAATTTGTGTAGAAACAAATTTCCCACTGACAGTGAATTAACTGAGTCAAAATATCATGTTATTTTATTGTATAATAATAATAATAATAATAATAATAATAATAATAATAAACCTGTAAAATAAGAGAGAATTCACATCGCACACACACCACACCCCTCTTCATACTCAATATCACAAATATGACTCAAACAGCTGAAATGTAAAATATATATTTATTTTCTAAAGTGTTTAGTTTAATGGGTTTGATAGTTTAAAAGGGTTTTTTTTTACCCATCAAATGTGTGACATTTAGTTTCAGGGCCATTAGCTTAGAAAAAAAGTCTAATTGCTACTGTATGTTTGGTAAGTGGCAAGGCTTAATTGCTTTAACGCGTCCCGTGGCTCATTAAAAGACTCGTTATATATTCATACTCATTTCAACATGTCCCATAACTCTAACTCGACAGTATGGATTTGCATAATATTTATACCTAACATACCAGACAGAGCTAATAAGCTCTGACTTACAGTAATTCACTCGCGGGTTCATCATAGATAATTTATTGATATACAGAGCGGTGGGGGAAAAACAACAAGAAAATAAATGTTTAATTCATATGCATGAATTAAAAGATGTGGACATTTGATGAATTGTATTTTAGAAGCCATGCAAAAGTAGGAGAGAAGAGAGCAATTGTGTGAAAAAGGGCACCTATATAAATAAAATGCATTATTATTATTATTATTATTATTATTATTATTATTATTATTATTATTATTATTTGATCAGTCACTTTGGATTTAAGGTTTTTAAGTTTTTTTTTTAAATAAGTTGAATTTTCTTTTAATTACCTGTTATAATGTACATTAAATGGACAAAAGTGTGTGAACATCTAATAATGTGACCATATACTTGGTGAAGATCCCATTCTAAAACCATGGCGTTAATATGATGTTGGTCCTCACTTTGTTTTTGCACTAGATTTTGGAGAGTGGCTCTGACTGCGTTTATGGCTCTTGTGCATTGTGCACATCTGTCTGTATAGTGCAAGGATAAAGTTCAGGGTTCTATTTAAACTTAAGACAGATTAAGGGTTCTAGTTTTAACCTGTATTTCTTTTTTTAATTATTATTATTATTAGCCGTAGTAGTAGTATTAGTGGCTTGTTAAAAGAGAGGGAAAATATAGTATGGCGCACAGGTTAGTGGCCCCACATGGTGATGTCATGGTTTTTATGAGTTTGGACTGGAGAGGCACTTATACAGCGATTGAGGATCTTTTTTAAAAGCTTCAGTTAATGATTGCATTCATGGTGCATTTTTATAATTTTTTTTCGTTCACTGTAGATTGCAATTTGCATACCAGTGAAAGAAATTGCACTGAAATTTGCAAAATAGAGCTACAGTAAATCAAATGCATGAATATTCAGAGCTTTAAAAAGACTAAGCTTTGGGATTGTACTCGCCATTTTTAAATGTTCTTGAATAGATATGGAATAGATTTTCATGTTGGATGGTTTTTGTAGTCTCCCACTCCAGATTTTCATCTGAAGCTTAAAAAAATCAATCAAGGACCTAAAGTACACTCTGTACTAAAGTATATATAAATATAATGCAAAAGCCTTTTAAGTTAAAATGTAAATTCACAATTAAAGGAACAAGAGTGTAAAAAATGTGTTTTAAATGCTTGTATAGGAAATGCACACATACTGTACATACAACATACAATAAGTACTCATTGATTAAGGGCACATTTCTGCAGATACAAGCTCTCCTCCTACAGTACAGTACATCACTCTAGGTTAGTTGCATTTATCTAACTATACTCATACTGTATTTTATAACTTAAATTTTAAAAGACAAATTACACAGTATATTTTACCAAACTTAGTCTGTGGATGCTTTCCATCCAGAGAGCATTAAAACATAGGATGTAATAAAAGAACTAATACACATTTTTGTATTAGCTCATTACCGAAATCCTTTAAACTGACTCGTGAAGCTCATAAATCTGCTTCTCTCTTTGTGTCCTTTCTCTCTAATATCAGCTCGAATGATAGAATTAGAGGCATTGATATTCACTTCCACATCAATAAGCAAGAGGTCAGAGGTTAAAGGTCAGACTGAATGTAGCAGGAGCAGAAGGGTTACTTCGGTACTCACGGGTGCCGTCGAAGTGCTTGGCGATGGTGTCCAGGAAAGTGTTCTGGGGAGCCAGGAGCCCCTTCATTACAGGCATGGTTGCTGTCCAGTCCTGAAATCACTCCATTACAACGAGAAGAACAGCAAAATGAGGAAAAAGAGAGTAAAAAAGACTGAGGAGAATGGAATTGTAGAGATGTCTATTGTGAGGCAATAAAAAGTGCTATGATCCTTCCTCCAAGCTGTCTGGACAGATGAACTACTTTTGGACACACTTCATCCTTGATTCACTTTCATTTATTTAAAGTCAGTCTTTGGTGAAACACTTGATGTCATCCATGTATGCTGCCTTATTCTTGTAAACATGCAGTGAGCACTTCTCCACGAAGATGAAAAAAAGCACATTTCCAGGTTAGCTTGGAAAGAACAACCCCATCTCGTCAATCTATTTCACTTTTCCTAGATTCGACTCTTCATCCTCGGATACGGACCATATCCCACACTTCACCACTTCCTCTGAAATGCTCTTCTAATCTTTTCCTTTTGTGCTGCAAGTTAGAGATTTCTCTTCGTCTTCTTTAGGCTGCTCGATTTTAAAGTGTCTTTTGGTTTTTCAGTCCTTGACTCTAGCTGCAGCAGGTGTCTAGTCAGCATCCCTCTAATGCTCAGCATCCCATTTTACACTAGTGCCTCTTCTAGCATTCACTCTCCCTCCCTCCCGCTCTCTCTTTCTCTTTCTCCCTCCCCCTCATTTGTTCTCTCACATACTTACACTATCACATTCTCTTGGTCTCCATCTCCGTCTCTCTACCACCCAGCCTGCATTCTCTCTCTCTCTCTCTCTCTCTCTCTCTCTCTCTCTCTCTCTGTTTCTGCTTTCTTTTTCTTCTATTCCCTCATCAGGCTTTTACTGAAATCACTTACAGGAAATGAGCTTATGTCTCTTTAAATCACTAGAAAAGTCACAACAAATGAAGCAACCCACATGACTTAGAAAGGAAAAGGAATAACAAAACATTTTTTTTAATGCTGGATCCACCTTGTTTCAGCCATTATTCTGAGTCAAATGTGACTTTTAGCACGATGCACCAAAAATGTATTTCATTGCTTATAGATGTGGTGAGTTTGTCAAGTTTATGATTTCATCTTTTTTACTTAGACTACAAAGAAAACCTAAGATGCATCACAGCACTTTCTTTAATCTGATGTACGTACCAGCAGCTCTGACAGTAGTTCCGGCTATAATTCAAATCACCGATTAATATTAATGCGCTCGTACTTATATGATATTGTTTCTATAGTAACGGCTCATTCACAGGGACTTGCATGATCCCACAGGACTCTACGCAATTTAACCCTCTTAATAAACAGATAATATAACGTGCTCTCATTTAAACATGATGTATAATCAATCATAAGGTGGAACTTTTTTTAAGGAGGCATTCTGCATTTTAGTTACACTGTCATAGTTAGTCCTGCTGGAGTCCCTACTTGCCCTCTGCAGAAAAATACATTCAATACATCCAATCCATTGCACAGCACACACATACACACACTCATTTACATACTACGGCCATATTGGGGGAAACCCACCCGTAAGAAACCCACCAAACACTCGGAGAACATGCAAACTCCATGCACACAGAGATGGGACTAGAACCCAGACCCTGAAGGTGCAAAGCTACAGTGCTAACCACTTAACCTCTTTGCCGCCCACATTTCATACTCATTTCCATCATTTTATTTTTGATTCTGTACAGCTTATTTGCCACAATGACGATTGTTAAAAGCGCTATATAAATGAAATGAAATTGCATTCAATTCTGCATTTTTGTTACGTCTTATTAACGTCAATGGCGTTAAAAGTACAGTATATGGAGAATCATACCTTAAGACATACTGTATTTATTTTTAAACTGACAATCAAATACAACATATGGTTTCTTATTGTATCGTATTGCATTATATCATATCGTTTGTGCTTTTTGAACATCTTATCTCAAACTTGAGGCATTAATATAAAGTTGTCTCACCATTGTGTACCGAAGTCGGCGTTCTAGCTTGTTCTAACTGTGTTCAGTGAAATTGAGGCCACTCGAGTTCTCCCACTCCAGCTCTGGAAAATCATGTTTTCATGGATCTCGCTCCCTGCACGGGAGTGACTTTTAGATCCGGTGAAGTGAAACCACAGTAAATGACGTCCTTTACAAATGAGAATGCTGAAGTTTGTGGCAACATGGGGAGGACTCACTTGTAGGTGTAATGGTCAGATGAAAACAAACCCTTGGAACAGCCACAGTTACTAAATGTTGCAACATTTAGGACTTTAATCTATAAACTGATTTTTTTTTTTTATGTTGGCAAACCGCTTTGGTATAAAAAAAGAACATGTTAGGACTTTAGGATGTGGCAATAAATAAATAAATAAATAAATAAGAGAAAAATTTTAGGGAAAAAATATCTGTATAGGCTTGAGGATTGAGGATGGATGGAGGATTTACATGACAAGGGGGTTCAGGGTATTGTTATATAATGCTTTGTTGAATAAATAGCCAAGTTAAAAAGACAGAGGGAGATTTCCTTTTTTTCCAAATAAAACCCTATTCCACTTGAATAACATTACCGTAACCATAACCTCATTTAATAATGACTATTACACGCACAACTGCTCAGAAGTTTGGATGAGCTTCTCCTCTGCAGCAGAGGTAAGTTTAGGTCTTGCTTTCCTGGTGTTAGGAACCTCCACTAGAGGTCACTGTTTATGTCTGTCGGTCTTGAGTAGTTCTTGTTGGTTGACTCAGTTTCCCAGAAGGCACCTCAGTCAGATGATGAATGCTCACCTGGACTGAGGTGCCTCATTAAAGCTTCTATAAATAGCAGTCTGTTCTGGGAAACTGGGTCGAGCATTGTTTGTCTATTTGCCTGTAGGTTTGTTTGGTTTGTAGTTGTAACTACCGTCATGTGGGCATTCCTTTTGTTTGGTTCTTGTTTCTTTAAGTTTATGCTTTGGTTTGTTTTGTAACCTTTTGTTTGTCTAGGGCTCTACTGTTTGTTCTCCTTATGTTCCTTGTGTTGATGGATTCATGGAGCTGCCCTGTTTCATGTTTAGCTAGGCTGTCTCCTCCTGTGTCCTGTGTAAGTACTGTTCTGTCTTCTGGTCTAATTCTTTGTTTAGTTTTGTGTAGCCACATGCAGGCCTAGCCGCTAGCTGGGTTAGCTGCTAGTAGGCCTTAATTGCTAGTAGGGTTAGCCCTTAGTAGGGTTAGCCTCCTGTAGGCTAGCCTCTAGGGGAATTGACTGCTAGTGGTTCTGGTCGCTGGTAGGTTAGCCGCTAGTTTGGAGTAGCCTCATGTGTGCTTTGCCTTTGTGTTCAGTTCCCCACCATTAGGTCAGTACTAACCCGGTTAGCCACTAACCCCTTTAGATACTAACCTGGTTAGGTCAGCATCCAGTGTCCCCAGCATTCCATGTAGCTACTAACCCAACTAACCACTAACCCAGCCTGTTCCATCTCTTGTCCAGTCTCTAGTCTGTCCAGTCTCTAGTCTGTCCAGTCTCTGTGCTCCCAGTCCTATCTCTCCAGTCTCCAGTCCTGTCTAGCCCTGTCTCTCCCGTCTCCTGTCTCTCCAGTCTCTAGTTCCCCTATGTGTCTTAGTTAGCTCAGCTCCATGTTTCCTCATCCCCAGTTCTCTTTGTCGGTCCCCTGTGTCAGCTCCTGGCTCCCATGTCAGCTCTTGTCCCTGTGTTGGCGCGCCGTTCCCTGTCGGTTCCTGGCTCCCATGTCAGCTCTTGTCCCTGTGTTGGCGCGCCGTTCCCTGTCGGTTCCTGGCTCCCATGTCAGCTCTTGTCCCTGTGTTGGCGCGCCGTTCCCTGTCGGTTCCTGGCTCCCATGTCAGCTCTTGTCCCTGTGTTGGCGCGCCGTTCCCTGTCGGTTCCTGGCTCCCATGTCAGCTCTTCTCCCTGTGTTGGCGCGCCGTCCCTGTTTTTCCTGAGCCCTAGTTTTAGTTTACGTTTGTTGTTTTGGTTCCTTTGTTTGGTTGTGACTGTTTTTGAGTTTTGTTAATAAAAAGACTTTCTGTTTAACAACCCCTCTGCCTTCATGCCTACCTCCATGCCCACGGCAACATCATCAGCCGGGTCTAGCCAGCACCACCAGCTAGACCCATGACACCTGGGAAGGTCTTCATGAGAGCCAGTTTCATCATGGTTTCATTGATGGCTTTTGCAAATGACCTTGACAATACTGTTCTTGCAAGGACTATTCCATAACAGCTGACTATTATTGTTGTTACAGAATGACCTAATTCCATACGTGTTATTGTTGTAGAATGTAGAAAATAAATCACTGAACAAAAACAAAGAAATTTGCAAGTGATGCCAAACTTTTCAACACCAGCGTACATACAGTACATATTAATATACATTTTCTAAGTTTCCAAATTGCTTGCTCTGTGCAGCTTTTTTTCCCATGGAGCTCAGGACACTGGATTGGGTAAGAACCTGTTTAAGGGCGCAAGACCACACATGCTCACAACCCAAATATACACGATCAGCTATAAATTTAGAAACGACAATTATCTTATGCCGCATGTCTTTAGACTGTGCAAGGAAAGCTTAGTACCTGGAGGAATCCCACCAGACTCTACAAACTCCACACACACACACACACACACACACACACCGAGCAAAGGTGAGATTTGAATCCCGACCTTGAAGGTGCAGAATACTAACCACTGATCCATCATATTCTTCATATTAATATTATTTACTCTAAAATGTAAGGTCGGTTATTTATTTATTTATTTATGACATCTAAAAACATTCCCTGCTTTCAAGTCCAATGGTATTGATGATGAACACTTGTTTTTTTTTTTCTCTCTTCACTTTTTACTTTTATTTGTTTGTTCACACAATTCTTGAAGTTCATTTCATTATTTTATTATTTGAAGTTGATTTTACAACATGATCCAACTCTGCCAGCTTGTGGATCCTTGTAACATTACACACAAATGACTATAATAATATTATATAATATATAATAAAAATTAAAAATGCTTAGTATGTCATTAAGGTAATTCCTGACTATATTAATAAAGGGTGCAATAACATACTGTCATATGCAGAAACATTCATCACACCAGTGGGTCCAGTGGATGAGGTGAATAGTGAATGAGAACACTGAGTGGTTTTAGCAGTAGGATCAGTGTGTGTATGAGTCTCTGTCCACAGGCTGCATCAGGTACTTCAGCGGCCTTTCGAGGTCCAGATTCACAGGGGTCTGATCATTAAGGATTCCGGCCTCTTCGCCCCTCTTGCCCATGGTGAGGATCCCCGCAGCCTGATTGCGCGAGCTGTGCAGAAGATGCTGCAGTCGGTCCTGGTACCGGGTTTCGGTCGCTTTCCGCTTGCCGAGCGTCAGGATCCCGGCGGCTGCGTCGCTGCTCAGCCAGCCAAGTCTCCCGTTCGGGTCGGTAAGGTTGCGATGTCCCGCGCGGCAGAGTAACTCGTACAGCGTGCACGTGTGTGGCTTGCGCGTGCAGCAGTTCGCCACCGCGTGCGCGTCACAGGTGAGCTGGGCCATCAGCGAGAGGAAGAGCACGAGCTGCGCCTTCTGTTCGGGGAAAGAGAGCGCCACACCCAGACTCAAGTTACTCTCTAAAATAAAATTACATCATTTTAAGTCAAATGAATTTGACTTGAATTGTATCTTTAAAAACATCCCGCAGCCTAAGACCAAAGCTTTGTGGACACCTTATCATCACACCCACATGGAGTTCTTCCCCAAACATTTACCACAAAGTTTGCAGCACACACTTTCATATGGATCTTTTTATTATTCAATTAGTACAAAAACATTTATGATTTTCAAACCTCCGCACTTATTTCACCACAAAATATTCAGTTAATTAAAATCTCTATGCCAGAAATGAAAGCAGCACATATTAATAATGTATAAGTGTAAAGAAATAATGTATCACTTATAATGTACGTACAAGTGACCATTTTTCAGACAAAGAAAAAAAGGAAGCTGTTGATGCTCAGTAAAACGTATACCTGATTTCCTTATAAAACTACACAAACTGTACTTAACACTAACGAGTCCTCAGAGCGTCGTCACACCAAATAGTGATTTTTGATTCATTGTTTTCGTTCGTTCTTTTTCTTGGAAGATGTATTTGCTCTATTTGCATGTGCATAAGACTTCTGCAATAGACCCTATACACACAATAGTTTTTTTTTTGCTTGCACATTATACTAACACATGGTTGGGGAATCCTTGTCTTACCCATTCAAGTTTATCACTCTGACTGGTCTCATTTTTATTTCAAATTTCTGTGTAGTGGAAAAGATACACTCCATACACTAGTACCAATCTTTGTATGTTATGTTATTTCATTAACAGTTTAGTCTGTTAACCATAAATTTAAAGTGCATTGTGGCATCATGACATTTTCCTTTTACCGTGATAAAGTTAAGTCTTTTTAGGGATCATCTTGAAAGTGCTGTACTAAAAGAAAAGTGTGCAAAGTTATCTGTGTGCGTATCAGTATAGCAGTGAAAAAATCTGTTTCTACAAGTTGAGCATATTCGCATACACTATCATTTGTGCTACTCAGATAGAGCTAATACAGTGTTAGAGTGGCTGAGTAGCTATTACAGTATATCATAATCCATCTATCCATCTAGGAACCTCTGTATTCCAACTAGGTACTGTTAACCAATAGGAACGATTATTCCCGTTGTATTTATTCCCATTTTTACCTCTGTGGTAGGATCTCCGTTCAACATTCAGACATTACAGGCAATTTGGGAGGCGCCAGTTAACCTAATCTGCATGTCTTTGGACTGTGGAAGGAAATCGGAGTGCCCAGAGGAAACCCAAAGGAAAATTTGATTGAAATTAATTAATGAATTAATAATGTCTTAAAATTAGTATATTCAGGCATTTAATTCCAAATGTACAAGTTTGAATTTTTTTGTAACTCTATGATAACCTGTACCTTTTATGATGACTATTATCAACCTTAGCTAGTGAGATACAGTACGCTTTTTTTTCTTCAAGTATTACATATAAAACTACAGAGGATGTACAGCTTCACTTGTACAAAACGCAACTATAATAACAATAATATAAAATAAAATAAAATAATATAATTTAGAACCTTTACTGTAACTCAGAGTTACCTGAGATGGCTTTTTACACGAGAGTGTGATTTTTTTAACAATAAAAAAAATACGTATTATTTTTTATAGACGTTATGTCTGGCTCCTTTAATAAACATGGTAAACATATAAACTTCTGTACACTTGCCCTTTTATTTCAAAATCCTTTCACTAAAAGAAATTTGATAACATTTGAAAAGTTTAAGTACTGATATTCCACAACCCGAAGTCCAGATGTTTAAGCAGGTCTTACCTTAGGCGACAAGGCACTGTTGGATCTCATTGCTCCTTGTTGCTTGGTATGGACACGTGCCATCCTAGACTAAGGCTTCTAATGATCTCTGTGATCAGGAGTAAACGAGAAAGTTTATATAAATCACAGCTCCGTACTGCTGACGTAGCCTGAGGAAACGATCCTAACAAAGCCGTCCACCCGATGCTGCACCATCTTCTTTATCCTCATGTTTGCTCATTTAAGAGCTGGATTGTGATACTTCGTCAGGATGTTTGTGCTTTCGATCATTAATAAGGTTAATCAGCATGCATTGCTTCAGGTATCCATAGAGCTTCATGGAGACTTTTGGGGCAGTATTGTGCGAGCTTCGTTAGCACATGCCATGAAGTCAGTGATTAGCACGAACAGGACAGAAATGAAAGAAGAAAGGAGTCATCACCTGTGTGAGGTAGGTAAAGGGTAATGAGGAAGAAGGGAAGGAGGTTTTGTCTGGTTTAGAGAGTGCTTCGTGTTAATGACTGTTATCTGTCACTGGTTTAAGAATGACCACCGTATCCTAATCATGCTCCTTACACATAGTCTGCATAAAATGCATCCTGTTACAAACGTTAACATCTAATGCTATTTGTTCCAGGAGGACTTTAGGAGAGAGATTTTTTTGTTTTTAAAAAAATATATATTTAAGATGTTTTTGACACTGATTTAATTTGAGTTTTCACTGTTTAACATATTTCAGAAGTACAAAATCCAGCGCATGCCTTTTAAAAAAATTTTTTTTTACGAGAATTGTTAAGAACAGTGCATTTTAAATATTCAGATGGGTCTCCAGTGTGTGTATAAAAACAAAAATACAATCCTTGCGATTTGTTCTTTTCCATTTTTGTGTTAGCCAGAGGTTAAAACAAGCCAACTACACTATATGGCTAATATGGAGTGTATGTATATGAGTATATGGAGTATAATATGGATATGGAGTCAGTCCCCCTTTTGCAGCTATAACAGCTTTCACTCTTTTTGGAAGGCCGTCCACAAGATATTGAAGTGTTTCTGTGGGAATTCGTGTCCATTTAGTCTGGGTCAGGAACTGATGTTGGACGAGAAGGCCTGGCTCGCAATCTCGTTTCAGTTCCATCCCAAAGGTGCTCGATGGGGTTGAGGTCACAGGGCTCTGTGTTAGGGCCGGTCAAGTTCTTCCACACCGAACTCATCAAACCATGTTTTATAGTTCTTGCTTTGTGCACTGGGGCTTAGAAAAGGACCATCACCAGATTGTCACCACAAATTCGGAAGCATAGCATTGTCCAAGATGTCTTGGCATGCTGAAGCATTAAGATTGTGCTTCACTGGAGATAAGGGGCCTGACTGAAACACCTGAATTCAATAATTTACAGATTTGGGCAAATACTTTTCTTTATATAGTGTTTATTTTATCCCTATTGTGACCTCATGTAAGAGGAAACCCCTGCCACAGGGTGTAGCTCAGCAGTAGCTCATTTATGTACAGTAAATACTGAAAGGCCATAAAGGGAATTTCATCTATGTAAAAAAAAAAAAAAATGCAGCTAGAGTATTAACAGACAGACTTTGAGGGAGATATGAAGTGTTAACTTGTTACAGAAATGTGGTAAAATATGGGACCTTTAAAGCATAGTCTAAACTATTATATGTAATTATTTATTCCACCTTATGCTGTATTAAAACCTATACATTTTAACCAACCAGATCTCATCTATAAGGCTTCTCAATGTAATATTTTGAGCAAATCAGAAAATTTACTCCCAAACTTAAGAGTAAGAGTAATGTACGAAGTGTGTTCAAGTCAAACCAGCACTCTCGAGGAAGAAAGCTGACTGACATTTACAGAAGCCTTCAAGCACAATATAAGCACAGTGGTAATATTCTTAGCCACAGTCAAATATTTTGAATTGTGCAACTGTTTTTAAATAGGGTATATATATATATATATATATATATATATATATATATAGACACACACACACACACAGTATATATACACTCACCTGAAGGATTATTAAGGATAATAAGGATTATTCAATTTCTCATTAATGCAATTATCTAATCAACCAATCAAATGGCAGTTGCTTCAATGCATTTAGGGGTGTGGTCCTGGTCAAGACAATCTCCTGAACTCCAAACTGAATGTCAGAATGGGAAAGAAAGGTGATTTAAGCAATTTTGAGCGTAGCATGGTGCCAGACGGGCCGATCTGAGTATTTCACAATCTGCTCAGTTACTGGGATTTTCACGCACAACCATTTCTTTTTTAATTAACTTTCTTTATTAGAAGTTATTTCACAGGTAACATAATATTTCAATACAGCAGACAAAACTTCCATTTTGCTTTTTATTTACCCTATTATATCCCTCTTCCAATCCCCTGTGTTCACACATCCCACAGTTCTAATTAGACAGACAAACTAATTAACAACCAAAGTGTAAAACAAAAACAACAACAACAACAAAAAAAAGTAAAAATAAAATAAATAAATATAATTAAAAATAAATAAATAAATAAACAAGGGGGGGGGGGGGGTTGCTCAGTCAGCACAGTCGGGAAGAGATGTCAAGGAATCAAAATGTTTTAAGAGAGGCCTCCAAGTTCTTTCAAACAAATTTAATGAGCCATTAAGGGAAAACATAAGCTTCTCAAGTTTAATGGACATAAACATTTCTTTCACCCATCTATTATGAGTTGGAGGCTGAGATTGATTCCACTTGAGAAGTACCAATCGCCTGGCCAAAAGGGTGGCAAAGGCAAGAACAGATTGCAGGATTTTGGAGGTACATGGATGTAGGGCGGTGCCGAACATAGCTAAAAGTGGGTCGGGGGGGATAACTGTGTTGTATGCTTTACTAATAGTTTTAAAGATTTCAGTCCAAAATGTGGTTAGTCTGGGACAGAACCAAAACATGTGAGAGTGGTTGGCTGGAGACTGTTTGCATCTGTTACATGAGTCAGTCACATTAGGAAAAATCCGTGCCAGCCTCGAATTTGTATAGTGAACTTTATTTACGACTTTACATTGTAGGAGACCATGCCTTGCACAGATTGAGGAAGAATGAACCAGTTGTAAGACATGTTGCCAATATTCATCAGACAGCGAGATTCCAAGCTCTTGCTCCCAAGAATTTTTGAGAATGAGTGTTGGGCTATCAGTTGATGAATTAATACGGCTATAAATGTTGGAGATTAATCGCTTTTGTTGAGGGTCAAGAGCTAATAATGAATCCACCAAGGTTTCTGGAGGTCGACTAGGGAATTTGGGGTTCTGATTCCGAATGAAGTGTCTTATCTGAAAAAAACGAAATAGGTGGGATTTAGGCAACTTAAATTTTCTCGAAAGTTCCTCAAGAGACATGAAAGAACCTTGGCTATAAAGGTCCTTAATTTTCTTTAGTCCTTTGTCGGACCAGGTACGAAATGTCAAGTCAGTGCAAGAGGGTAAGAATAGGAAATTGTTTACAATGGGGGAGAGGTCTGAGGCCCTATGAAGACCCAGGCTTTTCCTAGTTTGAGTCCAGATTCTAAGAGTGTTAGACACCACTGGGTTTGAGGTAAATTTGGAGAAGGCCAACGGGAGTTGGGCGCAAACCAGGGAAGAAAGAGAAAACTTAGAGGATGCAAGTTCCATGTCCACCCATATTGGGCACCCCTCTGTTGTATTGTTGACCCAGTATAGAAGTTTTTGAGCGTTACAAGACCAGTAATAATGTAAAAAATTAGGCAGTGCCAAGCCACCACGATCTTTTGGGAGCTGTAGTACTGATTTTCTTATGCGCGGATTTTTATTACTCCAAAGGAAAGAACTTATTAATTGATCGAGCGACTTAAAGAAGGACTTTTTTATAAGGACAGGGATATGTGAAAACAGATATAGGAACTTGGGTAAGACTACCATTTTGACCAAATTGACACGACCCACCAGAGACAGTGAAGACCAGACCATCTTTCAAAGTCTAGTTTACACCTCTCCAAAAGAGGGGTAAAGTTTTTGGAAAAAAGAAGATTAATTGGGTTTGTAATAATCACTCCCAAGTATCTAAATCTATCCGCAGCATATTTGAAAGGGAAAAAAGATGGAGGAATGTCTTTGGCCAATGAGTTGATAGGAAGGACTTCACTCTTATGGGAGTATGACCCAAATTTCTCCAGGATACTTAGAACTACAGGAAGAGAGGCTGCTGGATTGGACATATACAAAAGGAGGTCGTCAGCATACATTGATAATTTATGAACTCTCCCAGCTCTGACAATACCTTCAAATCTCTCCTCTTGTCGCAGCCAGATGGCTAGGGGTTCGATAGCTAAGGCAAATAAGAGGGGGGAAAGGAGGCAGCCCTGTCTAGTTCCACGATAAAGGGGG
This sequence comes from Clarias fuscus, assembly GCA_030347435.1. NCBI lineage: Eukaryota > Metazoa > Chordata > Actinopteri > Siluriformes > Clariidae > Clarias > Clarias fuscus. The sequence continues at coordinate 22,642,452 of CM059222.1, read as the reverse complement.
AATGGGGCAGACTGTAGTCCATTAGTGTGAACTGAGGCAACTGGACCGGTGTAAAGCAGCTTAATCCAGGATACAAATTCTGGACTAAAACCAAACTTCCGCAAGACAAAAAAGAGAAAGCTCCACTCAACCCTGTCAAAGGCCTTCTCCGCGTCCAGAGAAACCACCACCTCAGGAGTGCGTGAGCTGGGAGTACTAATGATATTCAGAAGCCGCCTTGTATTATGGAATGAGTGCCTCCCAAGCATGAAGCCTGTTTGATCAGTTGATATCACACCGGGAAGAACCCGTTGTAGGCGCTGGGCTAGAATCTTGGTTAAAATTTTTAGGTCCACATTTAAGAGGGAAATGGGTCTAAAGCTGCTACATGCTAGAGGGTCTTTATCACTCTTAAGCAGGAGAGAAATGGAGGCCTCCAGCAAGGTGGGAGGCAAATGCCCCTTCATGAAAGACTCATTAAACACACTCTGAAGAACAGGTGCGATGATGACAGAAAGTAGCTTGAAAAACTCAACCGTGAACCCATCGGGGCCTGGAGTTTTACCATTTTGAAGTGACATAACTGCCTCCTGTACCTCCTCAGTAGAAATGGGATCGCCCAGCTTTCCAGACAAATCTTCATTTATTTTGGGGAAGACAATCGTGTTTAGGGGGTTATCTCCAGCCCAGACATCTACAGGACACTCTGAGGAATAGAGGTTAGAGTAGAAGGTACTAAATATCTTATTTATTTCAATAGGATCGGTGGTGGCCTCACCAGACACCGATTTAATCTTGGGAATCATTCTGGACAATGCAGCAGCACGTGCTTGCTGTGCCAGTAATCTTCCTGCTTTGTCCCCAGTTTCAAAGAACCGTTGTTTAGCTAGGAATAACTGCTTTTGTGTTTTATTTGTGGAAAGTAAATCAAATTTAGACTGAAGCTGAAGCCGTTCTTTGTAGAGAGCAGGGGTTGGGTCCAAGGCATATAAACCATCAATTCTGAATATTTCTTTGGTGAGCGCCTCAGACTCCGTCCTTTCTGTCCTCCTCAAAAAGACATATGATATAATTTGCCCTCGCATAAAAGCTTTAAATGTTTCCCATAGGGTATGTCTGGATATTTCTGAAGCATCATTAGTATCAAAAAACAATAAGGATTGTATATGAAGGAAATCTTTGAAAGAAGTTTGTGCTAACAAAGAGGAGTTAAGCCTCCACTGTCTGGGGGAAAAGACATGATTAGGAAAGCCAATGTCTACCGATACTGGGGCGTGATCTGAGATTACAATGCTATGATATTCACACCGATGGACTTCTGATAAGAAATGATTATCTAAAAGAAAAAAATCTATCCGCGAATATGAGTGATGGACGTGCGAAAAAAAGGAAAAGGCACTGCCTGAGAGGGACCTGGCCCGTCCATGGGTCAAATAACCCTAACCTGGTCTTGTATGCATCAAGAACCTTAGCTGATTTGGATAACACCTGGGAGGTAGGAGAAGACCTATCCAGGGAGGGATTTTGAACTAGGTTAAAGTCGCCGCCAACTATTAAGTAATGGTCGTCAACCCTGGGAAGAGAGGAGAAAAAGCTTGTAAAAAATTTATCATCATCCCATGTAGGTGCGTAAACACATGCCATAATGACAGGTTTGCCACATAATCTGCCCGAAATAATTACAAATCGACCATTACGGTCTTCAATAGAATTGGACAACTCAAACGGAACATTCTTGTGTATAAGAATGGCTGCGCCTCTCGCCCTTATTGGGAACTTAGAATGAAATACATGACCAATCCATGGTCGCCTTATACGGTTAACGTCTGTGGAGCAGAGATGAGTCTCTTGTAAAAAGAGGATATCACCCCTAATCTGTTTTAAATGTGTCATTACCTTATTACGTTTAGTGGGATGGTTGACACCCTTCAGATTCCAGGAAATGAAACGAACACTCTTACTCTGGGTCATCATTTAGTAAAGAAATAAGGAGTAGCACCTCTTCCAAGACTGACGTTGCTTCCGAGCAAACAAAGAGGGGGGAAAAAAACAAACAAAACCACACACACACAAGAGAAGAAGAAGAAAAAAAAAGAAGAAAGAGAGAAAAAAAGAAAAAAAAAAGGGGTATATATATATATATATATGAACACATTCCTCCCCCCCACCCCCCACCCCCCCGCACCCCCACAGAATCCTACCATGGTAACGTTTTCTGCTTCCATAGCCTTCTCTTGTTCTAGAGGTCGTTCCGGTGTGCAACATATAAGAATTTACACCGCTTCCATACGGAGCAACATGAAATTACAGTGTGTCAACTTCAGCCTTAAACATTAACTAAGGTAATCAGGGAATCAGTTCGTCACTCAATTTGACTCCTCTAAGGAAACTAAGCATCACAGTTGGAAATCAATATATATAAAATAAAAAATAAAATAAAAAACACACAAAAAAATAACAATACACAAGAAGTCAACCAAGATGGCCAAAAAGGCAACATTAAATCCAGGATAACTTAAAGTACGTCCGAATCATTATGCTCTAACCTGTTCTTTATCTTTCACTCGCTCATTATAAAAAGCACGCACATTCTCTGGAGTCTCAAAAGTGAGTGTTTCACCCTCGAACGAAACTTGCAGGCGGGCAGGGAAAAGAAGCCTAAACTTCACTCCTTTCTGATAGAGGGCTTGCTTAACTTCGTTGAATGCAGCTCGTTTCTTTGCAGTAGCGGCGCTGACATCCGGGTACACCCGTATTGTTGTATCCCCGCACTTCAGCTCGTTTTGCCTAGCCCAACGCAACACCTTCTCCCTCTCCCGAAAACGGTGAAAACATATCACAAAAGGCCTGGGTCCTACCCCCCTCCGGTCCGGGTTTAGGGGCCGAAGAACGATGAGCCCCCTCAAGCTCCAATGGTTTGGGGAGAACGGCGGGGCCGAGGTTCTTCATCAGCAGCTCCGATATGAACTCGGTCGGGTCACGTCCCTTTTCGCTGCCCTCAGGGATGTTGATTAACCGGAGGTTGACTCTGCGGGACCTGTTTTCAAAATCGTCAACACGGTCCCGAAGAGTCTTATTTTGGGCCTCTAGCAACTTCACAGTCTTTTCCATGCTCGATACCTGTTCAAAGTTATCCCCCACCCGGGCCTCTATAGCAGTGAGGTGGCCATTAAAGTTATTCACCGTCTCGCGGAGAGCATCCACCGAGGTCTGTATTGGCTTGATAAGCTCCTGAATTAAAGTCAACATGTCGCTTCGGAGCGAGGCTCGCTGTTTCTCCAGTTCAACAACCAGCTGACTCGGTGACAAGACGTCTGGCACGTCCCTTGTGGGTACAGGTGAGCTGCTTGCAACCTGGTTTTCCGCCGCCATCTTGGCAAGTTTACTGGCTACAGTAGCAGCTCCGCCACGAGTAACCGGAGGGCTCGGCGCTTTACCTGTCTTGGGCTTAACACTACTCATTTCCGAACCGGGATAAAGATAGCACCGTAATGCGTAAGTTTCTTAAAATAATTGCGGTGTTTACAGGGATAAATTACAAGTTTAACCGGGAGACCTCTCCAACACGACTTTCTCCTACATCGCCAACACCGGAAGTCTCACGCACAACCATTTCTAGAGTTTACAAAGAATGGTGTGAAAAGGGAAAAACATCCAGTATGCGGCAGTCCTGTGGGCGAAAATGCCTTGTTGATGCTAGAGGTCAGAGGAGAATGGGCCGACTGATTCAAGCTGATAGAAGAGCAACTTTGACTGAAATAACCACTTGTTACAACCAAGTTATGCAGCAAAGCACTTGTGAAGCCACAACACGCACAACCTTGAGGCGGATGGGCTACAACAGCAGAACACCTCACCGGGTACCACTCATCTCCACTACAAATAGGAAAAAGAGGCTACAATTTGCACGAGCTAACCAAAATTGGACAGTTGAAGACTGGAAAAATGTTGCCTGGTCTGATGAGTCTCGATTTCTGTTGAGACATTCAAATGGTAGAGTCAGAATTTGGCGTAAACAGAATGAGAACATGGATCCGTCATGCCTTGTTACCACTGTGCAGGCTGCTGGTGGTGGTGGTGTAATGGTGTGGGGGATCTTTTCTTGGCACACTTTAGGCCCCTTAGTGCCAATTGGGCATCGTTTAAATGCCACGGCCTACCTGAGCATTGTTTCTGACCATGTCCATCCCTTTATGACCACCATGTACCCATCCTCTGATGGCTACTTCCAGCAGGATAATGCACCATGTCACAAAGCTCGAATCATTTCACATTGGTTTCTTGAACATGACAATGAGTTCACTGTACTAAAATGGCCCCCACAGTCACCAGATCTCAACCCAATAGAGCATCTTTGGGATGTGGTGGAACGGGAGCTTCGTGCCCTGGATGTGCATCCCACAAATCTCCATCAACTGCAAGCAGAGGTGGAAAGAGGACTAAAATTTTGTACTCAAGTAAAAGTACTGTTACTTCAGTGAAATTTTACTGAAGTACAAGTAAAGTTACCATTATAAAAACCTACTCAACTAAAAGTAAAAAGTAGCTCATAAAAAAATGTACTCAGAGTAAAAGTTACTGAGTTCCTTTTTTTTTTTTTTTTTTTAACAGCGGGGTGGGATGAGGCATTCTAGCGTAGTTCAAAGATGAGCAGATATAAATCCCAAACTAGTTGTTTTTAACTGAAGGAACACCTTTGCATAATAAAGCTGTTGTCCTTCTTGTGCTTGAAAATCAAAGTGGTCACTTAAATATGGCGTTACGTCCCAGTCTAGTGTCGGGCAGAACAGCAAAAGAATGGTTCAGGGTTCTATTTTAAACTGTATGGAAATGGTGGTATATGGCAGAAAAAACTAGATCCAGTCATTAACTGATGAAATAATGAGGTTTGTATTGCTTTACAAAAAAATACACACACACACACACTCACACACACACACAAACTCACGCGCACACACACACACACAACACAGTGATGACGTCACTCTCATGGCGGAAGCGACCGTGTGGAAGGTCAGGTAGATGCCGATGTGGGGAATCAGTCAGAAAAGATAGAGTGGAGTCTGGAGCGGCGCGCGACCAGGACACGAGACACACACGCGAGCGCAACCAAGCATTTATACAAAGCATAAGATTTTTTGCATTTTCATTCATTTGTTTTACTCAGTAGCGCATATAATTTAAAATGTAGCGAATTACTATACTTCAAACAAAACATACTTAAGTAAAAGTAAAATTACAGATTTTAAAAACTACTCAATTACAGTAACGCGAGTAAATGTCATTCGTTACTTTCCACCTCTGACTGCAAGATGCTCTCCTGTCAATAAGGGCCAATGTTTCTAAAAAATGCTTTCAGCACCTTGTTGAATCCATGCCACATAGAATTAAGGCAGTTCTGAAGGCGAAAGGGGGTCAAACACTGTATTAGTATGGTGTTCCTAATAATCCTTTAGGTGAGTGTATATACAGTATATATATTCCACAATGTCTGAATATTCTGATCCTTGGAAATAGACAGATAACTTCTTACCATCTTGCAGAAGAGATGCATCTGTCTGAGGGAACTGTACACACAATCATCCACCAACACCACTTACACATTACAGGAATATGGCTGGGGGGTTGGGGGGGGGGGATGTGTACATGAAGCAGCAGTCCAACCGCTACCTTGATGGTATCCAAGCACTTAATGATAACACATTATCATTTCTATAGCAACCGAGAATTCCATAGTGCAGTAGAAGCACTCGCTTTATGACAGCCGGAGACAAAGCTGAATTTTTTTGGTCTATAAAACTGGAGATTCTTCAGGACAGCGGACAGTTCGGCTTCTTTGTACTGTAACATGACAAGCTGCGGCTTTTTTTCCTATTATCATCAAGGTGGAGGAGAAAAACAGAGACTGGAATGGGAAAGCCTAGATTCCTAGATGTTCCTACTTAGTGTAATGTAAATGACTAGGGGAATAAATAAACGTTCCACATCATAAAACTCTGAAGAGATAAAAGCACAAGACGTCATTGTTTTAATGAATGAAAATGTGCAATGTTTGGCAAAAAATAACTGTGGGGAATAAACGCTGAGTATTTACCCGGGTCATGGCTGAAATGCAATGGAAATTAAACAGAGATAAACAACTTGAGTGCAGAATTGAAATGTAATAAATAAATCAATTTAAAGTCTTAAATAAAGCCTTAGACAGATTTAGAGGCAAATATGAAAAAGTCTTGAAAGTTTAACTTGATGTTTTTTCATGTGCAAATAAAAGACAAGAAACAATGAGTTCTGGCGCCATTTCACTTTTATAATATATTACGGGCTTAATAAATGAAAGAAATCAAATGAGGTGTTATTTCGCAGATGCCACAACACCATTTACTCTTACCCTGAAAATAAACATCCCCCCTTCCTCTCACCATGCTTGGCCTTTAACCTTTGGCCTTGTGCATTCCAGTGACATCTTGACTATGGGTACAGCAGGACATACTGTAATTATAAAATAACTGTAATATTAATTAATATACCTACCCACAATAGTTATAGCAGTTATTACAATAGTCACTTTGTTCACAAACAATTCGGTGAATTGCTCCGAGCTAGACTGTAAAATGTCCTTTAATGAGTTCTAAAATCATCGACTGAATTAATTCACAATTGAAATTATTTGCTTGTCTGAGTCTCTGTGCTGTATTCTGTTTTCTTCTTCGAGTTCGGTCCAAGTTCCAGTTTCGAACACTGCGGCGAGTATTAGAACAGAGAGTTAACACATTTTTTACACGCTGGAGAGAAGAAGAAGAAAAAAAAAAGAGTCCAACATAAAAATCACATAAAATATGAATATGTATGTGCCTTTATTACAGTCTGCCCTTGATTTATGAAATTCTTTATTATTATTTATTACTTGAGTATTATACTTCCATCGAGTATTATTACTATTATAAATCTTACGGGACGTCCCTGGCCTTTTCATTTCAAAGATGTTGAACCAGGACTAAGGACCAGGTTATATTTTCGATAAGCCTGATACGCATTAGGTTACGATGTACGAGGCTCAGGTTAATGATTTAACCCGAGTCCATACAGTAACATAAAGCAGCCGTTTCCATCTACCTCAGAGCTGGTGGAATCCTTAGCGTTCCACTCGCCGAAGAGACAGACCTGTTGACCAATCTGTACAGACCTGTCTTCTTCTATTCCTTCTCCTGCCCTTAACTCTATCGAGGTGTCCTTAAAGAATTCACTCTCATTGTTCCCACTTTTCAAGGTCCTGTCTTGTTCCCTTTCTCTTTGTCTTTGCCTCTAGCTCTGTATGTATTGTATATATCAGTGTAGGGTATTTGTGTCTGTGGCAGGGTAGTCTGTCTCGGGGATGGTGTGTAAGGCTCCGAGGGTCCGCGGGTAAGGAGGCAGCAAAGGCGAGGCCGGCGAGGTGGAGGCTCCGTTCTTGGCTAAGCCGCAAGAGTGAGCGGCGTAGTGGATCTGCCTCAGAGTGTCCATCGCCTCGGATTTGGCATGCTTCAGCAAGTCTGCCTGGCCCTGAGACACAGAGGGACAAAAGGTTCGTCATTTTAACATTTGCATTTATCTGTTGGATGCAACGCCTGTGTTTTAATAATAATTAATAATCGTTGACAAGGTGGTATGATGAATACTCGGAACCTAATAAATTTGAAGCAGAATAGTTCACAATGACATTTTAAGCTAGACATGTCCACTGCATCTTTGTTGTCCTATTGGAGTGATGAACACGCAAGAGACACGTACTGTAAACATCTCCATTGTAAATTTCTCACAATTTTCTGACAAATTTACCAACAACAAATGTAAAAATTGCACACCACATGAAATGCAAGTTTGCCCTCTTGTGGTGTACAGGTAAATAGCTATTACAGGATGGGTCTATACTTTTGACTTGTGTGTGTGTGTGTGTGTGTGTGTGTGTGTGTGTGTGTGTGTGTGTGTGTGTTTGTATGTGTATGCAGTACTGTGAAAAAGTCCACACTGACTGTAGTACAAATTGTATTATATAAGGTATGTTTAATATGTCTATTTAATATTTACAAACATAACTTTAAAACAAAAAAATAAATAACATTACAAAACAATATTTGGATGGCTGTAAACATTTATCCTCTGGTAAAGATAACTTGTGCACAGTACTGTATACTATTACAGATTAGTTACAAGATGTAATATTTGCCTTTGGCCACCAGGGGTCACTGCAACAAAAGAAAAAGTTTGTGTTTAAACTACAGCATTTTTTTTTTTTCACTTTGTGTTATAATTGTCCTTCATATCCTTTATAAATTCTAGCAGCAGCCCTTTCAGGGAAACACTAAGGAGATGAAGGGATGCCAGGAGTTGTACAAGGACAGTCAGGGGCAGCCATGCTAAGTGTGTGTGTGTGTGTGTGTGTGTGTGTGTGCGCCATAAAATGGATTTTTTCGGATTTATGACCATGTGACTTATTGAATATTATTTTGTGTAGGTGTGTGTGTATGTGTGTGTTTGAGTGACTCAAGTCAAAACTGTCCTTGAATGTAGCATTTGGGTTTGGATTAATTAATGGAAGTGCCTGACCATTCTCTCTCTCTCTCTCTCGTCCTCATGGAGAGGGCACTGTAACCCTTTACATCGTGTCTCCAGAAAGCACAGTAAATATGGGACTAGGACACAACTAACTTTAGTTTCATATGTAAGACCGGATGATTTCAAAGTGTGAGAAGAGACGAGAGGAAACGAGGACAGATGAGCAGAGAGGACGTGAAAGTGTGTTAAGGGACAGGTTGAAATGTGAAGCGAATCGGACGCAAAAGCTGAGGGAAGGGGTAAGAAAAGATTAGTAAAAGAAGGAAGGGAGGAGGAGGCCTCGACAGTAATGTGAATGAGATACTGGAAAGAAATGAAATCAGCACTGACGAGAAGAGAGGACAAAAATGAGTGCACTTTAAAAAAAACATTTTTCTTTCTTTCTTTCTTTTTTTTCACTTTTTATAATAACTCTAATACACACTGGCTAATCGTAGTGCGAGTGTACACTCCTGCTGCGGCTGCTGCTGTGTGGAGTTTTTATGGGCCCGGGCCAGGCTCTGACCTAAATAAAGCAAGTCTTCTGCTATAAATAAATCATATATTTTAAAACAGATGAATTATGCATGCAGGTGTGACGCACAGAGCTGACGGAAAGGAAAGACACAGCTTGGACTTCTATCACTGAGACAATGTGTTCAAACATCCCCCCCCCCCAGCCCCCTTACACACACAACCATAAACACAGTGGTGTTATCATTACTGGAACAAACGGAGTAACCGGGTCGGAATGCAAAGTGCTTCGGTGGTTTATAAAGAAACTCCAGCTTATGAATGATTATTATATTATATGTGAAGGTAAAAGGAACAGTTGTACCTCTGCTACATGGAACTTCCTTTCACTGAGGGAGATGATTGTGTGAACACATTATTCAGAATTAACAGATGAACAGACGGGAATACAGCATATATATATATATATATATATATATATATATCACTCACTCACTAACTCACTCATCATCTATACCGCTTAATCCTGTATTCAGAGTCACAAGGGGCCTGGAGCCTGTTCCAGGAGACTTAGGGTACAGGGTGCCAATCCATCACAGGGCACACACACTCATTTATTTATATACATAAATGAGTGTCATTTACTTTTGAGACCAAAAGTTTGGACACACCTTCTCATTCAAAGAGTTTTCTTTATTGTGTTCTTTAGCCCAAACGCGTCTCTTCTGCTTGTTGCCCGTCCTTAGCAGTGGTTTCCTAGCAGATATTCTACCATGAAGGCCTGATTCACACAGTCTCCTCTTAACAGTTGTTCTAGAGATGTGTCTGCTGCTAGAACTCTGTGTGGCATTGACCTGCTCTCTGATCTGAGCTGCTGTTAACCTGCGATTTCTGAGGCTGGTGACTCGGATGAACTTATCCTCCGCAGCAGAGGTGACTCTTGGTCTTCCTTTCCTGGGGCGGTCCGCATGTGAGCCAGTTTCTTTGTAGCGCTTGATGGTTTTTGTGACTGCACTTGGAGACACTTTCAAAGTTTTCCCCATTTTTCGGACTGACTGACCTACATTTCTTAAAGTAATGATGGCCACTCGTTTTTTCTTCTTCACTTTGCTGCTTTTTTCTTGCCATAATACAAATTCAAACTCTTTGAATGAGAAGGTGTGTCCAAACTTTTGGTCTGTACTATAGATAGATAGATAGATAGATAGATAGATAGATAGATAGATAGATAGATAGATAATCAGTATTGCAGTCTGTTTTTTTTTTTTTTGAAAGCTTGCCAAAAAGTTCACAAGGCAACTGGCTGAGACTCGAAGTGTGTATCAGGAAGCAATGAAAAGTCATAAGAGCAGGATCCCTGAATTTACACCCACTCTCTCATCATCTATACCACTTTATCCTGTATACTGTACATGGTTGTGGGGGGGGGCTGGAGCCTATCCCAGGAGGCTTAGGACACAAGGTGGGGTACACCCTGGACTGTGCCAACTTATCACAATGCACACACACAAAAACACACACACACACACACACACACACACACACACTACGGGCAATTTGGGAACGCCTATAAATCTAATCTGCATGTCTTTGGACTGTGGGAGGAAACCGGAGGACCCGGAGGAAACTCACCAAGCACGGGGAGAACATGCTCAACAAACTCCATGCGCACTGACCCGAGGTGAGAATTGAACCCGGACCCTGGAGGTGCAAGGCGACAGCACACATGCCTTAAGTTCACAAGTTCAAGCATTCATTCAATAATTTATTCCCTTTCTATATAGCTTATCTTGTAACGTGTCTAAGTGTGGGAAGCCTAGTGCCCGTCCCAGGAGACTTTGGGCACGAGCCGGGGTACAACCTGAACACGGTTAGCCGATCTATTGCAATGCACACACACTCATTAGCACACTATGGGCAATTTGGGGACCCCGATTAGCACATTCCTCATGTCCGTGGACTGTGGGAGGTAAACCGTAGCACCCGGACGAAACCCATCAAGCACGGGAAGAACAGGCGAGGTGCGAATCGAACCATCAATCCTGAAGGATCTGGAGGTGTGAGGCCAATGCCAGTTTAGGCCACACCCATTTCAGATTTAAATCTGAATGCAGATATAGATATGGATACTAAATCGATATAGATACACATATTGGCATTAGCTTACACCTCCAACACACACACACACACACACACAATACACACAGACACTTTCCCTCATTTGATTTCTATCGCGCTCTAACCCACCCACTCTTCACATACTCCTGATGTGTTTGTCTAAAAAAAAAAAAAAAAAAAAGAAGAAAAAAAAAACACCTCTGAAAAAAACAACTCAGTGGAAACTCTTCAATAACACGTGAACCAAGGGAGGCAAGACCGCAAGAGAGATGTATACGCTGATAACAGTGTGTATGAAGCACTTTCTCTCAGATTAACTTTATTAATAACCCAGTAACAGCGAAAAAGGTAAAAGTAGAGCAGCGTCTTCCTCGGCAGCATGCCATCCGTGTGCGAGTGTGAACCAGAAAGGAGTGAGATGTGCACACAGATACGAGTGCCTCTTAGAGCTTAGAGCTTCTCTTCACAGCTTAAGGACCATATTTGATAAGAGGAGCACTAATTACAGCTGCTTCAGCAATCATCCGTGCTGCTGTTTGGGACCATTAACCAAGTGCGCACTGCTGCAAATCAACACGAAATGCACCTCAGCTAATAAACGATAAAAAGGGCCGGGGCGACGCGGTCGACATCGGGTGTGGTTCAGGAACTTGTGGGTTCGGGCCTCGGCACATTTAGGGGAGGAGTGTGTGGTTTCGTTTCGGGTTCTTGTGGGAAACTCCGCTACAGCGTAGGAACGTGACCTGTCAGGTGATATGTTAGCGAATTGGACGGTGGCTTGTGCTCTTACAGGAAAATAATCACAGCATGTGTGTGTACTGGCTACATGTGAGCTCTATAGAGGACAACCTTGAGTCAAGCCACTCTTGAACCAAAGACACAGTCGGAGGCGTGGACAAAAAGGCTAAAGACGAAAAGAACTGGACTGTTGCTCAGTGGGTCCTCTTTTCAGATGAAAGTACATTTTTTGAAAAAAAGATGAGGTACAGAATCCAGTGGGAAGTCTGCACAGTCAATGATGGTTTGGGGAGCCGTGTCATCTGCTGGGGTCGGTCCATTGTCTTTTATCAGGTCCAGGGTCAGCGCAGGAAGTTTTAGCGAGCTTCGTGCTTCTCTCTGCTGACCAGCTTTATGGAGACGCTGATTTCATTTCCCAGCTGGACTTGGCACTTGCTCACACTGCCAAAAGTACCAATACCTGGTTCAAGGACCATGGTATCCCTGATCTTATTTGGCCAACAAACTCCATCCTAAACATCATAGAGGCTCTAAGGGGTATTGTGAAGAGGAAGATGCGAGACACCAGACCCAACAATGCAGAGGAGCTCAATTTATCAGAGCAACCTGGGATTCCTCAGCAGTGCCGCAGACTGATTTTATTTTCTTTAAAAAAAATTTTTATTGGCCATAAGTAATATTCTGATTTTCTGAGACACTGAATTTAGTTTTTTTTTTAAAGTCGTAATCGTCACAAGTATAATGAATAAACAGTTATATATACTAGTATATATATATATATATATAAACTAGTAATAAACTAGTAATAAACTATATATATATATATATATATATATATATGTTCATATATCAGTATTCTATCGGTTTTTATATACATTGTTAGTACTGTTAATATTGTGGAATTACCTTTGAGGCAAATTTGAATGGCCATATACATTCTTTCCCTTTCGTGAAGTAAAAAATATTATAATAGTTTAATTATAATAGTTATAATAGTTAATAGTTTATCTTAGATGCAAAACATATCAACTGTCAATAACCGTAACAAAGCACACTGACACTGAAGACTCTTCCATTAATGTAAAAAAAAACAACAAAAAAAACAGTACTATGCAAAAGACTTGAAATCAAGCAGGTTAAATTTAAGCAGCACGGCATGGTGGCTTAGTGGTTATCACTGTGGCCTTGCACCTTTAGGGTGGGGGAACGAGTCCCGCATTAGGTCTGCGTGCATGGAGTTTGCATGTTCTACCCGTGCTTGGTGGGTTTCCTCCTGGTACTCTGGTTTCCTTCCATATCCCAAAGACATGCAGATTTGGCTAATTGTTGTTCTCAAATTGTCCGTAATGTGTGAATAAGTGTGTGTGTATGTGCTTTGTGATGGATTGGCACCCTGTCCAGTGTGAACCCTGCCTCGTGCCATAAGTCTCCTGGGATACATTAAAAAAATACAAAAAAAGTCTTCAAAGAAAAGTATAAGGAAATCAGGGCTGGGTCAAGACTCTGCTGTTACAACCAATCAGATGCAAGAATTTTACAGGAATTTGAAAACCTTTATACTTTAAACATTGAAATCATACAGATTTTCATCATGTGTGTTTTATATGCCTTACACCTTACTCCTCTCCTCCCTACAGTACATAACACACACACACACACACGCACACACACACACACACACACACACACACACACACATATGACCTTCGCTCTATGACCCCCAACTAGATGCTCTCTCTGCAACCTCAATCTACCGTACATCACCGCACCAAACACCACCTTTGCTCTTCTTCTCCTGTAATAATCCGGAGTCTCTGACCTAAATAAAGCACACCATCTGACATAAATAAATCATAGTTTAAAACATGAATTATGCACGCAGCTGTGAAACATGCACGTTTAGACTGGGGATAGTAGAGCGATGATGCACACACACACACAGACTTTCTCATGTATGTTCGATGTGGTTCGGTTCTTACACCACGCATCATTAAACTTGGCCAAAACTGCACTTGTACCCCGTTTTCAAACCACAGTACAGTACGCAGGCCATGTTTCCCGCACTCGCACAGTTCCACAGTACATCAAGTGACATAAGGTAAGCTATGACCCCAGACCAGATTCTTCATCGTAGTAACACCATCAGCTTCCCATGTGCACACACGCCTTCACACAGAAACGACTCGTTCGGCACGTTTTTCATTCTACAGAGGCACTTCATAGTGAGCACGCTGCTTGTTCCACTACACTATAAATCACATACACACTCCAGCCCTATCTGTAATCTCCATCCCATCTATTCTTCATCTTAAGAACCTCATATACTGTACACTTCACCTCCCTGTATGACTTCCGTTCATCCTGCACCGTATCACGACCCTGATTAACGCCCTCTCTGACCTCCGCCTGATCATCACCACACACTCCACCGTCTTTTATCCTCCTTCAGTATCATAAACAAGGATTGTCATGATCTGATACAAGCCTGACATGCTTTATCTGTGGGACACATGACCTTGGGAGTGATCATGAGGTGTAACTCGTCACACATTCCTGTTCTTTCGTTCAGCTGTAACTGTACATGTGTAAGAATCGTCTCGTTTACAGTATAGCGAGTAGAAACGACCCCCGTCTTTATTCATGACCCGCACGACAGCTGTGCTATAAGTAATGCACAATTGGGCATAACTTTTTAACGAACTGACATAAAGTAGGTCGTTGAAACTGCACATGTTGGTAGAGTAATTCTTCCTCAATACGAAGGAAATGCTCAACATTGCAAGCGATGCCATCACTGAACCCAAATGTCGAATCCCCCTTGTCGCAGTTGATGGGCCAGTCAACTGTGTCATCGGCGTAAAAGTTCTGTAGCGCACCGGAAGTCCGTCAACTGCGACAAAGAGGGTTTTCAAAGAGGATTCGAGAGTTGGGTTCGACAAGGGTGCAAATGCATGGCTTGTGATGGTCACTATGTTGATGTATACCTCATGTACCCCTTGTGATCTCCACCTACATGGACATGCAAAAAGTACATAGACACCCATAGTTTCATGATAAAACTCTAAGAACTAAACCTGGAGGCTAGCGAGAGAGCACGTGCTCACGGGCAATTTGAAAACACCAATCAGCTTATGTCTTTTGTCTACGGAAAAAAGCAGAGAAACCCACCTAGCATGAGGAGAACATAAAACTCAGACACGGACCCCCATCCCTTCCTGAGGTGCGAAGAAACAGAGGAAACCTCTAAGCCACCCTGCTGCCACACAGTAAATTCAACATCTCTAACATACTTTAAAAATGTATCAATTCCACTGACTTTATTTACACTACTGTGCTGTGAAAAAGTATTGGCGCCCTTCCTGATCTTTTAAAAATTTCTTTCATACAGTATTTTCCACGCTTAAATGATTCAGACAGAGTAAATACAAAATGCAGTTTTTAAATGGTGATTTAATTTATTAAGAGAAAAAAGTTATTAAAACCTGTCTGGCCCTGTGTAAAAAAGTAATTGCCCCCTTAAACCTAATAACTGGTTGGCAGCAATCAAGTGTTTGCGATAACTGGCAACGAGTCTTTTACTTCGCTGTGGAGGAATTTCAGTTTTAATTCAGTTACACTGAAGGGTTTTTAAGCATGAACAGCCTGTTTAAGGTCATGCCACAGCATCTCGATCGGATTTAAGGGTTTTGGTGTGACTAGGCCACACCAAAACCCTCATTTTAAAATGAAAAAAAAAAAAAAAATTTAATACACCAAAACCCTAATTTTTATTATTTTTTATTTCCTTAGAATGGAAAATGAAGTGTTGCCTTTTTAGTTTTATCAGCGTGCTTCACTTTGCCAGAAAGTTTCTATTTAAGTGATTTTTAGATTCAAGTGTAGCAAGTAAAATTAACTTAGATTTCCGATTAATTTTGAGGTTAATTACAGTTATTTATGATTTAGCAAGAGGGAGGAATTACTTTTTCACATAGGGTCAGATAGGTTTGGACAGATCTTTTCCTTTAATAAATGAAATCATCATTTAAAAACTGTATCTTGTTTATTTACTCAGGTTAAATTAAAATTTGTTTGGTGATCTCATTAAAGTGTGACAAATATGGAAAGCAAAAGAAAACACAAAGGGGCAAATACTTTTTCACAGCACTGCGCATACTGTACAATAACGCCTCCTCTAACTTCGATTGCGAGCCAGGCCTTCTTGTACAACACCAGCGTTTGACTTCTGAAATTCACCTTTCACTGAATTGGCACAGATTCCCACTGACATGCTCCAAAATCTTGTCTAAAACCTTCCCAGTAGTCTGAAGGCTGTTGAATCCACAAGGGGCCACGGAGGCAACACCATATGAGTTCAATGTACATATTTTCAGGATTTTAAAATGTGACATCCAACAAGCTCAAATACTCCACGAGTGAGGATCAAGTGTCCTATATTACAGACACTTCACTAATACTTACATCCGCTATAACTACCATCCCTCAAATACTTAACTGACACTCTAGAGAAAATGCTTCGAGACCCAATTACCGAGCAGAATTAGGGTGTTATCCTTTTTATGTATGAACTTCAGTTGGACTTCAGCAAATGCTTGCGTGTGCTGCCAAGATCCCGAATAAGCTTGCGTAATTACGTAGCTAGGAATCAGGAGCAATTAATTACTGCAGCATTAGCAATAAAAACAGGTAGGGCTGAGCTGCCCTGAAGCACTGCTGTTTATTAAGTACTACAACTAATGTTGCCATGTTGTGATGTAGAAATCTGCTGTAAATCTGCTCATCTTTGGCTAATGCATCAAGTCATAGACGGGCTTGTGCAATCTACTTTCTTGGCCACAACCTGCTATATGTGTGTGCATGTTTAGTGATTCCTTTTGCGTCTTGATTCAGGCATAATAGACTGTATACACACGTGTACACGGAGCGAAAAGTCATAGCGTTAATGCGACAGAACATTAACAAAGTAACATTTAATTATCAATTATATACCAGTATACTGGTGACAAGACAAGGTGGCAGCTGAGGTTCACCAAAGACCAGCCCGAATGGTCCGACACCATAAAAAAGCGAATGCGACACAAATCGCAGAAAAAAGCTCATTCTGGCCATGATAGAAAGGCACCAGAATACCCAGTGGTCCACAGCCTGCCATCCATGGGGCCACCAAACTCCATAGATCCCAGTCCAATCAAGCATCTAGTGCGATACACCGGACAAATAAATCCGATCCATCTTGCGACCCAGAGCGCCCAAAGGAAAATATCGGCCATAACGTTTCATGCTGTAATGTCACGGCTGATCGGTGTATGTCTGAGTTCAGCGTTTGAGCGGCACACTCACCTTGAGGACGGTAATGTTCCAGGCGTAGCTCTCCATCGCCTTCTGCAGTTTCCTTCCTTTCAGGCCTTCCTTAGCGCCAATCCGGTGCAGATCTTCATGGAAATCCAAGCCTGCAAAACAACACCAAAACACTCAATTCCTCCACACCACACCAGGGGTCTCTGTCTACAGTATATCCTTAGGGAAGACGAAGTCTCTGCCGAAACGTCCTGAAATTCCAAAAAAGGAAGAAAAAAAAAAGTGCT
Organism: Clarias fuscus; assembly: GCA_030347435.1. Taxonomy (NCBI): domain Eukaryota; kingdom Metazoa; phylum Chordata; class Actinopteri; order Siluriformes; family Clariidae; genus Clarias; species Clarias fuscus. The sequence continues at coordinate 22,624,987 of CM059222.1, read as the reverse complement.
GCATGCTTCATCGTAATCACACAGCAGATGGCACAATCAGACTGAACTCCTATACTTCCCGTCTGCTCTCTGTCTGTTAGAAAAGGTGCAAAATTATGCTCTCTTTATTAATAAGTGCCACTTACTGTATATTTCCATGAATAAGATTTTTTAACTGATTTCCTTAAACCATTTTAGTTAAAAATATTTAAAAAAAAAAAACATTCTTATTATTAAAATTGTTTAAAACAAATGGTCTGTATTTCATGCAAGCCCTGAGGTCTCACTTTTTTTTTTCCCCGCTGAGCCGAACTTTTGCCTAATGTGTTCTGTTTTTCTGCACACTGAGTAACAACAACAAAAATGTACTCAACAGCAAACCCAAACCACATTTCGCTCTGGAAGCCATTAGCATTGACAGAGTGCTTCAAAAACCCCAGTTTGGCCTGAACAAATCACTCACATTTGTGACTGACAGCACCGAGAGTGTCTGAATATATGGTGCTACAGATGCAAAAGCAGGTTTACACTGAGACTACTACGGTAGTGGAGTTTTTTTTTCATCCTGGAAAGATTTGTGTAATTAGTCCTGGAGACAGATTATCAAAGCTTTGTCTGTCTGAAAGTGCAGTGCAGCAAACTAATAAAACTCCAATTGAACTGAAACATGTGACTGAAATACCATTTAAGATCTACATGCTCTACCGTTCTTTATGCACACGGATTAAATAATGCATAATGACTATGCAAACACATCTTCTTTTATATTACATTATTGAAAATGTATTTCTCATTTAGTGTTTGCTTTCTTCATCTGTTGCGAATTCGAATGATTAGACCAGATTTTGAAAATGCACACACTTGTGTGTATAAGTTCTCACAACTTAACTTATCTTGGATATATATATAAAGCCAAAAAAAAATAATTTCAAGACATCCACAATCAGCTTATGTTTAGAAACAGCAACCATTTCTAAAGCATTCAGTGTTCTCAGGATCACTGAGTCCTCCGTCCTTGTGAAACATAAGACCCACCAGGACTCTCAGTACAGCTGGGTGTACAATCCAAGCCTTGATCAGGGAGGTGATCACAGCCATTTGCAGCGGCACCTATGGCCTTTTCTTTTTTGTTGGTTTACAGGAGTAGCAGTCTGACCTTCGATAGCTCAGTTGGTAGAGCGGAGGACTGTAGTTGTTAGCACTTATATTCTTCTACTCACTTTCATTTGAAACAGAGGTAACCAAGCTCAAAGGCTGTTCTGCATGAGCTGTTGTTTTTGCTCATTTTCCCTGAGTGTACCAATGATTTTGACCAGCCAAATATCAGCTGAAATTCTTGCCCTTGCCCTGTGCTTTGAATGAGCGTTCCTGTTTCTGCTTTTAGCTCTGTGAAGGCCAATTGTTTTTGATTTGTGTCAACCTTTTTTATTCTTCACAGAGTCAAACACGAAGATGGAAAGAGCACGAAAAGACATGGAAAGAACGCAGACGTTTGTCATGGTAAAATGTCCAGTTTTTCCCAACTGTTGGTTTCATTCAGGCACCTTGGCACCTATGGCCTTTTCTTTTTTGTTGGTTTACAGGAGTAGTAGTCTGACCTTCGATAGCTCAGTTGGTAGAGCGGAGGACTGTAGTTGATTGTCAATGGCCATCCTTAGGTCGCTGGTTCGAATCCGGCTCGAAGGAGCTCTCTTTATGTAGCACCAATGAGGGCCAGGCATCGAGTTGGTTGCTCTGAACTTCTATATGGACAATTCCAGAAAAACTTAACTTCCCTGACCGGGAATCGAACGCACTGTGATAGAGCTTCACAAGTTCTCAGCAGAGACCAAATAATCATCTCAGAAATACGACAGGCACTTAAATGACAGTAAAAGCATGAAGTACATGCAGTCCCCTACTTACGACCGAGTTCCGTCCTGAGAGAATGTTCGTAAGTCGGATTTGTTCTCAAGTCCGACAAAGCAAGTCTTATACCAAGTACCAATATGTCCAATATACCAGCGTACACCAATCCACTTGACTAAATCTCTGTCCTGTTTCCCCACACTGCCATCATGTAGCCAAAAACCGTAACCGTGCTTAATGAGTACCTCTCATAATATCTGCACATGTCAAACGCAAGGGGAATTCCGAAATAGTCAGAGACTGTCTGTAGAAGATTTTCAGATTTTCTGATTTTTTATGCTGAACTTCAAGTGCTACTACAGAGGAAACAAAGGTACTGCTTATACCACTGCGATGTTGAAGCATAATGGTGGCAGCGATATGCTGTGTGGAGCTTCTCAGCAGTAGATATGAGCGAGGCTGATTTTAAAGGGAAAGTTCGGATTTTTCAAGTCTGTTGTCGTTGTTAGTTTTTCGGCTGCCCCCGTCAAGGGGTCGCCACTGCACAAGACCTTGGCACAGGTTTTATGCCAGATGCCCTTCCTGACACAACCCTCCCATTTTTTCGAGTCTGTCTTTACAGTAAATTACAATTGGTCATTATACGTTTTCCTGCTCTGCACACCGATTGTGAAACTTGTCACCTTGAACATTCCGGTAAAAGACATAACCCTTGTTCTGTGTAAAAAGGCATCCCAAAGTTCAGCTGAGACTCATGTGAAGCTTCTGCAGTCGCCTGAGCTAAATCGAGTCGCTATCAAAGTTATTCTTTTCTTTCCACAAGGCTTGTTCTGGTTAGCCATATGACTATTTCCGGCAATAGAACAGTGTTAAAAGAGATTTTATTTTTTTCTTTTGTGCATGTGGTGTTGCATATTGTGTAATAAGGCACCGAGCCAGAAAATATCACAAAGTACCTCTATTATCTGCTTCTAGCAGTTATCTAAAAAATAACAGCTCCAGTTTTTTGATGAAAAAAGTTCTGACAAATAAATGATACATGTCTATATTTTAAAAGACTCATATTTCATAGTTTCTTTAAAACTGGTTTCAGAGCTCCCCCAAAGTGTGTGTATTAACACTCCAATTGAATTGACTCTGATAATCTCTCAGAATGTTTTCATACCTCAAACTCCCTTTTCACTCCTCCTCCTCCTCCTGAGCACACTGTCTTAGTGTCTATGTAAACGAGTTCCTGTTAGGCCACACCCACCCTGACAGAGAACAGCAGAGGCACGGGAAATTATGTTCTAATATGAAGTCACATTAGGAGGAAATCTAACTTGCCAATATTATAATGTAAAAAGAACATTTTCTTTCCCTGACATGCACACTGGAGACTCATCTGAACGTCTACAAATGACTAAAAAGTCATTTTTCCAGAATTGGTGCCCTTTAAAAGATATTGTTTTCTATTTGTTAGATGGTTTTGTAATGTGTTGGAACATGCTATAACGACTTCTTTTCAATCGAAACAAAGTGCTAAAGTGTGTGTGTGTGTGTGTGTGTGTGTGTGTGATGAGTCAGATAACCAGTTAGAGAGTGTGAGATGGAAAATGAAGACCCTAGACAGACCCCGTCACGCTATGGGGTGCCAAAGCTAAAGGTGTCAAAACGCTTCTTCTGTCTGAATGCCTGCCAGACTCACAGCTGTGTCCTGCGGCTCCACACCCACACGCAATATCATCATTGTAGCCGACCGTCACCCACACCACCAACCGTTTGCTTCACAAGTGCGTGAACAGCCGAGGAATAAATACCCATAAGGGTGGCCTAGACACAAAATAATGGAGGAATTTGTTTTCCTGGCTTTGATTCATGGAGGCATTTGCGAAACACAATGACCTCATCGCACTGAGCCAAACAGCTTCAAATCAGCCTTTTATAATGAGAACCATACCCACCTTATCACCGTGTGAAATAAACTAGCGTGCACAGAAAACGAACTGCGTGGAATAAAGAAAAACAATCCACCCTGAACCAGTTCATCATTTTAAAACGGACACACATCGGCGACCCCTCAACGGGAGCAGACGAAATGCTAACAACAACAACAACACAGCTTCAATGGAATCCAGACTTGTGTTAAACGTAATCACTTTAATTAATAGTTTAGCCCGGTCCTGGCTCGGAACCTGATCCTATGCCCATTTATCGCGCATTTGCGTTTGGATGATAGTTGCAATGCTGCATATTTCCACCAGGGGGAGCAGTGACTGCTTCAGTTAACTGATTATTCTGAGTAACGACTATTTAATTATACAATCCTGGCAGTACTGTATGTTACCAGAATTGCCATTAGACTACTTGTTGATAGCGGCGTCCAGTGGGGTCGAATCCTTGCTTCATGTCTAACCTTCCATGTTCATCCATTCGTCTTTCCAGGTCTTAACTTGTAATGTGAACACTGTTCAAGTTAACGCTAATATCATCATACACTGCAGCAGGCCCATCTTCTCGGAGATGGCTACCTGTCAGAACCAAGCTTCTGCTGTTGCTCAAGGCTTTCTTATACTGTAGATGCAATGCATTATGCGACCTCAAATCCTGCTGTGTTGATTTCTTTTCTATCAAATGCCACTGTTACTTTGACTTCTTTGATGGCAGTGTTAATTACGAGAATACATCAACAACCAAGAAATGACCTCCATATTCACAAAACACATCGATACAAACCGTTTATTGTATTACACGACGAGGTTCGCCTTTAAGACACTTCGTTTAATCAGTGTCGGAGTGAGCGAGAGAGAAAGAGGAAATGAAGAAGACAGAGATGTAATGTGACAATGCAGCCAGAAGCCACTCATTTGCCAGGAATGTTGCTGATTTGCGTTGACAGGAGACATATGGACTGTTGGCAGAGCATGTAGACAAGGCCTAGTGGGTCTAGTAATGTGTTACGTGGCAACTACTAACGTCTGTGATGACAGAGGGATTCAGTGCTTCATTTGGCCTTTGTTTAGTTTTAGATATCAATATTAAATCAAAACCCCTACTCTCTTAGGAGCTTCTTTATTGGTAATAAGTGGTATTGTGCAATCGTTTTAAAAGCCTTCATGCAAACCGCCAAAAGACATGAACCCAAATACATCAAAACTTTTTTATTTAAATATTTATAAAAATTAATTATTTTTCTGTGTAGTGCCTGCACTGTAAACTCGAAAAAAAAATTGAGGTAAGCAGTTACATCAAATGTTTAAAGTAATAATGTTTTAAGTAAACAGAACTATCAGTTTTTGAGTTTGTTGAACTCATTCATATTATTATTGAGTAGCCTAACTCATACTATTTAATAGCAATTATAATTTTTTTTTAGTTGTCATCAAATAAATTGTTGTTGGTCTTTCGGCTGCTCCCGGCAATGGGTCGCCACAGCAGACAATCCGGTCCGCACACGAGCTCGGCACAGGTTTTATACCAGATGCCCTACGTGACACAACCCTCCCATTTTATCTGGGCTTGGGACAGGCACTTCATACAGTTGTTGGGAATCGAACCCGGGCCTTTCGCATGGCAGGCGAAACACCCACCACTGATCCACCAGTGCCCAATTGCCTTGAAAGATTTTATGTTGGTGGAACTTTAAGGTGACAGTTACTGTTACTGTACTTAAGTACTTACAGTTACTTAAAATATCAAATTTGATCAATATCAAAAACTCATAAATACCAAAAAGTTCTAAATACTCATCAAAGTCTATTAATTTGAACTAATTGTAATTATTTAAGTTAACAGTACTCAATATGTTTAATTACTTTGAGCATTAGGGTTTACCGTGTGGAGAGCTAGGGAATCTAGTGGAGCTTGGAAACACCAAACAGTCTACATCGCATGTCTTCGGACTGTGGGAGGAAACCCACTAAGCATGGGGTGTATGGTAGTAACTCAACAAGCATGTAAACTCCACACACCTTTTTAAAAGCCCCTTGTGAAAACCATTAATAAACCAAAATAAATAAAGTCGCATCTGTTAAACTTTTTGAATGATTAAACTATATAATGTGCCTGTTACTCAGTTACAAAAATTAAAAAGCTGATAAAGCTCCATACTGTATAATGTATAAACATTTAGATTGACATTTATAAATGACATATTGATGCTAAACAATACTAATACTAAAACTAATACAAGCGTATACAGTTTCGATCCCATGCAATTTTCACAAATAAAGGTCAGTGTGTTACACTATTCAGGGTCACAGGGAGCCTGAAGCCTATCCCAGGAGACTTAGGGCACATGGCAGGGTACACCCTGGACAGGGTGCCAATCCATCGCAGGGCACAGACACATACATTCATTCATTCACAAACTATGGGAAATTTGGGAACGCCAATTAGCTAAATCTGCATGTCTTTGGACTGTGGGAGGAAACCCACCAAGCACATGGAGAACATGCAAACTCCATGCACACAGAGACGGGAATCGAGCCTGGCCGGCGATCGAACCCGGACTCTGGTGGTGCAAGGCAGTTTTTTGGCATAGTTCTGTATATAAAATGTCTGTAACCCTTCAGAAATGAAGCCGCCACCGCTCGTGCACTAAAATACAGTACGAAGGTGACTCAAAAATTTTCCGCGCTTTGGTTATATTACAACTTCTGGTCTTATCAGCGCTTTCCGTTCAAGGCTACTAAGCAAAAATGGCCGCCCCATTTGCTCTAAGGAAGGTGACAGTTTCTTAAAGAGAATCTTTATTGGGGATGAGATACGGCTTTATCACTACGAGCCTAACCGAGTACGGGCCTATGAGAGTAAACAGAGTGTGGAACGGAAGCATCCTCAATCACAGACCAAGAAGGAGTTCAAATGCCAACCATCAGCTGGAAAATTCATTGATGCTTACAGTTTCCTGGGATTCTCAAGGACCATTATCAGGTCGTTACAGTGAGACTCTTATTGAAGAGCTGAAGCCGAAACTTTGGATTAAACGCAGAGGACGGCTATCCAAAGGCGATGTGATCTCGCATGACTACGCACGTCCGCATACTTCTGCAAACACTTTTCGTTTAGAGGTGTTTACGTATCCTCCCTATAATCCTGATCTCGCTCCATCAGACTTGCACCTGTTTGTTCCCCTGAATGCAGCCTTACGAGGACGAAGTGAAGACAGCGGTGCATTCGTGGCTCACAGCTCAGCCTAAAACATTTTTAATGAGGGAATACGAAAGCTTGTCGACAGATGGAGAAAGTGTATTGAGATTACGCAATTTTCATTTAAATTCGACAGGAAGAGTTTTATTAGTAGTATTTTTTAACTCACCCTTGGAGTTCATTCCTACAGTACATCCTGTCTTTTCTGACCGTTCAAAGGCCCTGTGTGTCCTTGTGTCAGCTCTGACCTGTCACTCACTAAACAGACAATCCTCTTCAGCTCCTGATCGAACTGACATGATATATGTGTGTGTGTGTGTGTGTGTGTGTGTGTGGGTGACATTATAAACAGAATTAAGGGGGGAAAAAAGGGACAAGCATGCAAAAAAGAAGAGCCGGAATGTGCGTTTACTGGAAAAGTAGAGGTGATGGACAAGGACATTCACACCTTCAACGGTCTTCCGCCTGTCTTCCTGTCTGTCTCTCAACCTGTCTGTCTTTTTCTCTCGCTTACACACACACACACACACACACACTGACACAACTAATTAAAAAGCAGGCAGCTGTGATGCTCTGCTGGAAACGTCCAGATAAAACAGCATAAGAGAGAGAGAGTGAGAGAGAGAGAGAGACGGAGAGAGACGGAGAGAGAGTTGAGAATGGTACAGAATATCAGCGTCCTTACAAGAGTCTATTTTTGTGAGCGATGGAACAGCACGCCATTAGTGAAGAGATGATTCAGCCTAGCTTTCAGATCAAGGAAGAGTGAAGAGAGGGGGAGAGAAAGAGAAAGTGAGCGGTCTGGGTGTCGAAGCTCACCGTGTTTACTTATTAACATTCTTCCCTCTCTTGCTCCGTCACTCTCGTTCTCGAATCTGCACATCGTTCAAGCAGCATTTCGAAATTGAATTTTAAGCATGTTTCAATGCTTTCAACACTCTTTTTTTTTAACAAGCTGATGTACATGCACATGTGTATTCCTGCCTAAAAGCAAAGGTCAGGTTTCTTTTTATGTTATAATAGTTTGGAAATAAATTAAATAAAAACAAACAGAGAGAAAGAGAGAGAGACATGTATCCTCTGTAAATAAACAAGCAGCATGAAAAAAGCACATATAAACACACAATATACAAAAGTTCCGGTCGAGTAATTTTATCGGACAAGAGTCATTCCATGAGAGCTGATATACAGCATAACAGCACTGGGATATTTACTATAGAACGCTAACTTGTTGTAGAGACGTATACTGTATGTACAGTATATAATTATATATAATAATAATAATATATGATTTATAATATGTAACAATATATGTAATAATATATATATATATATATATATATATATATATATATAATATGTATATGTAATAATAATAATATAATGATATTTTATATTATATATTATTATACACATATCACTGCACATCACATCTGATAATGTTATGTCATCTTAAACAACATGCTGTCTCCTTAGCAAGTCCTTCTGAATGGCCCCAAAACTGCACGCGTTGGTCTGTTCGCGGCTAATGTGAGCTACAATGCTAACTAGCTTTTAACACAAGGCTGTATCCCAAATCTCCCTCTATACCCAGATCAAGGGATTGTACACCAGGGCCGGTATTCACAAAGCTTCTTAAGCCTAAAAGTTGCTCCTAGTGACGAAATTCTAAGAAAAATATTAGAATTAGGGCATTTACTTATAATTTCTCCTTAAATTTAGGATTAAATCTTAGTAAAGATAAAAATTATTCACAAAACATCTTAGCCCTAAAAACAGCTCCTAAGGTAAAAATGGTTAAGAGTAGAGAGGAGGACTTTTAAGAGGCTTAAGAGTTTCTCTAGCAGAGGACAAAATGGCGGAAGGAAGAAATATTCTCCAAACACTGAAAGTAAAGTTAAAAGTAAACGCTGCTCTTCTGTCCAATTTGGTTTTCTTGTTGTTTTACTTCTTTCCATCTCTCTTGGATTGTTGGCTACAGACCATCCAAAAGTGCAACTTAAACAAACTGTCCTGCAATCATGTCCATTGTAAAAGCTGAGACATTTTGCTCCCATCAATCTAAAATGGATTACAAGTAATAAAATCAGTACAGTAAATAAATGTGAGAACTTAAATATAATAACTACTGTGTGGAAATTGGTTGCTTCAAAAGTAGACACATTTTCAACATTTAGCTGTTTAATTATCTTTAAGACATTTAGCCTAGAAACTCCGCATAAAGTAGCTCATGATGATACAATTTCTTCATATACAAAAATTATGTTTCACTGTTGGTTATATTATCATGTATTCTGTTTTCACAAAGAGCTCATTTCAAAACCTTTGCAGAGGTCAGAGGTTATTTTTTATTAACTAATCACAGTCCTTGAATTGCTGCGTCATCCCTAGCAACGGGGTCGACCACACCTCCTCACTAAGATAAAGGTTTTCTACTTTCCTTACTCAGAGTTGCTCTAAAAAGTTTCCTAAATCACTTTTAGTCTAGGACCTTTTAAGCTAAGATAGGAGCTCTCTGAGAGAGTTCTAAAAAGCTTTGTGAATACCCGCCCTGATCCCTGGAAGTAGTTGATATTCTAAAGAGGAATAAGTGAAAGTTTGTCCATGCTCCCAGGGTATGTATGTTTCATTTTCTTCACCTTTGGGCTACATAGTACTGAAATTAAAACTACTTTCACCAAAAATGTCAGTTGCCAGGTCGCAAAAGGATACGTGTGGGTGAAGCAAAATAACTGGTAAAACAAACAAACAAATTATAATCTGTTGGTGATAAATGAAGTTTGTGAAACTGTTGTATAAAAGCAATGATCACACTCGAGCTTGTGCCGTTGTACTCGGGCTGTGACCCCGTGCCTACAACCGCATCACCGTGATATTGCTTGATCATACAGCATCTCCCCCACTCTCGTCACCTAACACTGACTATATAATTAGACATTCAAAGCTGCCGATCAGAACGATTCGACGACGACAACTTTAATTGGACACTCAGCTGCCGTTGTGTCCTTAGGTTATTGTCCTCGTTTTGTGCTATTGTTAAAGAATGGACATTTGTTAATGGATCCTGTAAGCCAGGGGTTGTTAACCGACGGACGCAGACCGAACCGAGCACTCAAAATATACTGCAGCCGAGACAATCAATGTAGCCTTTGAAAAAAGACAGAGTTCAGCAACTCTATTTTTCCATCCTTGGCTTTTGTGTCAGATCCTCGGTTACGGCTCATTTAATCACATGCTAGATGTAGATTTAACCGAAAGCAGAGGATTGGGTCAGAGTAAGCCGGAGAGCTTAGAAAGGGACGAGTTGACAAAAACAGTATGCTTAATTAAGTTTAGACAGAAATGCATGAGTGTATTATTTCCAATTCAGAACAGACAGGTCTTACAGTACAGGGCCCATATTCACGAAGCTTCTTAGAATTCTCTCAGAAAGCCCCTATCTTGGCTTAAGAAGTCCTAGCTGGGAGTCCTAGACTAAAAGTGATTTAGGAAACTTCTCAGAGCAACTCTGAAAAAGGAAAGTACAAAAACCTTGATCTTAGTGAGGAGGTGTGGTCGACCCCGTTGCTAGGGATGATGCAGCAATTCAAGGACTGTGATTGGTTGATACAAAATAATAATAAATAGTTACTAATAATAATAGCTTTTACTAATTTACATGATCTATTGAAGTTGCACTTTTGGATGGTACAGTATGTAGCCAACAATCTAAGAGAGATGGATCTAAGAGAGTAAAACCAGAAAACCAAATTGGACAGAAGAGCAGTGTTTACTTCAGTGTTTGAAGAATATTTCTTCTTTCCACCATTTTGTCCTCTGCTAATAGAAACCCTTAAGACTCTTAATAGACCTTAGGGGCTGTTTTTAGGTCTAAGATGTTTCTTGAATCATTTTACATTGAATCATTGAACCTTTACTAAGATCTAGTCCTAAATTTAAGAGGAAATTCTAAGAAAATGTTATAATTCTAAGAATTTTCATAGAATTTCCTCTTAAATTTAGGACTAAATTCTAAGAAAATGTCATAATTCTAAGAATTTTCTTAGAATTTCCTCTTAAATTTAGGACTAAATTCTAAGAAAATGTCATAATTCTAAGAATTTTCTTAGAATTTCGTCACTAGGAACAACTTGAGAACTTGGGTCCAGGTGTGTGACGGGATTAAGAGTTTTTATTTTAAGACCAGTGGTCAGATATTAAAAAGTCCAAAAAGGTCATACTGTCTGTGACAATGGGCTCGAGTGGAATAAAAAAAAGGGACATTCACACCTTCAATAATCAAAAGTTAAGCATTAGAAATGGCAAGAAATGGATTGAATGTGTGAGAGAGAGAGCGATCCCACCTGCTTGTTGTGACTGAGTAAGTTTCGAGTAGACGCTATCGGCTGATTCAATCAGAGTACGACTCGTCTGGATCATCTATGGAAAGGAAACAGGAAGTCTCAGCAGGAAGTGAGGCAGACATACACACACACACACACACACACACACAGTGACTTGAGGTTCTCATGCTATGTGCCAACAAGTCTGCATTTCTTTGAGAGCGTTCTCTGGCTCTGGAGATGGATAAAACGTGTGATATTGTTATTGCGTACACATCAAACTAACACCCTGCATTCAGTGATGCTCTTTTATTTTGTCTGTGAAAGGTGGGATCAGTATTTGTTTTTTTTTTTTTAAGTCAGGCAAAACAGTTTTTGTACGAGGGGCGTTCAGGTCAAACCGGGAGTTGTGATGAAATTTCTGGTGAACAAAGGGATAAAAAACGATTGACGTTTACAAACGTCTTCAGGCACACTACGGTGATGAGACAATTAGCTGCAGCAAAACATCAGTATGTTGCAAACGCTATAAAGAAGGCCACATGTTTGGACCATTAAAGGAGTTCCTGGGAGGCCGGCGTTTCAGATGTGAAGCAGGCAGTCTGGGCGTACTGAGAAAACTTTCTACCCTGATAGTCTCCAAGCACGAGTGAAACACTGGGATAAGTGCATTAGTGTAGCAGGGGATTATATAGAGAAATAAAGGGAGATTTTACTCACATAACTGTGTTCTGCTATTTTGCACGAATCAAAAGTTCCAGTTTGACTTTTGAACAGGATTCGTAATATGTCCTGTAGGTGTATTGCTTTCTGTGTTCATGTCAATACATAACCAATCGTCAGAAAAACAGTGCTGCGAGCAACACCACTGAATAGCTTTCATTGCTCTTGTGTTGCTGATAAAAATAACCGAAAGCTTCTGGCTTCGGTTCTGGATGAAGACGATGGTGAAAATGTACAGTTCAATGTGCCAAATGCTTGAGCATGTTGTGTAAAACTGACAAAAAGAGAACACTGAGGAAAAACCTAGTGCATGTCTGTGTTGCGCGAAAGGCTGCGAGCTACTTTACTGAAGATCCAAGAGTGAAGTGTAGGAGTCAGCTCGTGACAACTCACCGCAGAAACAGGCATGAACAGTTCGAAATAGGGGATTTTAAAGGTAGTTTTTCTACCTAAAATAGGCAGTATTTCTTACTTAATATTTTCTATAACTTTTGAAAAAGCAAATAGCAAAGTTTTTTTGTGACACATTTTGCCATGGTAGCATTTAACCCATGCTATGGTGAGATATACAGCGGTACTTTGGTACTTTGGCATACAAGCCTTAAGATTTTCACCTTAAGAACAAAAAATGCGCCTCGACATGCGAAGCATTTCCGGCATACGATCGGCCAAGACGGTCATGTGTAATTCCGATTGCACACACATCTGGTTTGGCGTACTTCCGGTAGCCCATCAAAACTTGTTTGTATCAGTGAAAAAACAAGAGAAGAGAGGTTTTGTTTAGTATTAATGAAGACATACAGTACAGCACTGTGGGTCCCAAGAATGTTATCCATGACGGTAGCAAGAAGAAAAGGGAGTCACTTTCAGTTTTGTTTTAAAGTTAAGTTTAGCCTTTATTTGTCACATATACATTACTGCAGAGTGAAATTCTTTCTTTGCATATCCCGGCATAATTGGGGGCAGAGCCATGATACAGCGTCCCTGGAGCAGACAGGGTTAAGGGCCGCGCTCAAGGGCCCAACAATGGCTCGAACTGTCGACCTTTCGATCAGTAACTGCCCCTTTTTAAGTGTGCCAAGAGGAATCATAAATTAAGGTTAAGTAATGTTTATGACTAATTATTAATTTATTTCATATTTTTTCTAAACTTTTTGACTGTTTTTATATGCAAAAATACAATTATAGTGCAATACTGGTGATATTTTTGGGTGGCTGGAACGGATTATCTGCATTTACATTATTTCCTATGGGAAAAAATGTTTCGTAATAAGACATTTCGCCTTAAGAACTGGCCTCTGAAACGGACTAAGTTCGTATGCCGCGGTACCGCTGTACTGTTAATCCTGCCAGTGTTGATCAGGTGAGGTTGAAGTGAAACTCGGTAAGTATGATGATAAAAAGATGGCATGCTAGCTCACCGTGTCGTAGGCCATGAGGACTTTACGTAGTAACTCAGGGACGGCACCCTGCGCCTCCATGGTGGGGTAGGACTCACTCAGGTCCACGGTGACGCGCAACGACCTCTCGCTGTTCAGCAGCCATGATGAGACGGTCAGAATACACTGCTTCATGTTGGCCGCAGGGGTCAACCCACATAACTCCTTAAATGACACCATTGCGTTCTGTCGGAGATGTACAACCATACACACACACACACACACACTTTAGTGCATTGTACAGTTTAGAAAAATTGCAAATACATGTTGTAATAATAATAATAATAATAATAATAATAATAGGGTGTAATTACAGCGACTACAACCTCAGCCAAATAACATGTTATAAGAATTCAAGAACGCATACAGCTGACCTTTTCAGTCCCTCTTGGGGAAAGTAAGTGTTCCCTGCTGGGTCGGGAGCTAAGTAATGGTCATATGCTAGTTAATTATGGGAGCACATTCTGCAACTAAAGAATAACTAAACTGGAAGAGACAATAAGGTTTGTTCTAGAAAAATGCAATCGTTGCGATTTCAAGCGCAAGAAGAGACTATTTGAAAAAGCACCAGAGAGCTATAAAAGCGGTGAACTTTATTCAAAGCCATGGATCTGCAGAATGCTATCTCCAATATTTCATTTAGATGAAATAGGAGTTTCATGCTGCTGGAGTAGTTTCCCATGCCATCACTGTTCTTTCTCATTTCAGTGATTTAGTGCATCATCAGTGCAAAGAAAGTGGGTATTTGCAACAATTTGTTTTTGTTTAATCTGCGAAGAAGTCTGGTGCTAGATATTTTACTTGGGCTTTAAGAGTCTGTAAACCTTAAACACATATATTTCTGCTTATATTCAATATGAAGCATGGCTGAATACCACTAATAGCACATGCAGCCACTGTATACAGTACTTTTCCGTTGTGATCCAATGGCTGCACCACATCTACATGTACCGCGACATCATGCTTACTCCATGTATGACTGGTACAACATTATCCCAACCCATCGCAACCCAACAACAACGTAGTGCAACGTTATATCTACCCACCCTTATGTGAACGAACCTAAAATCAATTCTTTGCCCAATACAACCCCAAGCCAATTACCTTATGGTCCAACACCATCAAAACCCAATCCCTTTGTGGTCCAAAATCAAGTGCTCCTTCACTATGTGGCTCAACATCAAACATCATCACTGCGCTGACGAACACCATCTCCACCCAACACTACCTGACTTCATTCCTATCTCATCTGGCTAACTCTATTCCTATGGCCCAGCACCATGGACTGCGGTTCAGGAGGTCCCAGGTTCAAACCCCATGACCACCAAGGGCACCACTTGCTCAAGTTGGCCTGTAACCCTCAAGTGCTCATATGTATAATGGGATAAAAATGTTAGTCGCTCTGGATAAGAGCGTCTGCCAAATGCTGTAATGTAATGTAATGTAATTTACACCCAAACCTCATGCTGTTCAACATCATTTCCACCCGGTTCTGATCTACAGTAAATCTCCACTTGCTCCAGCAACATGAAACCCCAACATCATTCCAAGCACATGCATCCCCGTGTGTGCCTACACCATCACAGGTTTCACAAAACCATCTTCAAATGGTCCCCAATGAAATCCCAACCACCATCCCTACACTATCTACACATAATCTCCATGTGTCAGAATACCATCAACAAATAAGCCATCTGCAGCCCAACATCTTTGACACTTGACCCTCCTGAGGTGCTATACCATCTACTTCCCATTCCCATATGGTCCAATTCTACTCCTGTCCCATCTCCAAAGGGCTTTTCTCTTTGCTCTGGTTTAAACAGTTTTTGCTTTATTGGCAAATTGGTAATTAACCATTTCAATTAGTGACCATTAAGGTAGTTAATGAGTAAATTATAAAGAGCTTAGTAATTAATTTACTGGTTTGTGTGTTCAGAGAAATAATAGTAGCATTTCTATTGTTGCATCTCAGGATGGGGTACTTCACCACCAGGTGGTGTTAGAGTGAGAAAATATACTGTAGTTCTATTCCTCGTACTAGGCTAACCTGATCAAGTATGTCTTTGTTTTCTCTGCTACTGTATAAAACTAATCATCTAATGAGACCTTGAGTCAATGTGTGAGATAAATAAAAATACAGAAATATTCACAGCAAAGATATATAAGGATCAGGGATAAAGGCCAGCTGGTTGGGATATCGCTGCATTTATCACTATTCCATTAAATTTCTGTAAAGCACATCACCATTCTTGCGGTCACATTAGATTTTTTCCCCCCCCATATAACATCCTGGAATCATCAACTCCACATTTTTGTGGAGATCTTAAGTACAGATCTTATCACGCCTCCTAAAACCAGCCAAAATAAACTGGCCTTGGGCCCTGATGAGGGGAGATTCACACGTACAGTACATAGATTGATCAGCAGAACATTAACACCACAAAACATTAACATCGATTATCAATTATGAACAGGATCATAGACATCCAAGGCTCATTTATGCTTACGGGGACCAATGGCTAGCCTGTCTGGTCCGATCCCACAAAAAAGTGAATGCAGTACGTGTCATGTTTCAGTATGGCTGAAACTCCCCAGGTCCCAATCCTATTGGGCACCAAATGGATCGGACAAACGAGTCCGATGCGTAAAAGTCCCACCCCGCAACACCACAGCACCCAAATTTCCTGATGCCAGACACCACGAGACACCCGCAGAAGTCATATCCCTAGGGGCCAGAGCTGCCCAGGTGCCACAAGGAGACCCTTCCAATACTGGGCATAATGTGCTGTATTTTGATGTTGTAGCAGTGCTGTTTATTTTTCGGCTTATTATGAATCTAGTCACTACATTTGTATGAATCTAGTCTCTACATTTGCCCTTAAAGAGTGTACACCACTTTCTCACCCCTTTCTACACTCATCTTTCTCTCTCTTTATAAGTTCTTGGGTGTGAGGGAGATTAACGGTTTGTTTAAACGCACAGTGAAATCATCCACCGGGACATCTGGTTCCCACGAGGAAACTATCTGCTGAGCTGTAACACATGGAGATGCATAGACGCATGCTCACACTCTCTCTGTCTCTCTCTCTTTCTCTTTTTTTCTTCTATACACCCACAGCTTGTCCTTCTCTTGTGCTGCATTACTTCATTCCCCTTCAGTTTAATGACCCTTCACATCACAGTTTAAGTCCCATGATGTAATAGACACACACGGTGACAGAGAGCGCGGGAAAATGCTGCTTCTTCCAAAACACATTTGGATCATCCGTCCAGATTCATCATCAGCGTGTGTATTGATGTCTCAGACGCTATCACCCGAATGCCAACCCTTTTAACCCGCATATCGATCATTTCCAGGATGAACTTATTTATGTTATTTATAACGGATTTGGTTTTTATCTCTCACAGCTCAATCCATGCAACATGATTTAGTCCTATTGATTTGGAGTTAATCAAATATGACTAAGAAGTGCAGTAGGACTTCCAGTTTCTGCAAGGACATCATGGCACTTAGAGAAAAAGGGAGAGCATTAAGGATACCGTCTCATACTAATAAAGTTGTTTCTGCGGTAAGGACTAAGGAACACTTATGATTATGTTTCATAATTAACAAGTAGTATGTTAACCATTTAAGTCTCATGTAGGGAATGGAATCACCAGGGATCAGCTGATACGATATTATCACGATGCCTTGGTGCCGATTCGATTTGTATTGCGACACTGTTAGTATTACAATTTTTTCAATTCTACAAAAACTTAAATCATTCGCTCCTACCATGTTGCCTGCAAATGTGTAACAGTTTAGAGTGCGTCACCTGTAGGATTATAGATGAATGGCAAGATTTTACCACCTTAATGCAAACATACAGTACATATATTTAAAATGTATTTTAAAAAATGGATTCTGGAGTAAGTGTGGCGATATATAAACTGACAGACAAACCAATCTCTCATCTCTATAAGTCATAAAAATCAAAGATGAACTCTATCAAAACATCAGGCACAGGATGAAAAAGAGCAATTTCGTGATATTTGATATTTGTTAAAATATGCTGTTTCATTCTCTATTTGCATTTGCAAAAAAAAAAAACACAAAGCAATTAAATAAAGAAGAAATACAAGATCTGAGAAATTATTCATCAAGTCTTAATCTTGATCAGATGTAAGAAAAAAAAAATCTAATTTCCTGGAGAGCTTTATAAGGAGTAAATTTCCCTCTACAATGGACCTTCCCTTCGGTTGTTAAAGACGTGAAAGTAGAGGTCATAGAATAAGACAAGGAAAGTAATCCATCATGACTATTATCTTCATTTTGTGAACATTTCCATTTATCATAGTTTTTTGGGGTAAATATTTATAACAGCAAATATCTAAAGTCATTACATACAGTACATAAGGCAAGTGTGAGTGAGTTTGGTGTTTCCAGTTCCATACTGTAGTACAATTTTTGTCTTTTTGTTCTTGAAGTATTTGGTGGAAGAACATGAAAAATGGGTAGAGTTACATATGATTTACTGTGGAAATTCCAATTACATACAAATTACAGGACTGAGTAGTGCGTTCATAAAGACTTAGTTTAAAATGTCCAAACTTCACACTCTCAGACCTGAAGCAGGACTCAAACCCATGACCTTGGAGGTGCCAGGCCACTGTGCTAAACACTATGCCACTGTGCCACCCCTATTGCAACAAAAAAAAAATTCTTAAAAAAATTTTTTTTTTTTGGAAAATTGCTGTTCCAAAAATTCTAAATAAACGTGTCTGTTTTCTCGAACTGAAAAATTACTGTACATGGGTGATCATGTTGCCCCTCGTCTTGCTGACTATACATATACAAAGTAGCAGATGACTCAAATGCAGTACACATCAGATTCTATTTGCCCTGGTGAAATGTAATAAATCCACTTACAGTACAGCTTGCTAATCAGTCGGCTACAAATGGGAAATGAGAACCATGTTCTTGGTGCTTTTAATTAACCCTTACAGCTCAGGCGGCAACACAGCATTCGTGAGAGACTGACTGCAAAAAAACTAACTGCTTATGCGGACGTCTTGCTGGTGTGTGTCAACGGGAGAGGCTTCAGACATCAAACTGTGCATTTGAGTTTTCAGATGTGTCTGGCTGTCATTACTTTCAGAACTCATTAATGTTACTGGAGGAATATGGGAATGACGTTGCAAAAAAGTGAAACTCACCAAATGAGTACATTATTTTCATTATTATTATTATTATTATTATTGCACACAGAAAAAAACGTAA
Source organism: Clarias fuscus (assembly GCA_030347435.1). Classification (NCBI taxonomy): domain Eukaryota; kingdom Metazoa; phylum Chordata; class Actinopteri; order Siluriformes; family Clariidae; genus Clarias; species Clarias fuscus. The sequence continues at coordinate 22,606,286 of CM059222.1, read as the reverse complement.
CAACCAGTAAAATATGCATCTGTACTATTTCTTTGCAAAACATTATACTGCCTAGTTTGTGCTAAAAAAGCATATGTTATGCTATATTGCTATATAAACATTATGACCATCTGCCAAACATGAATAGATTCCCACTTATCCACGCTGTATACTTTCTGTACTTTCTGAACTTCCTGAACCAGCATTAACCTTTTCCTCAATTTGATCTACACCAGTGCTTCTGTTGAATCAGACAACATGGGCGAGTCTTCACTCCTAATTTGCTTCAGTAAACCTTGGCCACCAAGCCTGTTGCCAGTTCGCCAGTTTTCCTTTCTTGGACCACTTTTCCTAAGTCTTGACCCCTGCAGACGGGGAACATCCCACAAGAGCTGCAGTTTTTCAGTTGTTTTGATCCAGTTGTCTAGCCATCACAATTTGTCCCTTCTCACTGTAGCTAAATTTTCAATATCTCGTTATAACGGCCGCTGGAAGTGGGTGCGATATATTAAGCTGCAAGTGAACCCTTGTTGGAAGCAGAAAAAAATGGGAAAGAATAAGGATTTGAGCGACTTTGACAAGGGCTAGATTATGATAGCTAAAGGACTGGGTCAGAGCAACGCCAAAAATGCAGGTCATGTGGGATGTTCCTGGTCTGCGGGGGTCAGGACATACCAAGAGTGATCCAAGTAAAGAAAACCTTTGAATTGGCGACGGGGTCATGGGTTCCCAAGGCTCACTGTTGCACATGGGGAGTGAAGGCTGGCCCGTGTAGTCCGATCCAATAGAAGAGTTGATCATTATATACAGTATATATATTATATATATATATATATACACACAGTATACAGTATATTAAAACATACCAATGCAGCAAATGGCTAAAAATGTTCAGGGGTTTCCCTTTATTTGAACTACTGTAATTGACTTCATTTGATAAAGAGTGCTAAATGACATCAGTGTTATTATTTTAGCACTGCTGTTTGCTGTCAATAATGAAATAATGAAAACTCGTTTAGGATGATAATGAACAACATCCAGAAGCAGACAAACTTAGCACTCTCACCTCAATAATGCAAACCTTATTAACCCTCAGACATCTCAGACAAAATGAAAACCAAATACTTTAACACCTAAGTAACAGCTCGAGCTGTAATTACTGCTGCAGATTCTCTGATGGCTCAGTTGTCTATAGATTGTGTTTGCGTTTATCAATTAGCAACCTGCCCTGCCGTACTTTTTATTGCTCCCTTTTGTGAGATACACCTATTAAGTAATTAGACCAACACAATATTTTCTCCCAGGAATTAAATACTGCATTAGTGCTGAGACGATTGTGATCAAGTCTCCTTGGTTTTCACAGAATCATCTAAACCACTACTGGAAGAAAATACACTGCTCAGTTGGCATAATGGACTATGAGGTGCTTGATACATTTGACACATAAAGTCTTCTAGCATTCCCCAAGCATCTATTATAATGCCAGTCTTAAAGGCTTAAAGAAGGTCTTCGGGCCCCATGGATCAGTCCTTATTATATTAACAGACAACAAGGTGCATAAAATAACTCATTGGTTTTGATAGGGATAGGCCTGTAGCTTGTAGCACTAAATAAATACTGTATAATCTAATAATGATATTTGTAGGGTAGGCATGATGAACAGGCAATGGAGAAGAGGATTGTTTTCAGTTTTTAAACATCCATCTAAGCACTTAGGAGGAGGTACTGTAGATCTGTGATACAAATGGTTCACTCACCACAGTTTGGGACATGTGTAAACCTGCAGATTAGTTGCACAATTCATAATCATAATGTAAAATATGGTATTACTGCTGCTGCTGCATGGTGTTATACTTGGGCCTGTTCCTGAATTTTTTTTTTTTTACTGCTTCATCCTGTATACAGGTGTGTGTAAGGCCTGGAGTCTATCCCAGGAGATTCAGGGCATGAGGTGGAGTACACACACACTACTGGCAATTTGGGAAGGCCACTTAACCTAATCTGCATGCCTTTGAACTGTGGGAGAAAACCGGAATACCCAGAGGAAACCCACCAAAAAAAACATGCAAACAGTATCGAGGTGGGAATCGAACCTGGACCATGGAGGTGCAAGGTGACAGTGCTAACCACTAAGCCACCATCACTTTTTTTTTTTGCATGTGCACAAATTACATTTTCGCTTGATCAAACACTCGCATAAAATCTAATTACTTGTTTTTTTGTTACAAACCATTTCTCACCAACATACTATTACTATTCATTAATTCATTTGTCTTCTATCCTGTACAAGATCGTAGGGGCCCTGAAGCCTATCCCAGGAGACTTGGGCATGAGGTGAGGTACACCACAGACAGGGTGCCAATCCATTGCAGAGTACACATGCACATACATTACGGGCAATTTTGGAACGCCAATTAACTTAATCTGCATGTCTTTGGACTGTGGAAGGAAACTGGAACACCTGGAGGAAACCCACCAAGCACAGAGAGATTATGCAAACGCTACACACAGACCGGAGCTTGAGTAAGCCATACCTGCACATTTTCCCGTAAATCTGTTGCCTCCCGAAGGGGCTGTGTGGAAGCCCTAAAGAGTTCATCTATTACTTTGATCCCTGTGGTCTTGGTTGAGGTGTACTCCCTTGCTTTGCGACCCTTCCTCACAGAAAGACCTCGCTTGTGAGCTTTGCCCCCACCACGCCTGTTTGTAATGGCCACGTGAACAAATAACGTAGTATTGGGCAAAAACTCTCCTGTAAGTGACTGCAGTGGTACATGACGATATCCCGGTTGCAGGCACTCAAAGGGTATGGTGTACTGGCCAATGAACTCATCGCCAATGTAGTCATCATCGAGAACCACAAAACGTAAAACCGCTAGTTCAGGAAGATTTATCTGGAACTCAAAGCTCTCATCAAAAATAGGATTGTCACCGTTCTGTGATACAGTCTTTGTGCGCTGCTCCGCACAATCTGCAGGGATCCCGTGAATCTCTACATAGATGTACGGCTCTACCACATCACCTTTTGCTGCTGAGCCTCGAGGTTTTGGCAGGTTTTGGCCACTGATCACCTTGATATGGAGGAGCTGGGCAGATACACCAGGCAAAGAATCACGAGCATTGGCACTGAAATATGAGACCTCCTCACGCATTATGGCAGGACGCAGCACATAACCACAGTTGCCGTTTTGCCTAAACCAACCCAAATTTAGGTCCATCATTAGGCCTGGTGTTTGGTAATTCATAGCCACAATCTGACAACCACATTTCCAAAAGTCCTGTGGGTTCATATTGCTGGCATCGATGCGCATGGGAGTTGGGTATACCCGAGACAGAAATCGCTTATTATAACTGACAAAGTCCTCAGGGTACTCATTAGCAAAGCGATTAGCATCCACCTCGTTGAAGGAACAGATCTCCCAGTATTTCTGTTCCCTCTTTGAGGACTCAAAATCTTTAAACTGGACAGATTTGCAAAGGGTGACAGTATCTGACAAATCTTTACAAAGTTGTAGCCTCTTGCAACCAAAACCGTTTAGATGGTCCTTATCCTCTGCTCCTACCAAGCGCCGTGACATCTCAAGCCCCTCTTCCTCATCAGTCACATCCCCCTCAGAATCCTGTATGTCAGGTGGCAGGCATTTCCCTTTCAGAAGTATCTTGCCTTTTAGTTTCTCCGGGGAGGGCAGATAGTTTTCCTCAAGACTAGGAGGCTCTGTGTGGAGTTTGTCCCCTAGGATCTTCTTCATGTGCTGGGCCATGACCCTCTGTTGTGGGACACTGCAGTGCGTCACTAGGCACAGAATAAGAGGATACTCTGAGCTCTCAAAGGCATACTGGTTAATGACATCCAGGACTTTTGAGAAGGCCAACTGGGAGGCCACGGAGCTGCCTACGTAGACTATGGGCTCACAGTCAGGACCATCCCACACCACCATCTCTATGCTACGGCAGCCCATACGCAGGGCACGGACATAGCTGCTGATGTCTGAGGAGCCCCAGTAATGATCCTCCAGCAAAGAGGCATTGTGTGAGGAGTTGATGTAGTAGTGCGACAGTGGTTGCGTCATGTCCTGGCAAACACTTTTGTGCTGTGGGTCAAAAATGTGGCACTCAGATGACAAGAGGTAATGTGTAAAACCATCAATAGATAGGTAGCCGTGATCACGACCTTCAGCTGATGGCTCATATTTTCTTACAATTTCGCGGCACATTTCTTCTGTCACTCCTTCAACACCTTGCTCAACTTCCACAAACAACATTAAGTCCTTAGAATCCAGGTATTCCTTGTTGCTCGAGAACTGCACAAGCAGGAAAAATATCTCAGGTCGTGTGCACAATTCACAATATGCTTCTACAAACAAGTCTATGTCAATGGCCTCGCCGTAGCGTTCTTTGGCTTTCTGAAGTTCTTTAAACTTCAGCTCAATCCGAGACTCCCTCATGCCTGGATTGAGCCCCTTGATTATCTGCGTGGCACGAAACAGGTCAATATATCCCTGCCTTTCTACATCGGCCAACTCGAACACAGAGCCGATCCAGGACGTTCTTACGCTCGGCTGAGTGGCTTCAACCACTCCAACCATGTGCCGTCCGTAAGAGACCAGGTATCTCAGTCCCATCACCCAGGTGCTGACCACGTCTGCTGTGCTTGCCACCAAATCCAAAGACTCGTAGTTGTCACCATAAATGATCGAGAAAGCGCACTCATCTGGAAACTGATCCGAGAGACCATTGCTGCGGAGGACAGGAGTCTTTTTCCCTAACCGCACCTCTTTGATGCTTTTGATCTCCAGCTTGGCCTTTTCCGAGTCTTTTTTTGAAGGTTCCCAGCGGAGCCAGCGCAAGTCGGGGTCTAGCAGGAAGTATCGGTTGTACATGCGCGAGTTGGAGCGGACCTTTTTCATCTCGCATCCCTCCAACATGAAGGCCATGCAGGCGGCCGTGCTGTTCATCTTGCGGTCGCTTGGCATGGAGCTGAACGACACCGTCTTCTTCCTCACCTGCCTCTGCTTGGAGTTGTTCTGCAGACAGAGCAAAACAGAGGCTGTCAGTAAATCTAGCTTGGGTAAATATGTACACACAATGCAAGAAAGCACCATATGCTGCATATGCGCATGCAACGAAGAGCTCACACATTTAAATAGAGCGTGACTGTTTGTGTCTTTGAGGATTCCGATCGCATCGTCATTTGACTAAATTATGTTATGATATCATGATGTTATGATATGACTAAAGGCTGTTAAAAAATTCTTAATAAAAAGAAAAGATAGGATCCACCCATTCATCTTAGGACCATGGAGGCCAATGATGACCATTGTATTTTCTTTTCTATTTGTATGTGTTAGAACCTTTGCTCAACAATCACATGCACATTCACACACTACGGGAAATTTGAAAACACCTAATTAGCCTAATCTGCATGTCTTTGGGAGGAGCACAGGGACTGCACACCAAGTCCATACACACAGACCCGATATGGGAATTGAACCTGGGGCCTGGAGTTGCAAGGCGACAATGCGAACCACTAAGTCACCGTCTCGCCATAGAATAGCCATGGATTTATAGCACAGTGAAATTCTTTTTTTTTAAATATCCCAGTTAAGAAGCTGGGGTCAGTGTGCAGGGTCAGCCTGGATACAGCACCCCTGGAGCAGATAAGGTTAAGGGCCTTGCTCAAGGGCAGATAGGGTTAAGGGCCCAAGAGTGGCAACTTGAACCACAGACCTTACGGAAAGTAACCCAGAGCCTTAACTGACTCAGCCATCACTGTCCCACTGTTCTTAATAAATAAACAACAACTGACCATTAAGGTCAAACTTAAAAAATCCTGATACAATCAGCGGCAGGAACAAAAACAAGACAGACGAAACACGCCAGAACTGAAAATATTAATATACAACTCTGTACAGAACAAACTCATGCCACAAGCTATTTACATCTTTAGGGTGTCAGAAGCTATGGTGTAAACTAAAATCTTCAATGAGAAACACAATCAGCAATTTAATCTCTCTCTCTTTTTAAAAATCCTGCTCCTTAATTTTGAAGCACAATAAAAATCTCTATATAAAAAAAAAACAATCTTCTACTTTTTTGGCCCATACATGGGTTTTTGATATTCACCGCCAATGCTCAGTACTGAATATTCCCCTGAGTGTGTGTGTATGTGTGTGTCCATGCATTTTGCGCTCTGATTTGTTGCTTTTTGATGAAAAGCTTTGAGGTGTAAACACCCTGATTATGTATGTTATTCTCTCTCTCTCTCTCTCTCTCTCTCTGACAGATGGGGTTAAAGAGCTTCCTCTGGCCTGTGTATCCATAATGACCTCAAGGGCAAGAGAACAGAGGAAAGATAGATGAAGGGAAGCGTGCTCTTTAGCAATGAACACACACATGCACACGTGCACGCACACACACACACACACACAAAGCTTGTCAGTCAGTAGAAATGTCCACCAGAATTTTACAGATTGTAGTGCAGTGCGACACTGACCCTGTGTAACATTAGAAGCATCTCTCTCTCTCTTTCTCTCTTACACACAAAACTGTATAAGGTTCTATGTACGTATGTGCTTTCTCACTGCACTTTCAATAATAATGACCCACAGAAACAGAACTAGAGGTTCTTGCTCTAATTTGTTCCTCACAATATCCTTACATAAATCTAAATAAGGCTGCTTCTCTAGTACAGCGAGAAGTACAGTGTCTGATGAGGCTAACATGGCCGTGTTTGTGTTAGCGTATAGAAAGTTATAATATAATTAAGAAAAGGAGTATCAGAATAGATATCAGCACGGATATGATGTGGTTGTAGGCACGAGCGGGCAGCCCGAGTAGAACAGCACGACCTCAAGTGTAATATTGCTTTTATACAACAATTCCACAAACTCCATTTATTATCGACAGATTATGATTTGTTTGTTTCTTTAATCTTCTCCACCGACATGTTACAGTTGGTGACAGATAGTTGTGAAAGTAGTCTTAAATTATTACCGGTAGCCAAAAGGTGAGGATAATAAACCATGTAGGTGGTGGACAGTCCTGAGAAACTTAGTAGATTTACTTTATACAGTTAGTCCCCGAGTTTCATTCCAGGAGCACGTTTGTAAGTTGGATTTGTTCCTAAGTCCAACAAAGTTAGTCTTATACGCCTTTGACACAAATATACAACGTAAAGCATTACCAATCCACTTGAATAAATCTCTGTCCCCTTTCCCCAGGCTGCCATCATGTGGCCAAAAACTGTAACCGCACCTAAGGAAATGATTCTCACACAGTGTTGTCTCTGCGCCTTTAAATCGTGAGGGGAATCCTGGACGCCTTTCTGGCTCAGAGCTGTTTTCCGCTGTATTAGCTTGTGAACTCTGTTTTGGTGGGGATTTTCCGAAATTAGAGTTATTCACCATTATTTATCATCGTGCTCCTGGACTACAATGCACATGAGCTACTTCTGTGATATGTTCGCATCTACAAATGTTTGTAGAACCACAGAATTTAGAATTTTAGCTATCTTCCCGGGTTCGGGGGTTGAATCCCAAATAGTGTAACATGGAAAACTAGTGTGCTATGTCGGGTCTAAGTTAAGAATCCCTTGTTCCACTCACCAAGTAGTGCTCTTGATCAGGGGTTAGAGAGGGATTTGGGATTAGAAGGTAGGTAGCTTTGTTGCTCATGTTAGCTATAAACTAAACAAAATGGACGGTTCAGAACGACTTAAATGCAGTTACTAAGGAGACCAAGTCTTGTTTAAGATGACATATGACATCAGATGTGTTTCCTGGTCGCTGCTCTTTCCTCAGCACTACGGACTGTACCGACCTACTTTCTGATATGGAGCATCACTAAGTAAACTTACTGCTGTTCAGAATCAGAAATTGTTATGCTCTGTATCTACAGTATCTCTATATCATATATTGTTATGCTCTATATCAGCACTCATGGAATGCCTCTCATCCAATCAGATTACTCGGTCTATATGATTAAAATTTTTGTATGTACACTGTAATTGTAAGCGACCTGTGAAAAACTCTCTTAGTTAATGTATTAACATTTTAAACACAAAACCCAGCACGAGGATTTGTTAACAATCAATTATTTGGCAATATCAGTATGTAATAATTGTATAAATCTTTGATTATAGATTTGTGATTAATAGTAAATCTGGAAAAAAGTATATTAAAGGCAACATTGTCAGTTTGTTTGACTGATTATAATTTTCCTAATGCAGCTTTGTCACGTCCTCCCATTGGACAAATTAGGTTCGCGTCTATAAAATGCCTCGATAGTCCTACAAGCTTGATCCGGATATCCCTCTGTGTGTGTGTGGATGCATGAGAGAGAGAGAGAGAGAGAGAGAGAGAGAGAGAGAGAGAAAATGGAAGCGAGATTTGTGTGTATTCCGGTGTGATTTCTCTTTAAGTGTGTCGCCCTACAACACCGCAGTCAAGGTTACTCTAATGCAGAAGTGTGTTCTGGTATCCAGGGAACAGTGTAGAACTCGTCCATCCCATAATATACCAGCTTGACACTATCCCTCGCTCTCCTTCACTCCGGTTCATCCTGCGTGCTGCATTCGTACGCCCAAGTTACCCTTGTGTTTGCTCCAAAAAGGGCTTTCTTTTTCTTGTCAATTTGTAAACATTGTTTTTTTTTTATTTGTAGAACTGAGAGGCAAGACCATCGAAGCACAGCCGGCATAACCAGCGGTTAATTCATCATAGTCCTAATTTCAATTTAACAGATAGGAATATACCCTGGATCTCAGTACACGGCAGGGCATCAAGACACACATACAGTATACATGCCCAAAACATGGTACTGGTGCTAAAAAGTAGGTGAAAGTGAATTTTCACATAGGATCATATAACACCATTTTTCATAATAATGAATGTTTTTTTTTTTATCTTATGATCCGTGCTTTGTTCGTAATTATGCACACACATTTATATCTTTATCAGATAAAAAGAAAAACATTTGCGAAATACAATTTCATGTCCTTTTATGTAGTGTCCGTAACTTTTGGAATTCAAATCTTTCAACTGTTATTCAGAATTCACATAAAGACATAAACCTGTAAAAGTGTATTATTCTAAAAATTTCTAAATTGTTAAGATGTTGCAACATGAATTTGACATGGTTACAGACACTACATATTTTTTTTAAGCTTTTAAGCTTTTTAACCAAAAACCCATTCTAAGCCACAGGAATTACAGGTCATATGCTTAAATACTCAAAGAAATATGAATAATTTCCATTTTTAATTATTATTGTTTGATATATATATATATATATATATATATATATATATATATATATATATATATATATATATATATATCATAATTTCTAATATATATCAGAGATTGCTATTGAAAAATTTACTCAGTACTTGAGTAGTCTTTTCACCAAATCCTTTTTTACACTCATACTTGAGTAATATTTTGGATTACTACTTTTTACTTCTACTAGAGTAATATTATTTTGAAGTACAGCTACTTTACCCACCTCTGAGCCACATACACACACACACACACACACTGAGAGAACATGTGAAACTATATCAAGACAGTAATCAGAGCTCGAGATCAAACCGGGGACACTGGAGCTCTGAGTGCAGCGGTAGCCACTCTACCACTATAGTGCGCTTCAAAAATATCACAAGATTGAATTATATAATCAGGAACAAGATGAAAAATTCAGCTTTGCTGGAAAGAAATTATCATTTAAAGCTCCTATATTTTTCTCTTTCTTTAATAATTTAACACAGGTCTCAAAACTCTTTTTCTCTTAATGCTGTTTCAAACTTATTTCACTCCTCCTCTGAACATGCCAATTCAGCGTTTATGTAAATGATCTACTGCTGAGCCACGCCCCTGCAGAGAACTACAGAGCTGTTCTGAGAACAAGCCGAGGGAGGGTTTACCTTACATGATGTCACATTAGAAGGAAAATCTGACTGGCTTGTTTAAGCATATGATCAAAAAAAATTAAAAAGGACAAAGAATAGAATGGTACAGTAGGTTGCCCACAGTGCTCTTTATAACGCAACTTGTGACCATTTCAATCTTTAATATCAAATATTCATATTGCCCTATGGCAATGTTTTGAATGTTTATGACTTCCAGATGTTTTAGGAATTATGTCATTGTCACTGGATCATAAAACTGACTTTGGGTCAAACAACATGACATTAGCGAGTTAGTTAAACCACTGCTGTGAGAGATGCTTTAAAATGAAGATCTTGGTCTCTGGATTATAAGAGAAACAGATTTTTATCTAAGCTTTGAAAGCTATAAAAAAAATTTTTTTTAAAAATCAGCTTGTCTGATAGCACTTGAATATTTAAACAGAAACACCCAAAGGTCTTCCTGTCTATGAGTACTTGTTTTCACATGAGGTTAAAAAAATACCTCTGCACCGTGATTAGTGCTTGTTGCATTTCTCATGTGCGGCAGGTTAACACGGGTCTCAGAGCTCCCTTAAAGTATGTGTATTAATGCTCCAGCTGAAATCCCCCTTCACATAATGCATTTTTTTTCATACTTCAAACCTCTTTATTTTATTCCTCTTCCAAATGCACCATTCCATCATCTATGTAGATGAACTACTGCTGAGCCACGCCTCTCCAGAGAACACCAGAGTTAAGCAACAAGCAAGGAGAATCAGCTTCTTCTATGAGGTCACATTAGGATAGAAATCTGATGAGCTTGTAAAACCTTAACCTGCAGAGCCATCTTAAATTCTTTAAATAACGAAACAAAAAGTCATTTTTGCATAATATAAGGGGTCCTCTTTAAAAGAATGAGTCATCTGCCTGAGGGTTGAGCTGAGGTGAAGTGCTGTTGGTGTTCAGTGCTCGCAGAAGTGAAGTGCTCCTTTTCTCTGCACTTTCTCTGCCCACTTCTCTGCACAATGCTGACACACACCTTTCAAGTGCTCGAATCATGTCAATTCAGGCTCATTGTTAAAGACCATGCTCACCTAGGATGGTCTTTAAGAAAAGGATTAGGGCCACCATAAAAATAAAAAATTGAGTTCTGACGTTAATCTCAGGGCTCAGGTATTTTTTTCCCCCACAGAATTCTGACTTTACTCTCAGAATTCTGACTTTTTTCTCAGAAATCTGACTTTAAATGTAGAATTCTGAATTTACTCTTAGAATTTTGACTTCTTTTCTCAAAATTCTCACTTTACTCTACATTTAAAGTCAGAATTCTGAGAAAAAAGTCAGAATTCTGACTTTAAATGTAGAAATCTCACTTTACTTTCAGAATTCTGACTTTTTTTCTCAGAAATCTGACTTTAAATGTAGAAATCTGAATTTACTCTCAGAATTCTGACTTTTTTTCTTAAAATTCTGACTTTACTCTCAGAATTCTGACTTTTTTTCTTAAAATTCTGACTTTTTTTCTCAGAATTCTGACTTTACTCTCAGAATTTTGACTTCTTTTCTCAAAATTCTCACTTTACTCTACATTTAAAGTCAGATTTCTGAGAAAAAAGTCAGAACTCTGACTTTAAATGTAGAAATCTCACTTTACTTTCAGAATTCTGACTTTTTTTTATAGAACTCTGACTTTAAATGTAGAAATCTGACTTTACTCTCAGAATTCTGACTTTTTTTCCCCTCAAAATTCTGACTTTAATCTCAGGGCTCAGGTATTTTTCCCCCCACACAATTCTGACTTTACTCTCACAATTGTGACTTTTACCCTCACAATTGTGACTTTTTTTTCCTCCAAAACTCAGAATTCTTTAAACTCAGAATTCAGATGTGGAATGCTTCCTGTACAGGTACAGTAAGGACTAGCTTGACAGCATACTCTGCCCCACCCACCTTGGTAGAGATGGGAAAAATTCGATTCACAATTACATATCAGATTCTTTGGAGTGGCAATTCATACATCACCACACTGAATCCAAAATCAATTTTTTAAAAGATAATTTTAATTTATGTATATGTATAATTATGTTAATTTATATATATAATGTATATTAGATGAGGCGGCACAGTGGTGTAGTGGTTAGCACTGTCGCCTTGCACCGCCAGGATCCGGGTTCGATCCCCGGCCAGGCTCGATTCCGGTCTCTGTGTGCATGGAGTTTGCATGTTCTCCCCATGCTTGGTGGGTTTCCTCCGGATACTCCGGTTTCCGCCCACAGTCCAAAGACATGTAGGTTAGGCTAATTGGCGTTCCCAAATTGCCTGTAGTGTGTGAATGAGTGAGTGTATGTGTGTGATGGATTGGCACTTTTGGCACTTTGTCCAGGGTGTACCCTGCCATGTGCCCTAAGTCTCCTGGGATAGGCTCCAGCCCCCCCGTGACCCTGAATACAGGATTAAGCGGTATAGATGATGAGTGAGTGAGTGAGTATATTAGATGGTAACAGTACAGTTCCTCTATAATCCTACAGGTGGTGCACTCTAAACTATTCACACATTGGCAGGCAGCACACCATCCTAGCAAATTATTTGTAAAGTTTATTTAGAATTGTAGCACCAGAACCCAGGATTTGGAGATTGCATTAAAATAAGCACGGCAACTCTGTAGGATTATATCGTATTGACAGGGCCGATTATTAAATTACACCGCATCTCACACGAGAGCAAGAATCCCACAACCTTATTACACACTACTCTGATCTTAACTAGGGGTTAATTAAAACAGTTTTTCTCTTTGACCCCGGAGTTTCTCCGCTGCACTCACGGCTCTGAATGTGGCCTAATAATTATCCCACTTCCACACACACTGTTATTTATCCAATCCTGCTGAGCGCTTTTCCCAACACACACCTGCTCACACTTGACCTAATTAACATGAAAAGAAAAATCCTGACCTGAGAAAGCTTTGCTAGTTTCCATACATCCGTTTGACGACACGTGGATCCAGGCGAGGCGTGTGAACAAACTCTTGGTTCTCTGCTTTGCTTTTGGGATAGAGCTCCAACAGGAGAGCGACTAAATAAAATCTATGACTACTTTTTGCTTCTAATTAACCTCTTAAACTCCAGGGGACTGGGCTTCATTAAACACTTCCACTCTTTGCTACATAGACTCGAGTACTGTAATATTACTTTAATCTATTTGCACTGTTTCCCTTATAACCACTGAATAAAAACCTGAATGCACATGTTATTTCACACAGTAATTTACATACCTACAATATCTATGACTTCTATGATTCACTCAATGAATAAAAAACATTTAAAGACGTGTTGCGCGGTGTGTAATATGGAAATGTGAAAACCGAAGTGAAATGTGATGGACAACAAAGTAAAAAGCTCCACCGAAAAACATCATTCTTATTTGTCATGTCTATGTTTAGGAACGTGAGCCTATTCGCACAAAATAAGGAATATGTTTATATTTCAGAGTTCCACTTTCTGTCCAAGATGCTTTTCTAATTCCGCTTTCTTTTCCACTAATGCACTCAACGCTTAGCTTAGGCTTAAAGGAGTCATTTTTGAATGTCTGGAGTGTTTCTACAAACAAACAAACAAACAAACAGACAAACAAACAAAAAAAGAGTAAAAGACATTCTCTGCATTTTGTTCCTTTTTTCCCCATTTTTTGATGGGAATGTGACCTCATATAAGGGGAACCCACCCCCCGGTTTGATCCTCACCTCTGCTGTTCTGTTTAGGGGCGTGGCTTGGTGGTTGCTCCATTTGCATAAACACAGAAACAGTGCTTTCTGAAAAGGAGCGAATCTGAGAGACTTTGTTTGTTAACATGTTCTGTTCTGTGTGTGTTTGGTGCGTTTCCTCTGGGTACTCTGGTTCACTCCCCAAAGACATGCAGATTGTGGTGTTTCCAAATTTCCCCGAAGTGTGCTTGTGTCCTCTGCATTGGATTGGCACCCCATCCAAGGTGTAGTGTTTTATTAGCAAATGTGTCAAATGAGTTGTAGTGACAGTAAACAAAAAGAAAAAAAGATTCCAGATCAATGCTTCATTTGAACTCTTCCAGTCTCGCCATGGCTTCCTCCACCTTTAAGTGGATCTCCAAATTCCTCACTGGTCTGATCAGGCTTGGGAAGCCTATCCATGTGTCCTGGTGAGTCTCCTGGATGCAAGCTTTCTCCATCTACACCGGTGGCTACACATTAAAGAACTCATCGTCTGAACTTCTGAAATTTGGCCGTCGGTTATATTTATACCGACGTCGCGAGTGTTTCATAATTAGGAGTATGAGCAAACGTATTTGGCCAATAAGACATCGTTTTAGTTCGGACTGAGGCTTTTGAAACACAGCCAAGCTTTTCTGGCTACTGCGCTACTCCTACTTCACAAGCTGCACGCTGTCTAATTAACTGTATATTAACCGAAACGGCAGTTTTCACCCTCTACAGCTAATCAGCAGCAAAAAGCAACAAATTATCTTTAGGTTCATTTTGTAGCACGCCTTCTGTCCTGCCAAATACGCCAGGCAGAGTTTGAGTTTCGTAACAAATCACTGACGGTTCATGCTGAGAGTTGAGAGGCGCCTGGATGTTGTTGTTTTTTTCGGCGTCCTGCTCTGTTCAGATAAATCCGAACCGCTCGCAGAGAGTGCACCGTAAGTGGCCACTCGAATAAACACTGAAGTGTATTATTCACTGATAACAACTACAGTCGGAATAATACACAAAAAGAAAAGAAGGCGGCTTTTTATTTTGTTGAGCCTTGTGTCCTTCTCTCTCTCTCTCGCTCTCTCTCTCTCTTTGTGTTTGTGCTTGTGTATACACAACATGCCATGTTCCACTAAATGCCGGTAAATGACTCACAACCAAAGTCAATAATCACAGGACGGACTGATCTGGAGTCGGGCCGTACGTTTAATCTGAAGCAGAAATGTTCTGAAGGTCAGGAACCGCTGTCAGGCTCATACATCATTACTGTCCTGCTGGCAGACAGCAGACACGCCACTGATACGTCTCAGCTGTCCAAATCGTTTCGGATCCGCTGATAATCAGGTCGTAATGAGGCAGTGAGGCTGTGGTTTAAAAGTGGATGATCTTTAGTAAGATCTGTTTTGATTACAGCACCACACTATCACTCTCATTTAAACTTTAGCTCAGGGGCCGTGTTTGTACTGTGCATCTACTGTACGTGACTTGAGGCAAGTCGTATATTGTTGGTGATGTACTGTACAGTTGTTATTTAATACAGTAGCAGCTGCAAAGTCAGTTGTCGTGAGTTACAGTACTAGTGCCGGGCGATCACAACACAACATTATGTCAGTAAAATTCAGCTGAAGTCCAAATGAAACTAACATAAGCCTTATATAAAGTGTGTGTATATATACGTATACATACACACACACATATATATATATATATATATATATATATATATATATATATATATATATATATATTGTATACAACCGTTCAAAGCCACGTGAAGTAAAAAAAAATTATTTTTTTTTTTGCATTTTTGCAAGATTTAGTGAAGACGTACAATAATGGGTCCCAAGAACGTTAGCAAAACCAGCATCAAGAAGAAAAAAAAAGCCACCTTCAGTTCGTTTGTAAAGAAGCCGGTGCCAAGAATAATCATAAATTAATCTTTAGTGACGTTTAGTTCTATTTATTTCATATTTGACTTTATTTACATGTCTATTCTAAATGTTTGAATTGTTTTTATACACAAAAATACGATTATAGCATTGAAAATTGGTAAATTTTTTGGGTGGCTGGAACAAATTATATATATATATATACACATATACATACAGTATATCATCTATTAATCCAGGAACCTCTGTAGTCCAACTAGGCACTGTGGAGCCCAATAGTGACCATTGAATTTCTTCCTATTTGTACAACCGTGGTAAGCCCTCCGGTCAACATTTACACACTACTTGCAATTTGGAGACGCCAATCTGCATGGCTTTAGACTGTGGGAGGAAACCCACCAAGCAGAGAATATGCAAACTCCATACACACAGACCCGATATGGGAATCAAACCCGGGACCTGGTAGTGCAAGATGACAGTGCTAACCACTACGCCACCGTGCCGCCACATACTATTGATTTAATTCAATTCAATTTTTGTCCGTTGTGCTTTTTGACTCGATTTGATCTGATTCAATAGCACTAAACCTTACAGCTATATTTCTTATACAGTAGGTTTTGAAATATTAAACTCTACTGAATGTAATTTATGAGCTGTTTAATTAAGTGCTGTGTAACTGTGTCGTTGATTGTTTTCATATCATGTCCCATACAAAGAGACATTTTTTTTTCCTGCCAAGCTTTGCGTCCGCGCTCCACTCCAGTCCAGTAGATGGTAGTAACGCACCAACTATCCATAAATTCAAAAGAAGAAGCCATACTCTATCAAACCACAATTAGTTTTTTACGGTTTCTATTTTCAATAAAAAGCTGTAGAAATTTTCAATTTTAAACCATTTGATGATTATAAGTTTACCTACTGTATATAGTAAAGTGTAAATCAAAAAAAAAAAAAAAAAAAAAGAGAGCCTGCTTCCCTGGCCTCCCAGGAACTCTTTAATGGCCTTTTCTTTTATTGGAAAAACAGCCTTGTTTAATTTAATCGCCAAAGGAATTTCCCATTAAGACAACCTCTTAGCATCTACTGTAGAATAACAGCAGGAAATATAAAGTCGGACCTGCGATTGTGTCCACTTGTCACTTCCTGGCTCATCACCATAAATGCCAATCAGCTTTACATCTTACACCAGAAATTTCATCCCAGTGAGTCCCAGTTTGACCTGAACGCCCTCTGTAGTTAAAACTATGTCATGCATGATCTTCCTCCATAGGAATAAAAATGCTTGAGAAACCCAGACTAACACACAGTGATGTTCAGTGAAGGGGGTTAGTGTAGGTGAAATAATTGGCAGGTAGATCAGCACCTGTGTGGGAGTAATAAGAGAGCAAGCAAAAGTGATGAAAAGACTAAATAAATAAAAAAAGAGAGACACTGATAAAAGTGAATTTTTCTGCCCTATACAAAGGGCTTGTGATTTGAGAAGCCGTGAATGTTCACCACGCAGACGCAGACGCTCTCAGTTATCATTAACAATGGTGACAGACATGGAGCAATACTGGGAAAACAATAATTAGTTCATCAAGAAGGGAAGACGGTGACAATAATACGGAAAGAAAAGCACAACATCTTCTTCTGAATGTTTTAGCTTTGCATCAGCGCTCGTTCCGACACAGATCAACTGTCTTCCTGTGTGCTTGTTATGCACGCAAATGCAGGAGCATTGCTTGTTTTTTCTTCTTCTTCTTCTTTTTGTTTTTAGAGCAGTTCTGGGGTGTTGGCTTTTGTTTTGCTATGTGAGAGTTTCTCTGGCGTAAAGTGACGCAGTTCTCCCCTGGTGCGAGAGGAGCCCACTCACAGCTAAAAATATCAGCACTGAGGTTCGCCAAGCCTGCTCATGGCCTTCTCACACATCCTCGAGCTCAGGCTTGAAAAGAAACTGTGGCTGTGGTGGGATAACTGTCAAACTGATGTTACAGTACCTTGCATAAGTATTTGCCCCTCGATCCTTCCTCCCTATTTTTACAGCAAAAAATCTTAACTTTGTTAAAAGATCTTGATTATTCACTGATTAGCCATAACACCAACTGAATAACAGTTATAAATTATATACCGGTAAACTAGTAACAGGATTATGGGCACCCATGGCTCATCTATGCATGTGGGGACTAAAAGTTATCCCGTCCAGTCTGATCCCACAGAAAAGACCATGTAGGCTATGTTGGAAAGGCACCAGAACACTCAGTACATCACAGCTTCGTGTTTATGGGGTTTATTAGGCAAAGAGTTCAAGGTTTCTGATCTGGCCTCCAAATTCCCCAGACCCAATCCATTTGAGCACCCATGGTCTGCACAAACAAGTCCGATCAATTGATGTCCCAATCCACAACACATAACACCCAAAGGATCCACTGCTAACGTCCTGGTGCTAACGTCCACCATTTAGTGGTACTGTACATTTAGACACATTCCCCAGGGGTCAGAGGAGCCCTGGTGGCAAAATGGGAATCTACAAAATATTGGGCCCATTTTTTTCCCACCCGCCACTAGGGGACTCCCACAATAAGGCTACTCGCGTAGCGTTTCCTCCGAATCACGTGACCCCAGCCAACCACATCTTTTCGCAGCACTATTCGCTCCTTCCGCTTGCGTGAGCTCACAGACGCCCATGATTGGCTGTAGAGCCGTGATTGATGTGATAACGCTAAGCGACTCCCATCCCACCCCACTGAGAGATCTCTCCAGACCCTCGGCTGCAGCAGGTTACAGCATCACCCAAGAATCGAACTAGCGATCTCCGACTGATAAGGTCGTTTAAGGCCCTTTGTACTACTAATGTATACGTCACACTTCTCATTACCTCTGTATGTCTCCTTCTCTCTCATTCCCTCTCTTTCTTTAGTAAAGCGGAACGACCTCCTTTGTTGAATTTCACAATATTTGCTTAATGTTTTGGGTTATAATGTTAGGGTTGATCGGTGTATAGTTGAATTTATCTGATGTCGGTGTTACATCCTGGAACCAAAACTGGCAGGAAGTTGCATCATCAAAAAGAAATTAAAAAAATGATGTTCTTTTTTCTTATTCTTTTTGCTTATTATACTTATTAATATTTTTATATTGACTGATATGGTCAATATAAAAATGCACAACCCCGTTAAGCTGTTTAACTAATTTATAGACTGAATTTACAGCCTTAAGAATCACTAAGGACTTTTTATTATTAGTTGGATTTTATTTGTACTGGGTTTAGAATTTTTTAACCAACAACCCAGCGAACGTCCTGTAACCTTGTCCAGTTTTAGAAAAAAATGATCGAATGAGTTATCGAATTTCATGTTTTATTAGAAACATATCAATGAACTTGTCATTCAACTCTTAAACATTCCTGTATGCTGTCAGTTATAATCCTTAGAAAGAAAGAAAGAAAATCAATGAATTGGCCAAATTCACTATCGGCAGGTGAGACGATTTAATCGGGAGGTCGTATAACATCTCCAGTGTTCTGTCCTTAATAAACAGTGATACATTACTGAACCAACTACAAAACATCCTTTATTCACATTGGACCAGACACAGAATACTCCTATCATGTATATGAAGCAAGATTTGAACCCAACCAACCCTGGAGGTGCGAGGCGACAGTGCTAACCAATAAGCTCCTGTGAGTTTCTATTTCAAGCCAAAGTCACCTTTTGAAGATCTAGTATGCATAGCTGCTGTGTATTAAGGTCACCTGCCTGATAAGGTCTAGTGGAACTAGGATGAGGACAGCCTGTGTGTGTGTGTGTGTGTGTGTGTGTGTGTGTGTGTGTGTGTGTGTGTAAGCGTGAGTGTGTTTCCTGTGGGAAACCCAACTATAAAGGAAAGTGGACTGAAGCCAAGAACAGACTGGAGAACACCAACACTAATGGCAGGATGTAGACACGGGACAAAACAAAAAAGTCCTGGTAATGATCTGTAACCTTAAATTTTATAATAAATAGAATTAAGTATATAATTAGGATTAGTATGCACAGCGGCTTTTAATAACTATTATTATTATTAATTCATTCATTTATGTTTATTCATTTATTATCTCAGGAGACTTAGGACACGAGACGGGGGGCACCCTGGACGTTTTGAAAATCTATCGCAGGGCACACACACACACACACACACACACACACTACGGGCAATTTTGGAATGCCAATGAACCAAATATACATGTCTTTGGGAGGAAACCCACCAAGCACAAAGAGAACTTGCAAACTCCAGGCGGGAATCGAACCCGCATCCCTGGAGGTGCAAGGTAACCGTGCTAAACACTACGCCACCATGCTGCCATTATTATTAATATTATTATTAGAGAGGTCACAAAAGAAACCCAGAGTAGTTGGAGCTGACAGCAAGTCTGTAGAAACTCAATTAATCGCTCTTTACAACCGTCTTTAACCGAACCTCTTGAGCAGAAACGGGCTGCTGCAATGCTGCCATATGATTGGCTGATTGGATAACAGCGTGAATGTGCGGACTCGACGGCGAATCTGCATACAGTACAGCGGTATCCAAAAAAGTCTGAACGCACTAGTGAAAAGTTTAGCATTTCTTTTCTAATTTAATACAACCGTTTTCATCATAAATAATATTACTGACCTGACAACTTGAGTGAAACTTTTAAAAATATTTAGTTCACTTTTCTTTTTTTTTTTTGCTATTGTTTGGTTTGCTTTAATGAAGACAAGCTGGTGTGACCTCCAGATGATTGTGCTCAACCATATGATTCATTCTGAATCAAATCCATCAGAGTGTCGTCCAACTTCACAACTTAATAGAAGCGATTGAACACAAGGAAAACCCGTTCTTTTTGGTTAATAAATATGCTTCTATTTAAAAAGGAAGCCAGTGAGGTGCTTTAAATCTTTCGCAATTCTAAAACTGTGCGTTTAAATGTAGTTTTAAATGATAAAAACATTGCATACATATTGTAAATGACAGAAAAAAGGTTATTTTAAGCCTCGAGTTCCGTTTCAGAAGTGAAATTCACACCTCAATGATTATATTTATCACGGAGCTCGTATTTATTAACCTGCTCACTTGAATTGCAGAGGTTTAATTACAACTTCTAAAAACGTGTGGACAATAAATTATGTTAAATAAATTGTGTAAAATAATGTGGGGGAAAAAAAAGTTACAAATCAAATAAACACCAATTTTAAAATTGTAAAGATTTACATGATAAGCTGGATATTAAAATAATTGGATTATGTATATAAGTAAAAGAAAAGGTTCTGTCTGTACATTGGTCAGAACTTGCATTTCAATTATACGCATATTTACGTTTCATACACTGGAAACCAGTCTCAGAAAACAATGATTGTCTGTATGTCTGTATATCTGTCCAGCCAGAATTTGTCACAGCATCACACAAAACCGGCCAGACAGAATTTTATGAAACTTTGGTAGAATTTACGTTCGTGCCTGAAGTCAAACCTGCGTGATGAATGAAATGAAAATGTTGAGTAAATGTGAAGTCATGAGCAGTTATGTGCCAGATTATAATCCGGAAGATTTTACAGCGCATTGCAACCACTTCCTTAAAACTTTGTTGTTCTCCACAGTCACAGTGGACCAATCCGATCTATACAACTTTTACACTGAATGCGCTTTCTCACACAACCTGTCCAGGCTGCCCTGCATCCTGTAACTGGGAATCGAACCCGGGCCTTCTACACGGCAGGCAAGAAGCTTACCAAAAAGAAAATATACTGTACTGTAGTTCAATAAGTGATTCTAATTGAACACTGCCTGGCACATTTCAGAAGGATCAAGGCTGCATCGAGCAAAGAAAACAACTAAGGAGATTTTAAATGATTGGAACTGGGTTATGAACCCTTCAACATCGTATTAAATACTGGATGAAATGTGAACGGAAAAAAAATTGGAGACTGGAGATTTACTTGACTTAAACACTTGGTGACGTTGCATGGAGAAAAAAAAAAGATCAATAGCAAAAATGATAGCTATGTTTAATAATGAAAGTAAGAGATTTTCCATACATAAAAGTAAGAGAATTTCCATACACACAGAATTAGCAAAAAAAGAACTGTGTAGGCATAAGAAATGGTTAGTGAGACAAACCAGAAAAAGGCTTCAGTTTGCTAGGCAGCATAAAGATTATATTTTGGACAATGGATAATTGTCGTGTGGTCTGATGAGTTCAGACTGACGCTATTCCACAGCGATAAGTGCATCAGGGTAAGAAGGGAAGCGCATGAAGCAATCATGCATAGTGTACCCTGTACAAGCCTCTAGAGGCAGTGTTATGATCAGTGTTGCTTTAGCTGGCCAGGTCGAGACTCAGCAACGTTATGCGGCAATAAAATGAAGTCAGCTGATGACCTGAATGATCGGGTTATCACATGTATGGAGTTTTTCCTTTCCTGATGGCACGGGACTATTCCAGGACTCAGATTGTAAAAGACACATGAGGAAATATTTTCATGCATGAACTGCTCAACAAATAGGGTGCTGTAATCAAAGCTAAAGGTGACTGAATGAAATCTTGGAGTGTGTGACTTTTTTTTTTTTTTTTTTTTTTAGCAAGGCAGTGTATTTCTGTAGGGATTTGACATTTATCACTACAGTGTCAAAGAGAACAGGTCTGCCTGTTGTCCCTGAGCATTAATTACACTTTTAGAAGCTCTTTGGATGGTTAAAGGTGTCAGAGTTCCTTCTTCAGATCTTTAATGATCCTTTCAATGGGGCAAACCAAAGAAAAAACTACTTCTGTAGTAGATTTGCTCATGCTGAATTAACCCCCAGAGTGCCAAAAATGAACATGCTACAGAGTCAATATACTGTACAATAGGTGCAGCTGGTCCTCAAATGATCTCTGAATTTCAAAAATTTGAATGTGTGTAAAACCCCAGTACATACTGTTCATATTAATATGGCATCAATATATTCTGCCCTTTTCAGTTATACACACTTACACTCACTGCCTGTTCCCTATAGGATTGTATCCGTAGCCTATTCTCTCTCTCTCTCTCTCTCTCACACACACACACACACACACACACACACACACACGCACACACACACACACACACACACACACACACACACACACACACACACGTCTATGCAAACATTAACCGTACAGCAAGTCCGTTTAGAATGTAAAACAGCAGTGGGAATTGTCTAGTTGTCCAACATTCCACTGTCACATATGGCCTCATAAGATATTAGAAAGGGAAATAAAGCTTGGAAGGAAATATCAGTGATCATTAGGGAGTGCCTCTGGTGAGTCTAGTATAGTATAGATTAGCTTAGCTATATTGTAAGAGTACAGAATGTATATAAAAATTTGTGTTGTCAAAAATTTTGGAATAAAAAAAAAAAATATTTAAAACATTGACTTTTAACAAATGTTAAATTAAAATCTCTCAGATGGGACCGTCACTGCATGAAGTGGCTGGGTAGTATGGGGTGTGGCAACCCACTGACGACAGGGAGCTCAAACCCAGATCCCCAAATCCACAAAGCAGCACCCTAAAGCCTTAGCTGTCACAGCTTATGTTTGGTTTTATTGGTATTATTTTAAGCTTTTGATCGTTGGGTCAGGGGTAGCTCAATGGTTAAGGTATTGGAAGGTTCCAGGTTTAAATCTCACAACTTCAATGTTGCAACCTTAACCTTTAAATGCTCATACAGTATATGTATGTACAGTATAATGAGATAAAAAAAAGTATGTTCCTCTAGGTAAGGGTGTCTGCCCAATGTTGTAAATGTAAATAATGGAATTTTCCGTTCAGCATACCTGGTGATGTTTCCTCAGTCATCTTATAATCCGCGTTAACAGCCCTAATAAACATACATTCACTCACTCATCTTATATATCACTTTACCCTGTATTCAAGGTCACGGAGGGCCTGGAGCCTATCCCAGGAGGCTTAGGGCATGAGGCAGGGTACACCCTGGACAGAGTGCTAATGCAACGCAGGGCACACACACTCACTACGTATAATTTGGGAATGCCACTTAGCCGAATCTGCATGTCTTTGGGCTGTGGGAAACTCACCAAGCACGGGGAGAATATGCAAACTCCATGCACATAGAGACGGGAATCGAACCCAGCCCCTGGAGGTGCAAGGCGACAGTGCTAACCGCTACACCACCTGTGCCGCCGAATAAAAATACATTTTAGCAAAAATAATTACAGGCACATATCGGTTTCCGAATTATCAACATCCAAATGAGGTATTTTTCTAAAAAATTTTTAAAAAAAAGGCAAAAAATCTTTTAAATCTATCTACCGGCTCCGAGTTCTACTGGTTGTTTCGCACGCTTCAGCTTCATGATGCAGTTTTCACCACGACAACATCTGTATTAGTAATCCAGCGGTGCCTACTTTCTTATGCTTTATCTCTGCCCCACTACAAAAGCTGAAGACAGTAGCAGGCTAAAAACTGACAGAAAGTTGGGTTGCCTGTATGTGTGTGTGTGTGTGGGTGTGTGTGTGTGTGTGTGTGTCTGTCTGTCTGTCACAAGCCACTTTTTGCTCTCATACATACACCACAAACACACAGTCTCTATCAGTCCCTTAGTACACATAATTATCTGTTGTTTTTCTTCTTTCAACAGGATAAGTAGATACACTTGACGAATTAAAATAATCCCGCTATTGTTCGATGAATAGGAATGCGAGCTGCAGGGGGAGAAAAGAGGCTTTGGACAAGCTGAACACGATTAAAAAGAACACGTAAAACAAACACATGTAGCACAAACAGCCAGCGTTAATAGAATAAATTACTGAACCTCTGTAGTCCAACTAGAGACTGAGGAGGCCAATGGTGATTGCTGTTGTATTTATTCCCATTTTTTACAACCGCGGTAGGACCTCCAGTCAACATTCACATGCGCGTTCACACACTACGGGAATGACAGTTAGCCATATCTGTATGTCTTTGGATAATGGAGGAAACCCACCAAGCACAGGGAGAACTTGCAAACTCCATGCACACAGACCCCGAGGTGGAAAGAATAGGCGGGTGGTCATAATGCTATGGCTGATTGGTGGAGTCACCACCCATAACCTTTGACAGAAAATAATTATTTGTATAGCTATTGAGCTAGTTATACTAGCGCTCATTACCCATGAACCGTCACGGTACAGACAGTCACATGACCTGAACTTGGTACAGCACAGTGGCTGATGGGATTCGCCATCCAACGCCTTTGGCACTAACCTGACACATATCCAACAATATTGTGGCACTCCAACTGGTCCTGATTTTAATTTTTTTTTTCATGCTTCTTGATCACTAGAGGGTAAGTTTAGATATTTTTATGCAGGAGATTAAAAAAAAAGTGCCTTAAAAATGCTTCCATCCCTCTCCTGAAAGAGTTTTCCTCCCCCTCTATCAACATCCTCCCAGCCTGCCTGTAGCCGTGCCTTCATCGTCTCCCTCTCATCGTGTCTCTTTTAGCTTTTTATCGACAGGGCTAAAAAACACTCGGGCTTTCGTAACTTGTGCTCTGAATGCAGCACTCTGCCAAAGATTTGCCCACGTCATTTCAGTTCCGTCTGCATCGGCACTCTGTGGCTGTCACGTAAATATAAAGGATGGACGCCGGCTATATTCATGAACATGCTGACTGACAGCCCTGTGTTATAAAAAAAAAAAAAAAGAAAGAAAGAAAAGAAAGAAGAAAAAAAAACCCGGCGATGATAAACGACACCAGCGACGTCCAAATGTTCAACATGATCCTGGCGCAAGAAAAAGCCCAGAGATGTGGTTAGAGAAGGGGAGGATGGTAACAGATGATAAATACGTGTTAGGATGAGTGTGAAGACCTCCCCCTCTCTCCTTCTGTTCATCTCTCAGATTCTTTCTCTCTGTTTTTCTTTCTCTCATATTCTCCTTCTGTGACTCCCTCTATACACTAGCTATCACACGTTTGACAAGCCACTGAGTACAGCTAAGCCTCTACTCAGCTAGGACACACACAACCCGATAAGCCATAACATTTATTGATTAGGTACACCCTTTTGCCACCCTAAGAGCGATGCAAGCGATGTATTCTGACAACTTTCTATCACAACCAGCATTAACAGCATTACATTTGATCTACAGTGAGACTTGGCCACCCATAACCCTGTCACCAGTCCATCGGTTTTCCTTCCTTGAATCACTTTTAATAGGTCCTGACCACTGCAGACCAGAAACATCCCACAGGAGTTGCAGTTCTGAAGGTGCTCCGACCCAGTCGTCTAGCCTTCACATCTTCACTTGGCCCCTCTCAAAGTCAAATCAGTTTTCAAATCATTACGCCCATTTTTTCTGCTTCCAATACATCAGTTTCAGGAAAAAGGTTCACTTGCTGCCTAATACTGTATATCCCACCCACTTTCAGCCGTCATTGTAACCAGATACAGTAGAACCTCGTCGTTGTACTCTACACAGATTTGTTCGGCAGTTTGGACTGGCAGTTTCTAGGTTTCTAGAGACAAATTTTAGACGAACTTTTGTCGTGAACCGATTTGGTCGTACTCCGGACCGTTCGTCACCCAAGGTTCCATTGTATTGAAAACGTAGCTACTGTGAGAAGGGCCAATTTGTGATGACTGGACAACTGGATCAGAGCAACTCCAAGACTACAGGTCATGTGGGACGTTCCTGATCTCCAGTGTCAGGTAGTGATGGGAAGTTTGAATCAAAATAAACGAATCTTTTTTTGAGTCATTTAGTTAATTTCGTTCATTTGACCAAAAATAAAATAAAATGTTAGATTTTTCATAAACAGACGCCCAACACGTCTACATACACACATTTTGGCCAGTTCTGAAAATATTACAATGCAGCTAAGGACATATTATGATAAACCTCTTATATCTTCTAGTCTGAGTCGTTCGTTCTTTTGAATCTACTGAGCTGCATAGCGTCTATGGGAGTCACGTGACAAAAGAACGAACGACCCGGTCCAAAGACTCAGAGGTAACTACTCATTTCTGTTTCCTGTACATAACCTATGGACGTTTTGCGATGCTTTGCGCATGCGCGCCCAGTAGAAAAGGAACGAATCACTCTCTGACGACTACCCGTTCTTCTGCGTCACGTTAAATATCCGTTCAAAAAGAACGAATCATTCATGAACGACCCATCACTAGTGTCAGGACGTACCAAAAGTAATGCTGGTTCTGATAGAAAAGTTTCAGGACACACAATGCATCAATGTTTTGGTGGCACAAAGGAGAAGGGGGGGATCTACTTAATATTAGGAGGGTGGATATAATCTTATGGCTGATGTGCGTCTGTGTGTGTGTGTGTGTGTGTGTGTGTGTGTGTGTGTGTGTGTGTGTGTGTGTGTGTGTTTAATGCTACGTTTAATTAATGTACCTTTTTTTTTTTTAAAGCTTTTAGGTGACTAGAAATACAGACACGATGAAAGAGATGCAGTTGCCCCATGACGAGGCAATTAACACGCAGTGAGAAGATAATAATACTGTCACTGTGTCGTGTCACCATTTCACAGTTACCTCGCAGATCATTTTTCGACGATGAAAGTTCTTTTCTGTTCCATTTTTTCATGCAAATCAGATTCCTCAAAAGAATTTCCGTTAGTAATGACCCTGGCCAACCCCTTTGGCCGTAATCCAGTACTGTTATATAGACGTTAGCATTGCTTGCTAATAATTGTTAGTGTAATGTTTTGCACTGCTAGCCTTTTCATAAACACAAGTCCAGAGGAAGAAAATGCTGCAGTAAACACTACAACCTTACTGTAGTAAAATACTGTGGTAAATATTACAGTGAAGAGTTACTAGTTACCTCCTATAGTGCTGTAAATTCTATAGTATGCTATAGTAATTCCTAGTGTAAACTCAAACACATGGCATTGCTGACTAGAAATAACGCCTATTTGT
Source organism: Clarias fuscus (assembly GCA_030347435.1). Classification (NCBI taxonomy): domain Eukaryota; kingdom Metazoa; phylum Chordata; class Actinopteri; order Siluriformes; family Clariidae; genus Clarias; species Clarias fuscus. Next base: position 22,578,903 of record CM059222.1, on the reverse strand, counting down.
GCTGAACAGTATATTGCTGTACTACGCTGTGTATATTTTTGACATGGCTCCTTTCCTCACAGCTGCTCTGTCTTTAAGCTTAGAACACTCACTCATTCTCTTTCGCTCTCGCTCTCTCTTATTCTCTACAGCGCTTATCCTGTACACGGTCACGGGAAGCCTTGAGCCTATCGCAGGGTACACCCTGGGAGGGATGCCAATCCATCACAAGGCACAGGCACACACACACACACACACACACACTCAAACACTGAGGAATCCAGTGAGAAAAGGCCAGTCAGCGTAATCTGCATGTCTTTGGACTGTAAGGAACCCACAAGCACAAGGAGGAACATATGAACTACACGCACAAAGAACCAAAGACCCGGATCAAACCTTCGACCCGGGAAGTGCTGACTACTACGCCACTGGGTGGCCCAGTTTTAATCAATGATGTGAACCCTTTTGTATTTTTTACATATTCAAAGATGTGCAATATTATAAGTGACAATATTGTTCGACTGTAAGACTTGTCATATTTTTACCATTAATACCTGTAAATGGTGATATTTTTTAGACTGTTATCACTAAATATGTGCCTCACTGTGTTAAGGCTCTGAGTTATTGAGCGGAAGGTTGACGGTTCGAGCCCCAGCTCCACCTGGTTGCCGCTGTTGGGCCCTTGAGCAAGGACCTTAACCCTGTCTGCTCCAGGGGCGCTGTATATCTGACCCTGTGCTCTGCCTACTAACAAAGCCGGGATATGTTAAGAATAAAGAATTTCCCTGTGCAGTAACCTGCACTGAACCTAACTTATCGTGATTCTTTTTATGTGGCAATTAGTCAAACCCAATGAATTGTGCTAAGCCGATTTTTTAAAATAAACATAACATTGTTAGTCCAACTGAAAGTTTACTGAATCGAACTTACGGATTCATACGATGGGAGTCGAGCTACAGTACCCTAGCACTTATGACTCAATTGGAGGCAGAATCAGCCTAGGTGCACTGCACATGCTCCACAGTTCCCACCATGGGCTTTGACCCAGAAATCAGAAAAATGCATAACAGTAGAAGAGGCTACTAACAATATGGTGATGTCCTCCGCTGTCCGATAGCATCAGAAACCAAAGGGACAGCGCGCATCTAATTTGTATAAAAAAGTTAACCATATAGCATCCATACATACTCACTCATCGTCTGTACCGCCTAATCCTGTATTTAGGGTCGCAGGGGGCCTGGAGCCTATCCCAGGAGACTTAGGGCATGAGGCGGGGTACGTCGATTAGCCTAATCTGCATGTGTTCGGACTGTGGGAGGAAACCGGAGTACCCGGAGGAACCCACCAAGCATGGGGAGAACATGCAAACTCCATGCACACAGAGAGAGGGGGGATCGAACCCAGACCCTGGAGGTGCAAAGCGACAGTGCACTGCCCACTTATCGATTCCCCTGCCACGCTTGTATAACGGGACAAGAACTGTAGTCCAATTAAATGGCCTAGTCGAGCTATAACTGTAGCTTCACTTAACTGTGCATATTTAAACACCCTGGGCGCCTCTAAAAAATTTTTTTTTTTAATCATTTTGAATTTATCTATTTTTGCATTTGAGGCGGTTAAATCATTGTGCGTGTGTGCAACCTACGTATCGTGCCAATATCGTATCGGGTGTTCTCTGGTGATTCCCATCCCTATTTATCTTATTGTGGTTATCTTATTTTAAAACATACACACTTACTTAAAAATGCACGAATTGCTTCCTGCCATCAGGAACAGCTTGCTGATCAGCTAACCAAAAGCACCAGGGTTCGATTCAAACAGACTAAATACTAGACATGTGAAATGTGAAAGCAGTGCCCCGGTTAGTACGGGTAGTCTAACCCATTAGATACACACGCACAGCAAGTGTCTCCCACTGAGAACAGGATGGATGAGGATCGTACAGTAGTTCCTGTTTAAAGCCAGTCACTCTCTACTATGCCAAATTTCTCACTGACGTTTGTGATCCAGTAGTTCTGGCAATACTGAAGATCGAAAGTGAATTTGGGAAACTCGGCATCCGTGAGTGCACCATTTCATGTGATGGTAACATCCATCCAAATTCTGTATTAGGACTGGAATAATCAAGTCTTCAGTCAGTAGACGCGCATTTAGCATGAGTCATATGGCTGAGTGTTCACACTGCTGCAATCATCAATACAGCGAGTCTGTGCGTCTCATATGTCTATTTCACAACCAACACGAGCGGGTCGTTGGATTTTGAAAAAGATAAAAATATAACTCCTCAGGCGTTATTGCATCAGAACTATTCACCTCAAACGAGATGCATACTGACATCCTTCTGAGAGAGGAAAAAAAAACACGCCAAGGCACGTAGCAATCCTGGAAGAAATATTCATGCAGGGTGTGTTCACCACTTTGCAGCAAACTAAAACAGACGAACGTTTCAATTCGGATTTATTTATATAGAGATTTTAACAACGCACATTTACACATTGTGAAAGCAGCTTTCCAGGGATGCTAATCTGCATGTCTTTGGATTGTGGGGGGCCGGGGGGGGGGGGAACTGGAGTAGCCCCACCAAGCAAGCACGGGGAGAAGATGCAAACTCAGCCATGCACACAGAGGCGAATCGAACCTAGCCGGGAATCAAACCCAGACCCAGGAGGTGCAAGGCGTGCTGAGTGCTGACCACTAAGCCACCGTGCCACCTTCATTTCTTTCATATTAAATTCAATGAAATTAAAGGTTGCTGTTGGTCTTTCGGCTGCTCCCTGTGAGAAGTCACCACAGCGGACCATCTGATCCGCACCCAGCTTGGCACAGGCTTTACACCGGATGCAGGCGTCCCATTTTATCCAGGCTTGGGACTGGATAAACTTGGGCACTGCATCCAGGTTAGGTTTGCATTGGGTGGGATTCAAACCTGTGCTTTCCACTTGGTGGGCAAGAAACCAACCACCAAGCCACAAATGCCTAATATTAAATTAAATTTGATGATGTACATTAAATTAATGTGTGTAATTGTTTTACTTTTAAGATACAGTTTAAAAATTGGTTGTTTATGTAACAACCTCAGCAGCAACCTCATTTCCCCTCTCTTCTGTTTTAATCACTCAGCATTCATTCAGCATCACCATCATCTGTCATCATCACCTGTTTCTCTGCTTGGATGAGTCATAAGTCACTGTGTGGCTAACTTTCTTTAATTTAAACTTAGATTCTTTCATTTAATTGTGCTAAATTCCTAACTGCCCAGCGATGGATTGGAAGCCTGTGCAGAGTGTACAGTACCCCACCTCATAAGCTAAGTCTCCTGGGATAGGTTCCAGGCCCCCCATGACCCTGAATACAAGATAAAGCGGTACAGACGATGAGTAAATTCCTAACAACTGGAAAAATGATCTACGGATAGAACAAAGAAATTTCCACTTGCAATTTTTTTTGCATAACATTCGACAAGAAACAAGCTTAATAATCTTATATTTGTTTTGTTTAAAAAAAAAAAAAGTGTAGATAAATGTAACTATATTCACAATATTCAATGCCACTTCAATGGCATCTTTTTGCAGTGTATTTTTCACAGCACCTTTGTTTTATTTAGTGTTTCTAGGAGACATCAATATTTTTCAGCATCATTTCTGAAACTTCTTCCGCCACAAACCTGTTCCACTTATTACATCAGTTCTCTATGAAAATGATTTAATATCTGTGTTATGTTATATAACTATGTCCTATTGCTCATGCCGTGACTTACTGGAAACCATAATAAGGGGGTTGTCCATCTGTCTGAATCGGTTTTACACACTGGATGAGGCTGCAGAGCCGACTAAGAGTGACCATGTTGCTGGACGGTAAGCGGTGGAGCCGTGCTGAGAGAATTCTCACTATGGAAAGCGGTGAGGGCCAAAACTAAATTTAGAACTGAGCTCATGGCACTCGATCACGACCCTCCAGGTGGGACTCATCCTGAAGGTCTCCAGAAATCCCCCTATGGACATCGCGGTGAGCACACACCTGCTCTCTCGCTCTGACACAAAAACCTGGCCATGACACAACGCATGCAGGGACACATACTGTACACACGGCATTATAATGTAGACCCTTTCTAAGACAGTTTGCCATGTGTCCAGGGAAACGGAATAAAGAGTCTTATTTTGAAGACGTGTCGCATGGATGAATGACGCAGACCCTTTAACGTGGTGTTTCGTCCAAACAAACCTTCTGACCAGAGATGCGCAATAACTACTGTACAAAACACTTCAGTCCCTTAAGCATCCTACACACACTAGATAGCGACAAAGGCGTGAGGTTTAGCTTGGCACCTCAAGTCAAATAGCCTTCTGGTGACATTTGAAGTCGAATATAGAAAAATTTCCAGACACCGGTACCTATATAACCGGTATGTACCGGACCGAAACAGAACGCGAATTTCGGTGCCTCATTTCGGTGCCACTTAAATGCCTGAACTGTCGATTAATATATTAATATATTAATATAATATGATGACACAGTTGTAATAAGCATTAGATTCATCAACACACATGATCGCCAGTAAAATTTAAATACTGCATGGGCCTCCGAGTGGCGCAGTGGTTAAAGCTTATATTGTATATTTTATATACAATAAAAATGTATTCTTGAGTCATCATTTTGTGGCTTTTGCAAAGTATCAGTTCAGACGCCGTTTTGGCGCCAATACCGATTTAAAAGTATTGATTTGGCACCGGTATTGAAAAAACCCAAACGATACCCAACCCTACTCATCATGTCGCATCTTCATTTCATCTTATTTTCTATTTGGCGGTTTAGTGACAACGAACCAGACTTCTATCTCCTACCACAGATTCCAGCACTACCTTACGGATGATCCCAAGACTAATCTCGAACAAGCCAGGTAAAAGTCTAGAAAGAGTTGACCGTTTCATTATAAGGTGCTGAAACATTCGCAACTGCCTGGAGGAACATTGGGTGTTTTCCCGAGGCACTCCATTATGGCAGACTGTCATCACCCTATCACGAGGAGTAAGCATACCGACCTCATGTCCAACACCTGTCCTCGCGCCCTTATTTTTTTCAGAGGTGAGGATAGGGACGTAAATTTACCAGAGACTGATAAACAAACTGAGCTCCTTCTTCACTTGATACTTGATTAACAGATCTGGTCACACAAAGAGCGACGCCCCTCATGAAAGGTATGAAAAAGACTAAATGTGCCCTGCCAAGATGAAGGTGTCCGGGACCTGTCCCTGGAGCCAAGTCTGGGGTTGTAACCAGGCGACCCGTGTAACACATACTGTAGCAGGCATTTGATGGACAACATAAGACCACTGCAATGGAAACTGGCTCTGTGGTGACCAACAAGAAACATCTGCATCCCCTTTAACCATAACTCGACAAGAGGATAGGGATTTGTCGAGGGAAGAGGCCGATCCCATGGGCCCTACCAATGACCGCAAACTACAGGCAGATGTTGAATTGGAAAGATGTCAGGAAGGATCCACCAGTGCTCCTGTCTTTACTTTGCACTTAAAATAGTTTGGACTGAGCGTGCATTCAAAAAAACATGTGAAGAAAAAAAAAAAAATTGATTATATAAATTCTCAGCTACAACAGATATTTCAAATGAAGTCAATAAGGCTTCCTTTCTGCTGCTTCCATCAAGGATTCGCCACAGCAGACCATCCGATCCGCACAAAACTTTGCTCGGGTTTTATGCCGGATAGATACCCTTCCTGACGCAACCCTCACGTTTTTCTAACCCAGCTTGAGACTAGAGCTGCATGGAGAGGGTGGGTAGTAGGGGGTGAGGCAACCCACCAACGCCAGGGTTCGAACCCGGATCCTCAGATCCCCAAATCAACAACTTAAAGCCTTGGCTTTTGATTTTGGACAGGGTTTCAGTCCACTTGTTGACTAAAAGGTCCAATATTTTTTACAATTTCTTTATCAAGTTGACAGAGCTCCTTCAAACTGTATGTTAATGCTGCAGCTCTCAGATAACACATTTTTATACCTTAAACTAGCTTCTTTTTCAATGTTTATGTGAATGAGGTCTTTCTGATCCACGCCCCTCTGGAGAACATCAGAGCTGAGCGACATGCCAGGGATGGGGCATCTTCATATATCCTCTTATATAGTCACAAAATCTAACCAGCTTGTTTAAACCCTGGCCAACACACAAAAAAAAGTCATTTGTTTACACGCGCACTCTTCATGTAATGAAGTGATTAAAATGTCAAATTAATTTCGCTTGGTACTCATATTACAGAAGGTCCTCTTTGGAGGAAAGGACTAAAGGACTATAAACTATTAAAAACGGTCTACTTTCACTGCGCGCCAATCAAGCAACTGTGCATTTAAAAAAATACAGATAGCTTGGAGTGTATCCAGGTTACTGATTTGTCTGAATTTGATATTTCACATTTGGCTTAGTATTTACCAGTGGAAAATGAAGATTGATTTCCACAAGCACTTTCATGCATGCCGTGTTTAGTCGGTGGACTGAAGGGTCAGTTTTCCCACTTAGGTGTGATTTCTTTGTTCAGGTGAGAACATAGCAATAGCACTCAGGTGTGGACCAAAGCAACCCGTCTAAATCAGATCTGGTTAAATCTGGTTTGATTCAGCGAGAAAAGCAATTCAACTCTAAATCAGCCCACCTGCAGGAAGCGAACCTACTGTAACATGCCGATATTTTTTGTTAGATTGAGAGACTTGCGACTGAGCCAAAGGACAGAGCTGTAGGACTACAGTAACATGATACGCTCTCCCTATGTGGTCCAACGAGCAAAAATAAATAATTACAACTCCTTGAATACTCAAAAAAAAAATTACGCTTGGGTGAATTTTATGGGTTCTAACCCCAAACCATATTTTTGTCTGAATATTTCTGACTGAGGAATTAAAGAGGACGGTAAGTACATTTTCAGCTCTCAGACCATTTTTATGATTTTTTTAATACACGGGAAAGCACTTTAAGACTACACACACACACACACACACACACACAGACGCTGCTCGCTCCTGGTTTCGCTGCAGACCCTTAAGGAGGAAGACTATAGGGACTTTGTGGAAAGCAGATTAGTTAAATGTCAAGCTTATCAAAGGATCAGTGCTACTTTTCTACCTTCAGCTCTACATAATGATCCGGTCGTGTTCTTTTACATCATACACCAAAATACGCCTTCTCTAGTGTCATGCTGTAATACATTACGAAACACAATCATGTCGAACGGATAAAATAATGATGTTGCCTCATTTGTGCCGGTAATAACTGCTGATGCTTATCAAGTAAAGGGTTTAAAATAGATAGATAGATAGATAGATAGATAGATAGATAGATAGAACAATCTAAATTATGGTCACATTATCTGTAATAAAAGTGTCCAATTCAATCAAACACAAAGGTATTTATCACAGTGGTGCACTTATTTCACGACTGCTTATGCAATTTGGGTATTTTTGGAAAAATGCACACACACGTCCGCGTTCTGTCGCTTCAGCACCGACTGTTTGGGACTTGTGATATTTCGCAGTGAGCTACAACATTTCCTACTGGGTTCAGATGCTAGACAAGAGCAAGGTTCAGTGAATTCTACAATGTTTTTTTTTTCTTCTGGCAATCAGTTTTGTTGATTTTTTTCCCCCCCACAATCTATCAGTTTTAACATCAAATCTGACCTAGCGATGTGTCTGAGTGAGCTGCCGGGAGGATGCTGATGAGCTTTTGTTTCACTGTCCTGATTAGCAAACCACACTGAGGTTGTGTTAGTAAAACGAGACACATTTCCTGAGGAGAACCTGACTCCGTATCACACTAAAGCGATCCCTTGACAAAAACGGGTTTAGTAGCAAAGGCCCATGGGAAATCCCGTACTCTATCCCATTAAAGCATTAAGCCCTCGACATGATCTTACACTGCGGGTGGAGCTTAGGTACTCGATAACTAAGTTCACATTGCAGTAAGCAGAAGGATGCATACGAAAGAAATACAAAATGGCAAATCCAGTATTTGTTGTATACGCGAGAGAGAGATAGAGAGAAAGAGAGAGAGAGAGATTATTATTTAAACAATAGTGACATTTTCTCACTTCTGATTGGTCAGGTGTCCTGACAGCCTATGCTAAATAAATCAATTAAAAGTGTTTTGTTATGTCTTGTGTGAGGAGAAGTGTGACATTTATGGAAGGAGCATCTAATCTCAGTACTGTGTAAACTCCATACTTTTCAGTTTAAAAGTTATAACTAACTTTTTTTTACTTTGCACAACATTTCCTGTATGGCATTTGGCAGACGCCCTTATCCCGTGCAACTTATATTTTATCTCATTTAGGTTTAAGGGCCTTGCACAAGGGCCCAACAGAAGCAACTTAGCAGTGCTGGCGTTTGAACACCTTAACCAGTAAAATACTCTTGCTACTCATCGACCTACTCATATACTGTAGGTAGCCATAGCTGTGCGACTGATAAGAGAAGCAGCATCAGTGACTTCATATACAAGGGGTGTTCAAGTCAAACTGGGACTTTTGTTTGCGCACACTAACAGAACACAGTTATGAGACGTAAAAACTCCCTTTATTTTATTTCTCTATATAATCCCCTGATACACTGATGCACATATCCCAGTGTTTCACTAGTGCTTGGATACCATCAAGGTAGAAAGTTTTCTCAGTACCGTCATGTCTAAAACGCTGGCCTCCCAGGAACCCCTTTAACGGTCCAAACCTGTGGAAATGGCATAAAGAGACCTGGTTTACCAAGCTGAATATTTTACTGCGGCTAAAAGTGTAATCACAGTACTGTGTTTTTAACTTTTGATCCTTTTGATCTGAAGAAAGTTTACATACTCAATTGTCTATATGGCTTTATCCTGTATACTGGGTCGTGGAGTGTGGGGAATGAGGAGATGAGGCGGGGTACACAACATACACAAACTCGCATGCAGTACCATGGGCAATTACGGATCGACAATTATCTGCATTTGTTTGGACTGTGTGAGGAAAGCACAAGGAGAACATGGAGACAGACCCAAGAAGTCTCTGATATCTTTATGATTTATACTGAATGTTTCCTTCTTGGCACTGCTGAGGAACAGTGTTTTTAGCGGTGCACTTTCTCCAGCTTTTATTAAAAGACAGGCCGGGTTGAGTGTGTACGGGAGACGTTGGTTGCTAGGCGATGGAACTTTCATCACGTCCTGGAGGTCATGACCCTTCAGCCACGCTTTCTGTCTCTGACATCACCTGAGCGCGGTGCACTGGGCCGCAGAGAACACGCTCGCTCTAATCGCGCTACTATCTCGGAGAGTTTTTCCGAGCACCTGTCGATGTTAATGGCTTGTACAGAGTACCGTTAAGCTGCTATTGTTAGAATTCTACACCGTAGAGATAAAACAGAATTGAGCGGAAACTTGGCGTCCTCCTTTCACAGCGCTTACTTGCAGCGTTCTCTATGTGGCTTTACACTCCAATTTTTTTTTCTTCTTCACTGGTCTGTTTCAGTACACCAGCGTATTCAAGTACGATTGAATTCTCCGGGGTTGGATCAGGCTCAGGATACGGTCTACATGTTCTCCTTGTGGCTGCGTGGGTCCTTCAGATCTGTCACGCTGACCTCAGATGGTTTACCGGATCAGCAGGAAGTCATAACGGCGTGCCCTCTGTGTGTTTGCGCTCGCACGGAAACTAAAGCAGTCATGCACTGCTGTGCAATCTGAAGAATGGGCGTGTTTACTTTCCCGTCTGCACACTTTGACTCCTCACACACAGAGATATATATAAAATGTCAGACCGTAACAATAATAACACGCCCTCACTGGCCCTGCTTCGATTGACAAGCCAGTGAGCCTTGTTATTACAATTAATTCCAGACGTCTGCGATGCAAACCGACTCTGCTCACTGTTTGTCTGCTAATTTATTTTTTCAGCTTCTCAATTAGGACCTCATTTCAGCTTCTTCTTCTTCTTTTTTATTAACTCATACTACAGCGCTCTTGAGACGATCGCCTTTGTTTGCACGGCGTACTAATTCCATTCTGCTCATTTAGCATCGTGATGAGCACTCGTGTACACAGATGTTCATTTCCATCTATGCGCAGAGAGGCAAATTAATCTGCAGCGAGAGAATTAAGCAAATGTCTCGACCTCACCTGGACTCCCCTTCACAGCTCCTGACCATTAACTTTAGCGCTTTGAATAATTTGAAAAAAGCATAATATGTTGTATTTCAGAGACCTTGTTTTCCTACAACAACACGTCTCCATCTTAAAGTGTTTGACTCCTGGTATGACACACCACCTGTCTGGGTTTATTAATTAATGAACTAATTCATGAAATTTAAAGTTTCATTTAAGGCAGCACAAGTGGTACAACTGGTAGTGTTACCACCTCACAGGTCAGGGGTCTCAAACCTGATTTCGAGCTTGGTTTTCTCTTTCCGGAAGGCCTGGAGTCTATCCAAGGGGACACACTTGCGGTGGGATAGATACTTGATGAGGTGAGCATAATCTGTATGTCTTTGGACTGTGGGAGGAAACCCGTAAGAAGTACCTGTAAGAAATCCATCAAACACTGAGAGACTTTTACATCCTGTGTTTCATGCTGCCTTCGGAGAGTGACCATTCCCTCTATTAGGTGTATTTCTCCCAAACGTGCCAGACTAGAACCTTTTTTTTTTTTTGGATTTTTCCCCGATTTTCTCCCTAATTTAGTTGTGTACAATTCCTCCCCGTCACTAGGGGCGCTCCCATATTAAGGCTACTACTACTACTACTATCACTCAGTCAGGAGGGCCGAAGACTATCATGTGTTCTCTGAACCACATGACACCAACCAACCGCATCTTTTCAAACCTTGCGCACTGTTGGGGGGCAGCGTAACACGCTCGGAGGACAGCACTATCCGTTCCTTTCCCTTGCCCCTGATTGGCTGTAGAGCCGCGATTAATGTGGGAGCACTAAGTACCTCTCATCCCTCCCCTCTGAGAGAGCTCGGCCAATCAGCTCTCTCTAGACCTCCGGCAGCGAGAGGTTACAGCATCAACCGGGAATCGAACTCGCAATCTTCAGAAGATAGGGCGAGCACTTTACCACTGTGCCGCTCGGAGGGTGCGGACTAGAACCTTGTCGAAACGCTATGCATCTGTACTTAGAACAGGTGTCTTTTAAACTTTCTGAGTAACATGAAAAGCTGCTAGTAACAGAAAAAAACAAGATCACTTTAGACCTTCTCCCCAGGTTCCCTCCATGATTCCCCAGTAGGTGGACCAGCTATACGACATTGCCCTCAGGTTTGTGTATTCATGTGTATGTGTTGAGGAGTGTGTGTCCTGCTCTGCCCTGCCTTGTGATGAACTGGCACCCTGTCGAAGGTGTATTCTCAACTCTGGATCTACCATGACTTAAGAATAAAGTGTTCTCTAAAGATTAATGAATGTACTCTATACAGTATTGTAATGCTCAATGTTGTAAAATGATTTCCTCTTATAATATAAACAGTTGTTTAGCTTGTTACAGCTTGTCATGATTACCCGAGAAAGTGTAAAAGTACAAAGGCTCTTTTCTGAGCACCGAAGAACGGCATTTGAATACGGGTCCAGCTCGAGCCATCTCGGATGAAACGAACACCTCGGGAAAGAAGCGATCACTTCTCCGATGGCGAAGTGAGACCTGGCTTTTAAAAGAAGATATAAAAGGAACTTTAAGACGTTTAAGCCTTTCTAGCCCTACTGATCACACAAAGAGCCACGAGCTGATCTGTTCTTTATATCCATGACCCCAGTTCTACATTTAACATAAGGTTAGAGGTGGCTTAAATCCCATTCTGAATGAGAAATGTTGTCACAGTTGGAAGGGCACATGAGACTCAGCCTGGCCAACTTCTGGAGAAGTGGTAACGTGATCGTTTAATAAGTTTGAACTTCATCAGGAAGTTAAAGCTAACATCTCTAATCTTGAGTCACATTTTCAGAAGGGTAAAGCGATGAAAATAAGAGGGTTTGAAATGCCTGGGATTGGGTTACGAACCGTCCAAGGGGTTATTAATACCTGGAAGGATAGTGCTGAAATGTCAACTTGAAGAAGAAATATGGTTAGGGAAAAAATGTGAAAAACAGAGATCATTCCAGCGGTTAGTGAAGTTGCATAATAAAAAAATTGGACAGTAGAGATTAGAGCTGTGTTTAATATGTACAGGTAGTCCCAGACTTACGAACATTAAAGTTGTATATTTCCACGAAAATGAATCTCAGTGCACCAGATACCAATAGTTACAATTACTGTATATACAATATTTTCAGTTTGTAAGTATAAAATGTTGAAAGTGTGGTATATTGCATATGTGTGTTTGTTTGTGTGTGTGGGCGCGAGAGAAATGATTCAGCCTCAACGGTTTCAATGAATCAGCCCGGGAGCACGATGATAGAAAATGTCTGTCTTGTAAATCTGTCCTGATGGTGAATAATCCTACCTTCGGAAAATTCTTAACAAAACAGAATTCACAGTACAATACAGTGGAAAACAGCTCTGAGAGAAAATGGTGTCTGGGATTCCCCTCACGATTTAAAGGCGCAGAGACAACACTGTTACATTTCACAGGTGAGGTACATTTCCTTAGGCGTGGTTACTGTTTGTGGACACATGATGGTAGCGTGGAAAAAAAGGACAGAACTAGTCAAGTGGATTGGTATGCTTTACATTCTACATTCGTGTCAACGGCATATTATACTCACTCTTTCTGACTTAAGAACAAATCCGACTTACGAACAAATCACGAATTACGAACGTGCTTCCGGAACAGAACAGAAATCTGTTCCAAAATGCAGCCGCCAGGGTTCTCACTAGATCCAGAAAATATGATCATATAACCCCAATATTATCATCCCTGCACTGGCTACCTGTTCAGTTTAGAATTAATTACAAAATAGCATTACTTACTTACAAGGCTCTAAACGATCTAGCTCCCACATACCTAACCAGTCTTCTGATACGTTACAATCCACCACGCTCCTTAAGATCAGAAAACTCCGGACTACTGGTAGTTCCCAGAATATCAAAATCTACAAAAGGAGGTAGGGCATTTTCATATTTAGCTCCAAAGCTTTGGAATAGCCTTCCTGACAGTGTTCGGGGCTCAGACACAGTTTCCCAATTTAAAAGTAGACTCAAGACGCATCTCTTTAATCTGGCATACACATAATTAATTTCTTTACCTCATACTCCAGTACATCTATCGTGAATGGCAACCATGCTAATTCTTTTCACCTGCTCTTTATTTTTCCACCCATCCCGAGGCATCTGGAGATTGTGCCAACCCTGCGAGGTTCCTGAGGCATCCAGAGAAGGACCTGCTCCAGCTGAATTCTTCTTCATGTTGGTTTGGAGCTACACACGCTGCTCCTGAGCTCCCAGTGATCCAGACCCCCATCTGCCCTCTGCACCTGCTGACTCATCCCTGAGCTGAACTGGACTTTGTGTTAATTTAAATAACTTCTGTTATATCGAACTTTCATCTGCATAACACACATGATGTTCTACAATTTCTGTTATCTGTCATCACCCAGATGAGGATGGGTTCCCTGTTGAGTCTGGTTCCTCTCAAGGTTTCTTCCTATTGCCATCTCAGGGAGTTTTTCCTTGCCACTGTCGCCGTCACCCTTGGCTTGCTCATCAGGGACAATCTCATTATCTAGACACATTTTTCTTGCACATATATACATTTCCATAAGTCTTCTTTTCATTTTCTTTTCATTTCTGTGAAGCTGCTTTGAGACAATGACCATTGTTAAAAGCGCTATAGAAATAAAATTGAATTGAATTGAATTGAATTGAAGAAATCGGGGACTACCTGTACAAGGAAGAACATTTCCAATCACACGGGGTGATGAGAACTTAAAGGATTGGGACTAAACAGCTGTGTAGCCATAGGAAAACCACTTGTTAGTAAGACTAATCAGAAAACAAAAATGACTAAAGAGCATAAAGATTGGATTTTGGAGCTGTATAAAAAGGTCATGTGGTTTGATCTGTCCAGATTGACCCTTTTCTAAAGCAATTTGTGCATCAGGGTAAGAAGGGAAGCACATGGAGTGATGTATCCATCATGCATAGCGTCCACTGTACAAGCCTCTGGAGGCAGCGTTATTATCTGAGTTTGCTTCAGTTGCTCAGGTCTAGGTTGAGCAATATTATATGGCAATAAAATGAAGTCAGCTGACGACCTGAATATGCTGAATGACCAAGTTATCACATCTACAGTATGGATATACATTTCTTGATAACAGGAGAAATAATTTTCATACATAAACTGACCACAACATTGTGCACTGTAAACAAAGGCAAAGACAGTGAACAAATTATTTTTATTTTCTTTCATTTTTTAATCTATTTCTTGGCCAGACAGTAGCTTTAAAGTCACGGCAAGGGGAAAGTCTTGAAATTAGTTTTTGTGCTGAAAAAGAAAAAACGGAGAAGTTCAAAGGCAAGGGCAAAGTTTCAGGTCAGTGGACTGAACATTGAAGAGCGATTGTCAGTAAGAGACAGACTCAGCATCCTGGCCTGTAAAAATCTGCTGTGCAACTTTCACACTGCAGCATGAAAAAAAAGAAGGAGAGAAAAAAAAAACACTGCAGCTTTCTGCAGAAATCTGCAGTCCATGAGGAATATCTCAGGCTGCATCTGCACTCCAAGGCAAGTCTGCTAAGAATAGTGAACTAGAAACCTGCACAGGAACGGACACACTGCATGTACTGTACTGTTATATGACAGATTCAAAGTATTACCATAGTAACAACAGGAAGGTTTTTTTTTTACCCATAATCCCGTTGATTGGTAATGAAATGTGTTTAAAAGCTGTGGTGTTGCAAATGACAGGGAAATCAATAAATACCATAAATGTGCTCCAGGCACAGACGGCATTTTCTACCTCGTAGACGAGTGAAGCAGAGATTCAACTGTGGAGTTAATCAGAAAGAAGAGTGACTTGGGGATCTTTAAGATGGCTAAATTGTCCACTTTTACTTTTCTACTATGTTTGCCATTTCATCTCATTCTAGTGAGACATCCATCCATCCATCCAGCCAGCCATCCATTATCCTTACTGTGAAGGATTATCCAATCATCCTACACCTCAGCACGTTGGAAGAAATTGCATTTTTGTCTTCTTTCTTCCCTCCTATACTTGTTCCTTCCTTCCTTCCTTCCTTCCTTCCTTTTTCCCTATACTTTTTTCTTTGTTCCATGCATCTTTTTATTTCTTTCCTGCATGTCCAATTTCTTCATTCCTTCCCTTATTACAAATTTTTTCTTACTTCTTACACTTTATCGTTTATTATTTCTTTCTTTCCTCCCTTTCTGTCTTTCTCCTACACTTTATCCTTGTTTGCTTCCCCTCTACATTTTCCTTCTTCCTACACCTTCTCCTTCCTTACTTTTCCCTTTACCCTTGTTTTTGTCTACAAATTTTCCTTAATCCCTTCCTTTTTCCTTCCTTTGTTTTTTTTTACCCTACACCTTTTCCTTCTTTCCTTCCTTCCTTTCCCCCCTACACTTTTCTTCCATTTTTCCCCTAACTCTTATTTTTTGCCTACAGAATTTCCTCCCTCCCTTTCTTTCTTGTTATACCTTCCTTCATTCCTCCCTATACTTCCTATTTTTTATCTTTCTTTCTTTCTTTCTTTCCTTCCTTTCGTTTTCCTTCACTGTATCCTTGCTTGCTCCCTCCCCTACCTTTTTCCTTTTTCAATCCTTCCCTCTTTCCATTCTTCCTTCTGTTTTCCCTGACCTTTGTTTTTTTCTACAAATTTTCCTTCCTTCCTTTTTTCCATCCCATCCTTCCTTTTTACCCTATACCTTCCTTCCTTGCTTCCTCCTTTTTCCCTTTACTTGTCTTCCTCCCTTCCTTTCCTCTATATTTTTCCTCTTTTCATCCTTCTTTGTTATTTCCTTTTTTCTGTTTGTATGTTGATTTCGTGTTTATCTTTTCTTGCAGAATTTAAAAGCTTCTCCTCCTCTGCTTGTTGCTTGTTGCTGTGTTCCACAGACCCTAACCTGAGTCCTGGTTTTCCTGTAGCCTTATAGTTTCCCCATGTACAGTGCATGTCTGTGGAGGGGGAAAAAATCTGCAGTGTCTGCTCACGTCTAATGTGTTAATGCATCTAATGCTTTTTGTCGATGTTCGAGCGGGTCTCTCTGCCTGTGTGTTTGCTGCGGTTGTTCTGAGCGGTCTCGGGGCTACTCGCATGGCTGTGCAGACTGGATACCTGCGAGACTGCAATCGAATTTGATCATAAAGTGAATTTAGATCATGACAAAAGGCTTATTATTATCATTGTAATTATTATTACACTGGAATTGAATGCATCTGTTCAACCACTCTTCGTTTAAAGTGCTACACAAATTAAACCTAAAATTCCGCTTCATTTCTGTCACATTGCCTTCAGTGTTCCGTTAAAAGCCACTGCGTAGTATCAATTTCAAGAAAGAGATAAGGCGAGTGTGTGTGGGGTGTGTGTGTATGTGTGTGTAGTGTGTAGTCTCAAGGGAAAGCGTTACTGTCGATGTTTGATATATGTCTCGTTAATCGGATTTGGTTACACTCATCTCCTTGTCTAATGGACACAGCCCTGGCCTCTCTCTCTCTCTCTCTCTCTCTCTCTCTCTGTGTCTCTCGGTCTATCCTGTCACCCATGTCTCTCACTCACACCTTACTTAGTGTTCAGACTGCCTGTCTGGACATTTGCATATTTATCACATGCAATAGGAGCATGCTATGTAACAGATGGAGCGTGTGTGTGTGTGTGTGTGTGTGTGTGTGTGTGTGGACGATGCTGAGTCTGTGTACTTGTATGTAGGAGGTTCTCTGTTTAGAGCCAGTGTGGGAGTAGGTGTGTGTGTACCTGTGTATGAGGGCACATCTGTATATGTGTGTAGGAGGCTCTCTGTTTGGATTCTGAGTGTGTGCGTGTGTGTGTGTGTGTGTGTGTGTGTGGCAGGCAGGGCTGACTCACTCTCAGCCTACAGGGACCGTGCCAGTTATTTATTTGTCTTCTCATCTTTCTTTCTCCCTCCTCCTGTTCTCCTCTGTATATGTTTATAGCAGGGGTATAAAGCAGGCATTACATGTGTGTGTGTCTGTGTCTGTGTGTGTGTGTGTGTGTGTGTGTGTGTGTGTGTGTGTGTATGGGTGTGTGTGTTAGTCTCCTCTAAACACCCTACTAACACCCTCGGTGTCTTTCACAGAGGGTTTAGTCCCCTCTTTATGCTAATTACAGACATTTTCTCCACTCTCCCTGCCGTGCCTAAGAGAGAGGATGGAACGAACAGAACCCTAGTTTTCCGAAAACAGAGAAAAAGTGGATGTTTACACACCGATTTACATCCATCTGAAAGAAATCGGATTCCACTTACCATCAACATTACATAATACGAGTGTAAATCTGTGTGCAACAAGCAGTTAGACTTACTCTAGCATGTTAATAGAGTGATCAATCACAATTTTTCAATAATGTCCCTTTTACCCTAAGATCCTCTCAGTGCATTTACTACACACACACACACACACACACACACACACACACACACACACACACACACACACACACACACATACGCACGGTCACCAGCTGACCTTCTGATTATTTTAAAATCGTTTTCAAGTCTGTATCCATCGGACAGAAATTTCCATCAGAGACAGCCCTTTGCTATTTCCTGATCCAGGCTGAATAAACAATTTACGTGTTTTAATCTATGAACAATGTCAAACCGGGACTTTTGATGGTGCAGAATAATCCCCTGCTATACTAATGCACTTATCTTGTGTTTCACTAGTGCTTGGATATCATCAAGGTAGAAAGTTTTCTCAATATGCCGGAGCCATGATGACTGCCTGCTTTACGTCTGAAACGCTGGCCTCCCAGGAACTCAATTAATGGCCTTTTCCTTTGATGCAAAAACAGCTTGGTTTGATCAGCAAGAGCAGTCTGTTTTTCCAGAACAATGCACAAACTAATACTGCCCACTGCACCACTTGCACATTACAGGAGTCATACAGTCCTGACCTCGCTCCAAGCCATTTCCAAATGTGGGCCATTAAAGGAGTTCCTGGAAGGTCGTTCCAGATGTGAGGACCAAAAGTCCTGCTTTATCTCGAGCGACCTTTGTATAAGGTTAACTACCAATGTTAAAACTATAGGGATTAGTTAAAAATGTCAAAAAGTGTTACTAGTATGTCAGAAAGTGCTACCTCTGGTAAACACTATTATGTTTTTTGCAATACTCTCAACCCTATTCAGGGTGTACCATAACTCGTGCCCTATGTCAGCCTGTGAGCCTGTACACAGGATAAAGGGGTTTAGACGAAGTGTGTGAGTGAGCAGTGCTCCCATCCTTCAAAAGTATAGCTCAGAGATATTAATGAAGGAGTGCAGACTGACGCAACTATCAATTTTTGCTACTGTTAATTCTAGAAAGTTCTGACAGGGTAGAACAGATGTTCTGTGATAACCACGCACCTGCACATGTGTGCACGTCGTATGTGCTCCCACTATAGATCTGACCAGAAAGCAACAAGGAACAGGGGAGAGAATTAGGAACATGCAGCTGTGAAGAAGCAGCGCTCCAGATGTTTTTATTTTGCGAATAGTTCTTATTCAGACAGTCGATCATCCAATGCAAAGAAAAAAAAAAGCTAGAGTATAGGAGCACACATGATAGTACAGCAGGCTGCAGGCTTTATCAAGTGCTCTTGTTACTGAACACAGCCCTGCTGTTGTATCTCACATGCATGCATGCAGAGACAAGCAGCTAGTGAAATGAATTACAAAACCACTGACGAAATTAATTTAAAAAATTATTTTATTTGTTAGTATTTTCCTGATCGAAATGACATCATGTCCTTTTTTTTTCTTTTTTTTTAAATCTCTGGAGCTTCTGAAACTCACCCAACGCGTGTAAGAGACGCATCTTGCTAGTACAGCAACTGTAAGTCGTAGATGAAAACTCTAAAATGCATTAAATAAATAAAATTAGAGAAAAAATCAGATTCAGTTATGAATCATGATTCTTTTCACACTAGCTCCAAAATCGATGTTTTTTTTTTTTTAAATAAATTTTTACATTTATAATAGAGACACACCGGTCAATCGGCCAATGACCAGAATTGGCTGGTTTTCATTTTGATTGGTCGTGACCGGATAATCGGAGATCAGCTTTAGATCTATACGATTCAGAACACAGAAGAAACAGAAACGCATTTTATGGTCTTACATTTTCCAAAGTCGTGCGTGTTAAAAGCCTCACCGTGAGGCCAAATTGGTTGAAAACAGATGCATTAGAGATTTACATGCATTAGTAAAAAAAAAAAAAAAAAAATTTTGTTCAATTTAATTTGAATATAACTGTTGAGCTCTTGAGTCTTTAAAGTTAGTTTGTATTGTATGAACGCTGCAATTTTAAAAAAAAAAAAGAGAACTCTAATGTTATAAAGAACAGGCTACATTTTATTACTTATTAAATTTTTTAAAGGTTTAACATTTTAACAAAATCAGGGAAAATGTAATATCGAATCAGGATATTTATAAAATCTTGATACTTACAGAATCGCAACCAAGTACCATGATAATATCGTATCGGGAGGAGAATGATGATTCCCATCCCTAATACTATACAAATTAAGCTTGGGAAATTAGGAAACCTCTGGGGAAAAACTGGATTTGTTGCATATTATGAGTTCATAATTTTGTAATAAATATTACTATCATCAACACACACATGCAGGAATAGCACTGTGGATTTAAATGACCCATAAAAATCCTGCTGTGGAATTTTGCCCCAGGGCTCCACATCAGCAAAAGGGTGATCACAGTGCCCTTCTCATGAGATCCTCTCACACACACACACACACACACACACACACACACACACACACACACACACACACACACACACACACGCATTATCAGAGGATCACACACCTGTTGCTGTAACTGAAGCACACAGAGCTGATAGAGTAACGACATCACAGAGTTCCAGCGCTGACTGCACGCCTGCTTTTCTATTAGCACAGTGGTGAGTGATTTTACCCTCAGGGAGTGCACACACGCACGCACGCACGCACACACACACACACACACACACACACACACACCACATTAATATATATGTATGCACAGTCACAGGTGGACATGCATAGGAGGATACAGCATGTGTATCTTACAAACTCATGCGCACTTATAAATGTGGACAAAAATGCGTGTGTATGTGTGTTTGGGGGTAAGTGGTCTCTAAAATCATTACCATGCTGTCCGTACTTTTTTTTGTACTATACTGGACAAGCTTGGAGTTGTGTGTTTGTGTATGTATGTGTATGATTGTGTGTGTAGGGTGGTGGTCTTTTGAGAGAGAACACCCCACTTTCTCTCACTGTCTCTCCCTCCCTCTCCCTCTGACACACACACACACACACACACTCACAAAGCAAAGAACTGAATCAACCTGACAGCCAAATAACATGCTATTACCATCACTATGTCCAAAGCATGCCTGCATTAACCCCCCATCCCCCCACCCTCCGACACACACACACACACACACACACACACATCTACTTCCCATTTTTGCCACCTGTTACCTGCTCAGAAAACGCACCATCTGTCAGATGAGGAGACAGAACGGCCACGCTACGTTAACATCATAACATCAGAGACTAACCAAGACACATTAGCACAATGCTAACTAAAACACCAGAGACAAATCCAGACACATTAGCACACTTCTAACCAAAACAACAGAGACTAACCCAGACACATCAGCACAATGCTAATCAAAACACCAGAGACTAACCCAGACACATTAGCACAATGCTAACCAAAACAACAGAGACTAACCTAGACACATTAGCATTATGCTAACCAAAACACCATAGACTAACCCAGACACATTAGCACAATGCTAAGCAAAATACTGGAGACTAACCCACACATTAGCATAATGCTAACCAAAACACTGGAGACACACCCAGACACATTAGCACAATGCTAAATAAAATACCAGAGAAATTAGCACAATGCTACCCAAAACTCCAGAGACTAACACAGACACAGTAGCACAATGCTAAAAAGAAAGAAAGAAAAAAAAAAACAGAAACTAACCCAGACACATAAGCACAATGCTAACCCAAACACCAGAGACTAAACCAGACACATTAGCACAATGCTAACCAAAACACTGCAGACAATGTAAAGGATAAATTAGAGAGACTTTCACAGGGCTAAGCAGAGCACAGCAGTTTAAACAAGCAAGGTTTTGTTTTATGTCAAAAAGTTTTTTAAGTTAATTAAAATTTATTCTACAGCCAAAGTGCAGATAATTGTTGACTGTAAAAGGTCTATAGCATATGAGAATGTCTCCAATAAATAACATCCATCTAAACTCACATTCATAAAGAAAGGTGAGTTTAGTTAGTTAAAGCCCCAACACTGTTCAAGTTATAATCATTAGTGATAGCTGGCTCGCTTGTTCCTGACACTTGTTTTTTTCCCCCTTTTTTCCCCTTGTTGGTGTTTCTCCAGCCTGTTTTTATTGTTATCTTCATTCTTTGCACATTGCTTCTTGAGGGCAGAAATTTCCAATAAGAACATCACTAGCAGGTGAGGACAAGAGGTGGCCTTGAGGTGGCCTGTACTCTGCTTGCATCTTTCTTTTTAAATGCACGTACACCTGCACCGTTACTATAGCAACCAAGGTGCAAGCGAACGAAACGGCACACAAATGAACTCACCGATCAGATTGGGTTCCGTGCGATTTGCGGCGCACGCACCGAGTCTGAAAATCTGATTCGGCGCATTAGACTGCAGATTGGAATGAAAACAAGGTGCGATGTACAGTTACAGATATCAGAAAGAAAGATGGACAGGAGCAAAGTGTTTCTGTGCCATCTGTGATGTTTAAGCCAAAGGCAGCACATAAACGTGCACATGCACATAGACATGTCCAAACATTAGGGTCAGTCTGACAGTAGCTGTGCCAATGCTGATATAAGTGTTACTTAAATTCCTGAGTCTCTCTCTCCCTTTCTCTCACAGACACACACACACACACACACACACACACACACACACACATAGACATGTGCACTCTCTCATGGTGAGTCAGCTCAAAGCTTCTTGCAGGGCGAAGTTAATCTGTCTCACGTCCCAGCAGCTTTAAGGGCAACAGTGGTGCAGAAGGACACCCACGTGTGTCTGACAGAAATCAGAGCCTCTTCCTCCATGGGTGGAACCACACCATGACATCACTCACAAACAACACGTGGGGATTTGAGCCTAACTCTGGACCCCTGATCTTATCAAATCTCCCAAGATCACCGGGGGCCTGTGTGAAAGCTGGAACTGTATAATTAATCCATGTTCTATATATAACAACACTAAAATATTCATTCCTTAACCATACGTTTTTGTAACTGCATTTCTTTTCCACTCATTTACAGCACGTGTTTAATAATAGCCTTTCGGGGGCAGTGGTGGCTCAGTGGTAGGCCTTCCCAACTAACACCCCAAACCCAGCCTTCGGGCGCAGGGCATCCTTAGTGCTGGTCCCAAGACACCAGGCAAATGTGCGATGGATGGTCCGCTGGGGCAACAACATACCGGGAACAGCTGAAAGAACAACTAAATAATACAGTGTGAGTTTACAGAGAGAGTTTCGGGTATTAAAAATGCATTATCTGAGAGTATTTCAGCTGGAGCATTAACACACACTTTGTTAACTTGTTAAAGAAATAGTAAAATATGGGAGCTTTAAGCACTGTAACTATAAGCAGATAAATACGTTCAAGTCAAACTGGGACATGTTATGACATTTCTTACAGAACAAGACAGAAAAGTGATCGCCATTATAGAAGACGTCAAACACCGAAGCAGTGATGAGATTCTTATAGTAAAAACACAGTAAAACATTTGAATGATACAAACGTTTTAAAGACGTTTGACGGTCATTTGACGATCTCACTGCAGTCGTTCAGATGAACATTCTGCGAGTGGAATGCCTGATGCTTGGTAACTTGCGGAAGGGACGCATCTGTCTGTGGGAACTGTACACACGCATTTCCAGAAAGTAACGAGTGACAGATCTCTCTGCCTTCAGCCTTAACACTAAGATTGCTAATTCTCAGTGAGTTAAAGAGACATTTGACACAGAAGGCCGGAATGTTCGATCACAGCTCCAGCCTACTGAGAAAACACTAGCGCGTGGATAAGTACACAGGAATACTACTAAAAATAAGTAGCAGGGGATTATATAGAGAAATGAAGGCAGTTTTTACTCTCATAAATGTGTTCTGTTATTCTGCACAATCAAAAGTCCCAGTTTGACCTGAACACTCCATGTTCTCTGACCTGTCATAATAATAATGTTTATCACTGACAAACTGCTGCGGTAAAAGAGGAATAAAACCCCTCAGGACATTCTGTCATGAGACACGCCTCAACACACCCCATTATGTTTTATTCCAAACATATAATAATTGCATGCTTCGCCAATGCTTTTTGCAATATTACGTATCATGGTACTGCGGCATGGTAAATAAGGACCACTTTTAAGTTCAGAACTGAAACTCATACTCTATGTAATTCAGAGCTGTTGAAGGCAGGCGTTTTAAACTTTTATGACTGTCTCAGAATTATGAGACAGAGCTGTGCCTTCAGTAAAAGAAATACGTGCAGCATTCAAATTTAAACCAAAAGAAATTTACCTACCAAATGAGAGTCTTTATTTCAAAGCACATAAACGCTTCCAGTAAATTTGCCGTATCATACCTGCTGCCTCCGTAATGAACAGCAACAATAGTGAAAAACCTACGATAATCTTCATCATGAAATTCTGGATTACAGATTATATGGCCTAGTCTGATAGAAACCCGGACCCTGGACATGCAAGGCAACCGTGCTAACCAGGAACTTTTCAGGAAACTCTTCATCTAGGAATGCTCGAACCTGACACCCATAATGTGGTGGTGCACCATCTTGCTGGAAAAACTCAGGGAACGTGCCAGCTTCAGTGCATAAAGAGGGAAACACATCGTCATGTAGCAATTTCAAATATGCAGTGGCCTTGAGGTTTCCATTGAGGAAGAATGGCCCCACTATCTTTGTACCCCATATACCACACCATACCATCACGTTTTTTGTTCCTACAGTCTTGGAGGGATCTATCCAATGTGGGTTAGTGTCAGACCAGTTGAATGGCTCCCAAGGTCTCCCGATCTGACCCCCTTAGACTTTTATCTTTGGGGTCATCTGAAGGCAATTGTCTATGGTGTGAAGATACGAGATGTGCAGCACCTGAAACTACGGATACTGGAAGCCTGTGCTGGCATTTCTCCTGCGGTGTTGCTATCAGTGTGTGAAGAGTGGGAGAAGAGGGTTGCATTGACAATCCATCACAATGGGCAGCACATTGAACACATTTTATAAGTGGTCAGAAACTTGTAAATAACTCATGAAAGAATAAAGTTACGTTAAAACCAAGCGCACCATTGTTTTTCTTGTGAGATTCCCAATAAGTTTGATGTGGCACATGACCCTCTTCCTATTGAAAAAACAAAAGTTGGATCCAAGATGGCCGACTTCCAAATGGCCACCATGGTCACCACCCATTTTGAAAAGTTTGCCCCCTCACATATACTAATGTGCCACAAACAGGACGTTAATATCACCAACCATTCCCATTTTATTAAGGTGTATCCATATAAATGGCCCACCCTGTAGAGATAAAAGTTCTAATTATTCTTTCAAACAATATTTTTATTACAATGTACGACAGTGAGAACTATGCCCCTGTGGAATCTTACCTGCATTTCATGCCATCATTCTCTATACCACTTATCCCAGGGTACGGCGTGCAGATCCATCGGAGGTCACTAAAGCACACAGTTGGAGAAAACCCACCAACATTCAAACTCCACTCCCACAGACCAGAGGCAAGGATTCAAACCTGACCCTACAGGTGCGAGGCCAGAGTGCAGACCAGTACTCCACCGTGCTGCCCATTTGCTCTATTGAAAGCCACAATTCGAAATAAAGATCCTACAAAAATTCTGCTAGGCAAAATATTTGAACATCAAATCAGTGTGCTTAGCACACGTGTGCAAGGTGAATAATTTTCACAGTGTGGAATTGATTACAAAGATTTGGACAAGACAATTAGTTTTTCAAAGTCTGGAATCTGGGAATCGACTCTTTTTGAGATTGACAAGATGGCGTACCTTAAGACATACTGAAGATATCTACTTCTGCTAATAACTAATAATCTGCTAATAACCATTTATCCATTTTCCATTCTTCTGCTTTTATGAGGGCTGTACCAAAAGTAATGCAAAAAATAAAAATTGATGTAGGTGGTTCAAACTGCACATCAGTAGATTAACTCTACAAAGGTATTACTCAACATAGTCTCCATCACAAGGCCTGGATTTGCATTATGGTTGAACCCAACTCTTGAATCTCATATCTCAAACGCTTCCGCTTAATCCTGTGCACAAGGTCATCAGGGGGCCTGGAGCCTATCCCAGTAGACTCAGAGCATGATGCGGGGTACATCCTGGTCAGGGTGCCAATCAATCACAGGACACACACACTCAAACACTCATTTACACACTACGGGCAATATGGGAATGCTAATTAGCCTTCGCCAATTAGTACTCAGAGGAAACCCACCAAGCATGGAATCGAACTTGGAGGTGCAAGGCGACAGTGCTAACCACTAAGCCACCGTGTGGCCCCAACTCTCGAATCCTCTTTGAAAATCCTCTTTGTCTCCCGCTGCTTGGCTTGTCTTCAATGCTGGTTTCCATTTCCCCTTCTTTACATTACTCTTATCAATGGTGTCCTCTCCATAAATATTCTCAGGCGCATATGAAAGGGGATTTCACAACGGATTCAAGATGACTTTTGCATTACTTTCGGGTAACATTTCGGACCTGATATTGTGAGTCAAGAAGAGCTGTGATGGAAAAACTACGAAGCTGTGACAAACACGTGACTGGGGATAAACACATGCAAAGAAGACATGCAATGCTGTGCACTGTATGTGCATGAGCAAAACACTTTCCCACTCCACTTTCCCACACACCACATACACACACACATGCACAGAAACACGCAGCTGGTAATAAGACTTGCAGTGTGCTGATAACTACTCTCATTTCCTGTTTTTTTTTCTTGTTTTTTTTTTTTATCGACAGACGGCTTCCTCCTCTCTCAGACATCGTCTCCCTGCTACTCTCACTCGTACCACAGAGAGGGGAAGAAGGGAAGCAAATGAACATGATGTAAAGAACAGGGATACAAACATTCAGCTAAACACAGAGGAACCAGTTGATCTTCAGGTCCTCATTAGAGGGCAGGGATTAGTGCATGTGATTAAACGCGGTGTTTGTACACACTTTAGCTGCGCAGGAGAAGCGTAGCTCACACACCGTCCTTTTGTACCCTTCATGGAACTTCACCTAAAGTCTAAAGAGGCTAATCAAACAAATTTAGTGAAGACTGTAAAAAAGGGGACGAGATGAAAGGAGAGATGTAGGGATTTTGAGACAGGCTTTCCACTTCTCTGTCTTCTCTTTCATCAGGATCTCTCTGTACTAGCACATTCCTGTCCTCTGAAGCAATAGCTCACTGCTAAGGCATTTTTAGACCTGTCATTTTTACACAGTCATGAGCTGAAGGAGGAAAGACAATTAGTTTCTTTTCTGTCTAAACTGAAGCCGAAATTATTTCCAAAGGTATGTGTGAGGGACGGATGGAAGGATGAATGGACAAATCTTTGGCTGATGAATAGCTAATAGTAGAGCCGAAGAAGAAAGAACAATTCTTTCCTTTTCTGTCTAAAAAGCAGTCAAACTGACATGTGTAAAATAGATGGATAGATAGATAAAAAAATAACTAATTATAAATGAAAGGACAAATAGATATACCGAATTAAAGATTGATGGATGGATGGATAATTTTTTGAATGATGAATAGATAAAATTACAAATGGATCGTCAAATTTAAAGAAGGATAGATAGATGGATGGATATCTGGTTGGATGGATGGATGGATGGATGGATATCTGGATGGCTGGATGGATGGATGGACGGATGGATGATTGGATGATGGTGGATGGATGGGCAATTTTTTTGGATAATGCATAGAATTTAAGCTGCATGCTTGGATGTGTGGACAATATTTTGGAAATTTAATAGATATAATTACAAATGATGGTAAGATTTAAAGATCTATAGATGGAGGCTAGATGGATGGTCAGATTTTTGAATGATGAATAGATAAAATTAAGAATATATCAAGAGATATAAAGAAGGACGGACAAATAAACTGCTGGCTGGATGGATGGGTGGATGGATGGATGGATGGATGGAAGGAAGGAAGGATAGGCAGATTTTCTGTATGATGAATAGACAAAAAGGAGAAATGAATGGACAGAATTTAAACATGGATGGATGGACAGTTTTTGGATAATAAATACTATAGATAAAATCATATAGATGATCAGATTTAAAAATTGATGAATGGATGATTTTTTGAAAGATGAACAGATAAAAGGACAAAAAAGGGACACAATTTAAAAAGGATGGACAGATGGATGGATGGATGGATGGATGGATGGATAAATGGACTGATTTTTAAATGATGAATACATGAATAGACAAACAAATAAAAAGACAATAGATGAACAGAATTAAAGTACCCTGCTTTGACCCTGATGTTCTATGGGACATGCTGCAGGCCCTCTATCACCCCATACAGAATAAGTGGTACAGATAATGAATGATGGATGGATAGGTACAGAAATATATAGATATATGTATGTATGAACAAACGGACAAATGGATAGACATACTTATCGTGAGATGATGGATGGGAGCACGAGTGGATAAATTAATGTACGCTGAATGGATGGACCAACAGATATATCTCTGTGTACAGTATGAACAGATTAATGGCTGAATGAATGTAGAAAATAATAGACAGATTTATGTTTTAATGGTTGACAAAAAGACAGATTTATTAATGAACAAATGAACAAATGGATAAATTACTTATTAGAGAAAGAGTGTGGGTGAATAGATAGATTTGGGAATTAGTGGACAGATGGAGGGCAGATTTATCGTGAATAAATGAATGGATGGATGAATAGATGGACGGCTTTATAGATTAATAGACACATGTGGGGAAACAGCTACTGAACGTAATAGAGTGCGATGTCCAATGACAGCTGATTTCAAGTGTTTGTTCTCGGTATGAGACAAAGGGTGAGAGAGAAAGAGAGAGAGATATAGAGAGAAACAGAGCGCGGGGGAGAGCTCCTCATTGATTTCAGACTAATTCTCAACCTCGTGGGTGTTTAAGGACGTTACTCTTGTACTGAGTACCAGTCTAATTTGTTCGGTGAAACGATTCGGCCTACAGAGAGAATGTCTGGCTCGTCATCTGTACAGAGAGGTGAAAGTAAAAAAATAACAACAAGGAAAAGATGGACAGAGTGAAGAGGTCGAGAAGACAAGAGCAACGAGAGAAAGGAAGGACAGGAGAGGAACGGAAAGGAGGGAAGGACTGCCGACTTAAATTTCCTTCCTTTCTTGTACGCACGTAAGTGTACAATGATTAGAGCAAGCTTTCAGTGGAGTAACTGGATAGCTCTGTATCCTTTATCCTTCCAGGCCAAATGGACAGAAAGAGACGGAGAGAGAGAGAGAGAAAGAGAAGAGCGACAGTAAAGCAGGGCTGTTCTATTCATTATGCCTTTATGGAGTTACACTTAACCTGTTGTGGGAAGTGCATTGATCAGAAACTATTACGGTTTCAGTAGGTCAGTCTCAGACACTCCCGACACAAGCTCCTAGATCCTAGGATTTACACACACACACACATACACCTGTGCACGCACACCATATGTGAGTGTAAAGAGTGTCATGTTTCATGGCAGTCTCCCAGGCACCTTGGCTGAGAGATGGAATGAGAGCTGCCGGATTATGAAGCCACTTCCTGAGATAGGAACAGAGGGAGCACACGGGGTGATCCCGAACGGGTAAAAAGGAAACGGGAAAAGAAATTTCCCAACTCAAAGCTTAGACAGGTCACATGACCACCAACTCGGTTCGCGATTTCTAACTAAGCAATAATGACTTGACACTGTTTATTATCAACAGACTGTGATATCCTTCTGCGACCGGTGAAACTAGCGGGGAGATTGCAGCTGACTAGCGGTTCGTGTAATTAACGAGGTGAAAGTAGTTCTGCTAATCCACACTACATATACCCTGTTCTGTGCATGCAAATACAGACAAGCTTGGGAATTGTTCCATTAATCTTATTGATTATATACTGGAAGCATTATTTGATGGGGATATTTGTCTATCAGACTATGCTACCCTTAAATATATATTACAATAATCAAAACAAAAAAGCGCCGCTTTATAGCATTCTATAGCATACTTTAATGTGGCAGAACAGTGGCCCTACGTAAAAAATGTGGAGGCGATGGACAGTCTGAGAAACTTACTGTTCAAGATTTATGTTATATTTCCACTCATTTCGCTGTAGAATATCAACTGGGATCGAATTTAAATAGCGTTAAATGTAAATCTAGTGCGCAATGTCCTATAGGGTGTACAATCCCTTGTTCCACACACCAAGTAGTACCCTTGATCAGGGATTAGAGAGAGCGAGAGAGATTTGGGATTCAAATCTCCTTGCGTTAGCCGTGAACAAAACAGCACCAACGGCTTAGCGGCAATTCAGAATGACTTAGAAGCAATTTTTAGGTAGACAAAGTGTTGTTTAAGATGACATAATGTTATCAGATTGAGTTTTCTACATTTACAGCATTTGGTGCCCTTATCCAAAGTGCCTATATCTCAGAAGTTTAGGGGTAAGGGTCTTGATCAAGGGCCCAAAAGTGTCAACGTGGTGATGCTGGGGTTTGAACCGAGGACCTTCCCAATTGAATGGGTTTTGGCAGGTAGCTGTTCTCTCCTCTTTCCAGTAATAAGGAGCGTACCGACCTACTTTCACTCATGCTGATAATGATAATTACTGGAATTAACGACTGTTAGAACACTTGTAATGTGGAGTGATACATGCAGTTAAACATCCCAGTGCTGTTATGCTCAATATCAGCACTCATGCAATGCCTCTCGTCCTATCAGATTACTCGAATAGAACTAACTTCGTATAATTAAGAACAACATTATGGACATTTATTTATTCTTCTTTAGTACGCATTTTATTTTGGTCAGAGGGGGAATTGGAGCACATGCCATACTTATTCACACACTCATTCACACACTCTTACACACTCATTTACACTTGGGCATAATTTAGGGCTGGTGAAATGAAATTGAAGAACCAAGAGAAAACCCATCAGGACATGAACAGAACATGAGAAACTTCACACAGAATAGAATTAAGGATCAGGAATTAACCACACATCTGAGAGCTGCGAGGCAACTGCTGGATATTATAAGGAATAATGGATAGTTTGAGGGATGGTAGGATGAAAGAAAGCAACAGAAAGCAAACAGATTAATGAACAAACAAACAAAAGAGCTTCAGAACTATTGTTAGAGAACATAAGACCGGAACATGAGGAACAGAAGAAGAATGGAAAGACAAATGAGTGAAGGAATAAAAGAACAAACAAATGAACAAAGGAGTGAATGAACGAACGAACTGCTAATGCATTACTGCAAAGGCTAAGTGGAACTGGAGGGAGGAAGGAAAGAAGAAAGGAAGGAAGGAAAGAAGAGAAGAAGGCACACAAATAAATGAACGGAAAAAAAACAAAGGAACTGCGAAAGCATGGTTACAGAACATGAGACAGGAACTCGGGATCAAAGAAGAACAAAAGGACCATGGAGTGAATGATTGAAGGAACTACAAAGAACATGAGGAAAGAAAGAAAGAAAGAAAGAAAGAAAGAAAGAATATCCTCTTTTCCTCTAATAGTCAGCACACACACACACACACACACACACACACACACACACACACACACACATATTTCTGTCATTGGCTGTTGTCATTAATAAGCACCATACACATGTTCATCAGCATGCACACACACACACACACACACATTTGTTTTTCACCTTCAGACCCTAGCATTAATGAATAAACATAAATAGGTTGAGCACAACTAATATAGACCACCCACACACACACACACACACACACACACACTTTGTTCAGTGTCTCCACAGGGCCCCTGAGAGCGCTGACCCAGATTCTCTACATGCTGTTCCTGTGAACACGCGTGTGTGTTTTCACACGTTGCTCCCACATGTTCTCCTGAGGCAGACTGCACTGAGCAGAAATGTTATTACATCATCAGGCACAGAAAACCCCGTCACATTCGAACAGGATGCTGATTAGCGTAATATCTTGGCACGAGCAACGGACCGACAAAGCCACAATACAAACTACGCACTACACTACACCACCCCTTTCAACTCAATTAAAATGCTCAAGTGTTACAGAGCGTAATCATTAAAAAGCCCAGTTCATTTACTTGAGTAAATTACTTCTATGTGTAGTTTTACCGCACCATACTTTTTTACTTTTTCTTGAGTAGATTTGTGAAGGAAAAACGCTACTCTTACTCCACTACATGTGGAAAGATATTCTTTGTGTTTGCCAGAGAAATGCAGCTGGTGGATCGACCACATGACTGTGTTTCACCAATCAGATGTAGCAACAATAATCACATGACTCTGTTTGACCAATCAGCCGCAATAACAATAACCGCATGGAGTCACATGACCACACAAGAAGGGTTAGCAGTGGTAGACAGTGAAGCAAACGGCTTGTTTAGCTGGTTTATTTAATGTTGCAATCTTAACATATATAATTAGCAAACAAACTAGCAAATTATATAAAAATATATAATTTTCTTACATTTGTTCTGCTGGACACAGTTTATGGTTAAGTGAGACCTCTTGTACATACTGTATGTTCTAATGGTATTTTCAAATAACTGCTGAGTCATTTGCAGGGCGACTGAATATAAAGTAATTCTTACACAGGAAATAGTCTACACTGTTCAAACATACATGTTACCTCCAGTAGGGATTTATTTCAAAAGCTTTATATTGTGAAAAAAGGGAGATTAGGTAATTTGTGTTTCTTATTCCTTTATTTATTTTGTAAATATATTTAGTTTTATTCTTTTAGTTTATTACATGTATTTTGTTTATTTTATTATTTGGAAATGTCACCATTTGTACAGTATTTTATAATTTTGTCTGACGGCTTACATCATTTCTATAAAAAAAACGCGTTTGATCCACAAAATTGACGGTTCAGCACTATCCTTCCAGGTTTTAAAAATGTGTCGGACAGTTCTTAACCTGATGCAGTTTGATGCAGGTCAGTTACTTGACCCGGCTTACAATACGTTGCAACGATATATAAAATACCATGAGCTTAGCATAAAATCAGCCGTGCTAGTTTGGTTCGGCACTCACACTCAAGCAGCTCTAGATTAGATTAAGGCTACAAAGATGTGACAGTTCTTCACAAGGATACTAATAAAGGTATGTATTTAAGCAGATTATGTGCCTTTTATCTGTGAAATACAGGTCTCCGTGTCTCCTGCACCAGTGTCAGCGTTGTCAGCAAGTCAAGCTGATCTGTTTTTTACGCTTCAGTCTCACAAAGCAAAACACTTAATGCAAAAGGGAAAGACTTCAGAAAAAAAAAGAAGTGCATTGTATTTCCATTTGTTCATTTTTTTATTTTTTCAAACACTTTTATCCATAATCATACAGTATGTGTGAGAGATCTCTGAACTGAGGGATGCTGAAAATATAAATTCTTAAAAATTACAAAAAATTACAAAAAATTCTGTCACTAGCAATAACAGCCAAAGTGTAATACTGCTCTTATATTACGTATGTTATAGCAACTACAGTCTCTTTTTTATCTTTCTCTTGAACTTAATCAGCTAAAAACATGTCACGCTACAGCAAAAAAATGTATAATAATATATATATATATATATACATACATACAGTATGTCACAAAAGTGAGTACACCCCTCACATCTCTGCAAATATTTAGTTATATCTTTTCAACACTGCATAAATGACTCTTTGACACAATGAAAAGTAGTCAGTGTAAAGTTTGTATAGCAGTGTAAATTTATTGTCCCCTCAAAATAACTAAAAATACAGCCAATAGTAGCTGAACCCCTGGCAACAAAAGTAATTTATGCAGTGTTGTCTTATGAGATGTGAGGGATGAACTCACTTTTGTGACATACTGTATGTACTGTAGAAAGCAAACATGCCTTCAAAAATAATTTAATTAAACATTTATATGGAGAAAAATAGTACCATAAAGAGGTAATCAAATCATGCGTTGTGAAATGTATAATTTTGCTGTCTCTGACCCTCACATTTCAACACTTCCTCTGTTCGTTTGCTCTGAACAGTAGTCGGTTACGTGATATTCTGCTTGTATTACTGACAAACATTACACTGCCTGGCCAAAAAAAAGTCATCCATCTCTAAGATTTCATTCAGTCACCTTTAGCTCTGATTACAGCACACAATGTGGTGGCCCAAACTCATGTGAAAATGATTCCTCATGCTCCCAGAGCCACTCTTGCACAATCTGAGTCCTGGAACATGCCTGTGCCATCAGGGAAGAAAAACTATAAACGTATAAACGTGATAACCTGGTCATTCAGTACATTCACGTCATCAGATGACTTCATTTTATTGCCACATACTGTAACGTTACAGAGTCTCGGCCTGAACAACTGAAGCAACACCCAGATCATAACACTGCCTCCAGAGGCTTGTACAGTGACCGCTATAAACATCGCTCTGGAATCAGACCAGTCTGAACTTGAAAATGAAGCATATTATCTTTCCACAAAGTTGATGATTCAGCACTATCCTTCTAGGTCTTGATAAAGTGTTAAAGGGTTCTTAACCTAGTTCGGTTCATTAAAAAATTCCTTTGATTGTTGCAACCCGATACATTTACGTTTCAGCATTTAGCACTTATCCAGAGCACCTTACATTTTTATCACATGGTGATGGGTTCGAACCTGGGACCTTCTGATCAGTAGTGCGACGCCTTAACCACTGAGCTACCCCTGATTATAATGATATGATCCTTTTGAAAGGATGACTTTTTTTTTGGCCAGGCAACATATTGAATGTAATGCAAAGATGGATTTATTGCACAGTAATAACTATCAGTGCTACCAATTAATTCTCAATAGAAAAAGTTTGAAAAAACTGCCTTTAATTAAAATAAATAAATAAATAAATAAATATAAAGTATTATGCAAAAGAAATTTACATGAAAAATGTGCTATATTATATTACATTATATTATATTGCGTCATATCGTATCATATTGTATCGTATTGCATCATATCATATCATGTGATTTTCAAACCCCAGCCACTGCATGCAGTCCTTGTCCCAAGCCAGGATGAAAAGGGGGGGGGGTTGTGTCAGGAAGAGTATCCGGTGTAAAACCTGCGCCAAGTCGCGTGCGGATGGGCTGGTCCGCTGTGGCGACCCCTTGATGGGAGCAGCCGAAAGACGAGCTACAACAGATTACGTGATTAGCACCGTTCAACTCATGGGCTTGTTTTTATATTCTATTGAAACCTAACTCAAGTAAACAGGATGTCTGGTCTCATCACACACGGTCTCGATACAGAATAGCAACTAGTCAGCTCGTTCAAGTAATGTTAGCTATTAAACGCTAATGAACGAATAAGGCTGTTAAATTCCCCTTACCATGGCTTTTACACCCACTGTGTGCAATAGAACAAAAATGCAGCGAACAAGACTGACATTATTTTAACTGCTATTATAGGCAGGAGTACATTTCACTGTACTTGAAGTGAAGTGCATTTTGTAATTTTTATCTTCCATTTTTTGGCAACTCGGTGATGCAGGAGACTCAACTGGACAGATGGAGAGAGACAGACAGGTTAAATGTAATGCTCAGGCTCAGCCCTCTAAAGGTAATAAGTTCTCTTTGCATAAGATGAATACTTTACAATACAATATTTTCTCTCTTGTTCACTCACTCACAAAACATCGATTTCTGGGGTAGCGTATATGTGCCAGGGAACTGCTATCAATGGGCTGTGGGAGGAAACCAGAGTACCCAGAGGAAACCCACCAAGCAAACACCACTCACACACGCCTGAGGCGGGAATTGAACCTGGACCCTGGAGGTGCAGGGCGACAGTGAGCCTATACAGTTACAATATACTGTACTGCAGTACTTCCTATATAGTAAAAATATATATATAGTTAAAAAAAAGAATTTGACTGTACCTTACGGCATAGTGAAATTGTTTTTTTTCAACATATTCCAGTTAGGAAGCTGATGTGAGACAGGATAACACCCCTAGAGCAGTGGCAGCATGGCAGTGCTAGGGCTTGAACCCCCACCCTTCCAATCAGTAACCCAGGAACCCACAGTCTTAACCAAACGAGCCACCGCTGCCGAAAATATATTGTACCATAAAGTAAGATGTAGTGAGCCGATACAGTGAAATAATACTCCTGAGTGTCATCCTCATCCTTAGTGAACCTACAGTGCAAAATGAAAATAAACCAAGCTACTCCCTACATAGCCAGCCTATATGGTGAAAATATACTGCACTGCTTCCCGCACAGTAAAAATCCCCAGTGTTCATTTAACACCCAGCAGTGTTTATATGAGTCTAGTTGGAGTCGAATAAACTCTGAAAGTGTTAAATGAACAATGGAGATTTTACTGCGTAATAAGTGAGCGAGCCTTTTATAGTGAAAATATACTGCTCTACTTCCTGCATACCGAGCCGACATACTGTAGGGGAAAATATCCTGCAGGACATTCTTTGTTTTGAGTCCATCCACTCATCCATCCATCCATCTAGGAACCTCTGTAGTCCAACCAGAGACTGTGGAGGCCAATGGTGACCACTGTATTTATTCCCATTTTGTATGACCTTGTATGACTTTGTGTATTTTCAGACTTACAATGAATCAGACAAAAAACGCTGTTAAATATCAGTTAAAACAAAATAAAAGTAAATAGAAATGAATAATAATCAATTCAAATAATGCAGCATGGTGGCTCAGTGGTTTGCCCTGTCATCATGCATCTCCAAGGTCCGGGTTCGATTCCCCTCTCTGTGTGCATGGAGTTTGCATGTTCTCCCTGAGCTTAGTGGGTTTCCTCCTGGTACTCCGGTTTCCTCCACCAGTCCAAAGATAAGGAGGGTAAATTAATTGCCGGTCCCCAGATTGCCTGTAGTGTGTAAGTGAGTGTGTGTCTCTGCGATAGATTGGCTCCCTGTCCAGGATGTACCCCACCTCGTGCCCTAGGTCTGCTGGGACAGGATCCAGACCCCACGCGACCCTGTATACAGGATTAAGCGGTATAGACGGTGTGTGATTAAATTAAAACAAGAATCATTCTTTCTTTAATTTTTGCAAACAAAGAGACAATTTGAATGTAATGCTATTGTTCATGTTCATCTAACTGTGTAAGACTCTAGCGCTGACTGCACACATACAGTACTGTACTGTATAATCACGTGACATATGCTCCTTGTTGTCACTCACAGTGTGAGAGGCGACAGTTAGATCAGGATTAACAGGTAGCAGGCGCGAGAGGGACGTGTCTCTGTGGAATGAGAATGTTTTGCTCACTTTTAATTATTATTATTATTATGATTATTATTATTATTTAAGCGGCACAAACAAGACCGGATTCTTGTGAGCACTTGTGGGTTAAAAGTCATGCACTGGGACCCAACCGGGACATCCTGGAAGTGCTGAGATTTGACCTCTTGACCTTTCAATCAGCAGCCCAACGCTTTATGCACTTAGCCATGACGTTGCAGAAAGAGGTTGTGTTGAGCACGCTACATACGGTAGGTAAAGGCAAGTCATATTTAAACTCTCTATTCAGTTCACTTGTTTATGATTTACATTTTTCTAACCTTAAGTGGTGTTTATGCAATGATTAATTATATGATGATTATATGAGGACTATTCGCGCAGATTCTCAGCGTCCCTGAGTCTCGGCGTCCCTGAGATCCGGCATTAAACTTGCTGAAACAGAGAAGTGAAATGGAGTGGCTTATCTTGTTCAGGGAAATACATTTACACTGAGCGCATGCTCTCATCCACCTCGTCTTCCTCTCAGCCACAGCCTCGGGCTCATCTTATTTGTGTGTGAGGATCTGTCTGAGCAAGCCTGAGTGACTGGAATGAGCTTCAACACAGACTAGGAAGGCGAACAGCTCACAAGCCTGGTGTTATGCTAAAGGGTTAAAATAACAACACGGCCACTGTGGTATTGTATGACACCTTATTGTGCGGTTTTTTTTTCTGTCCTGGGCACCAAGAAACAGGAGCCTGATGTCTTTTGCAAAGAGTATTACTGCTCTGGTTTAGTGCTCTAGGCCTCATGGCGTTTAGACAGCTTATCATGCCTGCATTCTTAACATACTTTCTCCAAGCAGATTTTCTAGGAACCGATAGCGTTTACTGGACGGACAATGGGATGCGCTATGGTGTGCATCATAAACGAATCGCAATATGTTTTTATTAAATCCAGTTTTGATTTAGATCCAGTTTTGTCTCTTGGATGCTCCACATCATAAAAGTGTTAAAGTTTGTCATTTGTAAATAAATACAGAATGTACCTGTTGGTAAATCACTGTTATTCACCTTCTATACGGCTTATCCCGTACAGGGTCACGGGGGCCTGCAGCCACGTATCCCAGGAGACCTTGTCCACAAGGTGGGCTACAAACTGGACAGGATGCTAATCCATCGCAGGGCACACACACACTACGGAAACATACTATTTGGAAACATCATGTAACCTAATTTACATGAGGAGGAAACCCACCAAGCATGGGGGGAGCATGGAAACTCCACACACACACACACACACACACACACAACCCTCAACCTTGAAGACGGTGCTAACCACTACGCGACTGCGCACCATTAACTTTGCGGTCTCTATCACATGACTGATTATTTTCCCAAAACAGCACATCGCAATTTCTATTTAGTATTGCATATGCAGAATGAATAAAATCTGTGTTGTCTAACATTATTTAAATGTTAAAAATACTTATTTTCCAACTTGCATTAAAGAATGAATGTTAAATACAATTTTATTGTACATGAACACTAACGCATTATTTTTGAGTCTATACAGTATATTGATCATACTGTATCTGGGATTGTGTTGAAGGTTTAAATGTTTAAACAGCTACCTACAGTATGAGCGATATGGAAACAATACCGCAAGTGTAGAAATAAAAACAAACCAAAATCAATCTAGGTGAAGGATCTGAATCGAGTGAGTAAAATATATTTTTTTTTTAAATCAATGATTAGTTTGCAATGTCACACGCACACACACACACACACACACACACACACACACAAATACAAAACCCAGCAGGCTTTTCAACACTCACAATCCTTTTCCCTGTCACTCGCTCCCTTGCGCCAGTGCCAAAACACCCACACAGCCAAGAGCGGAATTCAATAAAGCCAGCGAGTGACAGAATAAGGCGCTGCTTCGTCTCGGTTGCTAAGCAAACCGGAATGGATCGGCACGATGGACAAAGTCTTTCTTCCAAAACTGCAATTTCCCACCCGGGATCAGGGAATGGGATTTGGAGAAGCTGCAGATTTTTCAAAAAGAAAACACAGACACACGCACGCACACACAGGACTTCTCCTGAAAAAAAAAAAGTTGTGACATTTAGTCATGGAGGGGTGTAAATTTCCGGGTGTGAGTGTGAGAGGGGACGAAAAAGTGAAAAATTCATCTTACAGGATAATACAAATGTGTGTGTGTGTGTGTGTGTGTGTGTGTGTGTTTGTTCTTTGTTTTTTTTCCCCACACCTTCATGTTTTTTTCGTTGCAATTCTGAAAAAACTCAATTAACAGTAACTAAGCTGCTCGAGCCTTGTGTCAGCTGATCAATCAAATTGATTGATCCAATGATAGATTGGTGTTTGCTCTCCTCATAAACCCATGTCATTTTGCACACAGTGTGATGCAAATCAATAATCGGACAGGTACTACTTCGTTATTCATGTTAACTAAGATCTGGAAAGAAAATAATAAACAATCCACTGGCCAAAACACATGTCTAAAGTAAACGTTACGATCAAGGCAAATGCAACATGCTGCATGCCTGATATGAACACAATCCATCCGTCCATCTAGGAACCTCTGTAGTCCAACTAGGCCAATAGTGATCCATTGTAGTTACTCCCATTTTTATGACCATGGTGGGACCTCTGGTCAACATTCACAAACTACAGGGAACACAAATTAGCCTAACCTGTATGTCTTTGGACTGCGGGAGGAAACCGGAGTACACAGAGGAAGCCCACCAAGCACGTGGAGAGCATGCAAACTTCATGCACGCAGACCCAGAGGCGGGAATCAAACTCGACCCCTAAGGTGCAAGGCCACAGTGCTATCCACTTCACCTGATACAAACAACATACTGTACTGTATGTTAGATTACAATATCCAGACAGACGTGTGTCGCTTTATTGTTTTTTTTTTTACAGAGCATACAGTAGGAATCACATAACTGCATCAGAGCTGTGGTGGAGCCGGAGTCTGACCTGGGACACTGAGCTCAAGGTCAGAGAAGAATTCACCAAGGATGGGATCTCATATGCACTCATACACACACACACACACACACACACGTACAAATTTACTCCTGTCTGCATGTTTTAGGAGGAAACCAGAGAACACTGATGCAAAAAAAATAATCATAATCATACAGAGAGAGAGAGAGAGAGAGAGAGAGAGAGAGTCCCAGAAAGACTCAGATGAACAGAACATTTTGCTAGATCATGTGATTTATTAGTATAAATAAATGAACGCAGGTTATCATGTTGCTCTCCTGTCAGTGCTGCTGCTGCTGCTGAGAAAACTTCATGCTGCACTGCAAGCCTCATGCGCGTGCTGAAGCGCGAGACGGTGTGTGTGTGTTTGTGTGTTCTGCATCCTGAACTTGAGCTGTACCCTATAGATGGAGATCAAAGCAGAGGCACGAGCTGCCGCGCGTGCACACCGGAATTCGCGCACCTGCACACAGAGAGAGAGAGAGAGAGAGAGAGAGAGCAGAGTCACACTAACCTTCATGATGCCGCAGGGTGCGCTCCCGGCTCCTTGGCTCCGCTCCGCCGAGCTGTCGCGGCTCCGGTGCCCGCCGTTACTCTGCGCCGCCTCGGCTGCGCGCGCTCCGGGTCCAGCAGCAGCGGCGGCGGCGGCGGCTGTGGCGCCAGCAGCGGCCGGGTTGAGG
This sequence comes from Clarias fuscus, assembly GCA_030347435.1. Lineage (NCBI taxonomy): Eukaryota > Metazoa > Chordata > Actinopteri > Siluriformes > Clariidae > Clarias > Clarias fuscus. The sequence continues at coordinate 22,538,543 of CM059222.1, read as the reverse complement.
AACGCGCACGCGCGCGCGCTCTCAGCGGCGGCATCGCTCTCGCGCGCCGCAGCGCAGGGAAAGTCTCGCGCCGGTCTCGGTGCGTCCGCAGCCTCCGGCTCGGCCATGGTGGTCCGCCCTCAGCTACACACACCGACACCGACACACACACCGCGCATCGTGCACAACGTGTTGGCGCTGTTGGTGACGGGAACGAGCGGACGCGTGCACGCTTTCAAACTCCGTCTCGAACCGAAAGCGCGTGTGACGGAGAGCTCATGCATCCACGAAGGCGGAGTGTGTGTGTATGCGTGTATATACACTCACTGATTTAAACTCTCTCTCTCTCTCTCTCTCTCTCTCTCACACACACACACACACACAGATGGCGCTCGTGGCGCGATCAAGCCATCTCTCTCTATCTCTCTCTCTCTCTCACATACACACACACACACACACACTCTCTGAACAATCCGCAGTTTCAGTGTTTCCGGTTAACCCGAGCGATACAATGTATAATCAGCGTTATAACGTACTGCACTGTGTAACGTACTGCATTTTACACTGTACAGAGTTACATTCTGAACATGTTATTAAATATGATTATTATACGTGCATGCAATACATGAAAGTTTGTGAAGCTATTTTGCAATCTTAAACTTAAACTGCAAACTAGAACCTTGTATCACGTTACACTACACTATACTACAATCTCACTCACTCATCGTCTATACTGCCTTATCCTGTGTACAGGGTCGCGGGGAACCTGGAGGCTATCCCAGGAGACCGAGGTGGGGTACACCCTGGACTGGGTGCCAATCCATTGCTGGGCACACACACATACACTCACAAGCTTATTCACAAACTATGGGCAATTTGGGGATGCCAAATAATCAAATTTTCATGTCTTTGGACTGTGGGAGGAAACCACAGTACCCGGAGGAAACCCACCAAGCAGGGGTAGAACCTCGACGGGAATGAAACCCAGACCACTAAACCACTGTGCCGCCAAACTACAAGCTGACAAAAAGTAATATATACAGTAAGTCTGAGACAACAACAAAGAAGTTTTGTTCCGGGAGTACTTTAGTAAGTCAGATTGTTCATAAGTCTGATGGTTCGTAAGTCGGATTGTTCGTAAGTCAGACAAAGTGAGTCTCATACACCTTTGACACAAATATACAATGTAAAGCATTTAAAAAAAACAAACACAAAGGTTTGGTGTTTTGGTTCCGCATTATACCCTCGCGAGACTGCGCCTCCGAATTGTAAGGGGAATCCTGGTGATGCAGCGGGGTCGGCTGACCTCGTTTAAAGGGAACCCGGGAAGACGTTGAGGGAAAGATAACTACATACATACAATACATGGTATTTACTGCCCGATTGAACGGACGTCATTTTGTCTCAGAGCTGTTTTGGACTGTGAACCCTGTTTTGTTGAGGATTTTCCGAAATTAGAATTATTTACCATCATGACAGCTTGACAGGATAGACATTTTCTTTCATCGTGCTCACGGACTGATTCATTCAACCACACGCGCACACATACAATATACCAGACTTCTTACCTGAAATTTTATACAGTTACTTACACACTGAAATCATATATATATTTGTAAATATTGCTATCTGGTGCACTGCAGTGTCTATTTTTTGTATATACACATGAGCTACTACCGCGATTTGTTCGCATCTACGGATGTTCTTAGATCCGCAGTCCGTCCTTATCTGCAGAAATACATAACCCGAATGTTCGCAAGTCTGAGACTTACTGTACATTAAAATAATGGGATGAGAGCAGATACTGTGCTTTATTACACAATATAAACGTGTACAGTGCCTTGCAAAAGTCTCGAGCCAGCCCTCATTCCTTTATATTTTGCTTCCAAACAATCAGACTTGCTTGTATTTTTTCTTTTTTTTCTTTTTTGAGGAATAGTTCTCATAGCTTCCTGAAGGACTTCTTTGTCTCTCATTTTCAGTCAAGTCCCAGTACCTGAGCAGTTTCAGAGAATTGCTTTTTGTTTGTCCTATGAGTCATTCAAGCATTAAAAAAAAACTTCTAACTTAAGGCATGAGCCAGTGAGAAACAGGTGCAGATGATGACAGATGATCAGGCTTGTGATCAGTATACTTTTTTTTTTTTTTTGGTATTTGGTCCGTCCAAGTGATATCCTTCACATCAGATACTCCTCCCCCTGGAAATATATCTGTGGGTTGCCAGCTCGACGCCCGATTGTTATTCACACACTACAGGTCATTTGGGAGCGCCCAATTGTCCTTGGACTGTGGGAGGATTAACCGAAAGAAACCCACCAAGCACTCAGAGAACAAGTCTACGCACACAGACCCATGGAAGGAATCAAACCCCAACCACTAAACCAATGTGTCGCCGATTAGTATACTGGTGATGCCGAATGCTGAGTGGATGAGAGGGAAAATGAGGTTGCTGCTGAGGTTGTTAGATAAACAGGCATTTTATAATAAATTGTATCTTCAAGCAGTTTGCAGCCTGTCAAAGCGAAACATTTGTTTTCATTAATTTCATTTAATCTACATAATCTTATTAAAATTACAAACAAACAACCAATTTTTAAATCATTACTTACAAAGATTGCTCTCAATTCTATTGTTTTTTCAGGAACTTTAATATTTAATAATCCTGATGGGATGGTAATCTACAATATGTCATCCAGGGGAGACCCAGGGGGAAAGGTTTTCCAATATTCATTATTTTTTAAAACACACAAAAAAGTGTTGAGATGGTAATATGGTAAAGAGTGATGAAGAAAAAGAGCACATGGCAAAGAAATAAACATATGAAAACGTATCATTTTTTAGAGAACTATTGATCTGATTAAACAAACACACAAAACAAATGTATTTTTTTTGTTTTAGTTTAAACATTACTTTTCCTTCTTTTATTGCAATAATTTTATCATTATATATTTGATTAAGGAAAATTTTTCATCTCAAAGAGGGCTTTTTTTTTCTGGATCAGTGGTCAGCACTCTCACTTTGCACTTCAGGGGCCGAGGACCCGAATGTCATCTCCGGTCTGTGTCCATGATGTTTGCATGTTTTCCTTATTCTTAGTGGGTTTCCTTTGTGTACGTCAGTTCCTCCCACAGTCCTAACATATGCCTGTTGGCAGATTGGTGTTCCCAGATTCCCTGTGGTGTATGAATGGGCGTGTATGCTTGGGGCTGTAAGAGGTTGGGGTCCTCATTAACTCAACTTCTCCTTACAGCAGTGAGAAGTCTTATAAATCATGGCAGCCAAACATGTTGGATGTGATGAAGAAAAAGACGCAAAAGAATTCTGCATCTGGAAACATTTGGAATGTTGAGTATTTGTGGAGGGAAAAAAGGATTGCAACATATGTCTGCACACTCATCTGGGTGTGACTTCCTCTTTTTGAGCTTTACAAAGAATTCCTCTTCACTAAAGTCCATATCATCCTGCTGACCTGCCTGTGCCTGATCAGTTTAGTTTTTCATCCAAACAGAGCTTGAAGTCGAGCTATTAGAGTGTTTTCTTCGCAATGTCAGACTGTCTGTATCCATTATGGCGAAATCAATAAAGTGAAGCATGATATGATCATTCTGTGGTAGCTGTGCATACTGTCAAACATGTCAACACCCCCATGTTGCTGTTATATTCTGCTATCATTGCAATCTTAGCACTTTCTTTCATTTCTTCCTTTAACTACCCTAAAATCACACGGATCACATTGATACTGTACCAAGATAACTGGCATGATGTCCATCCACCGCTATTACAAGGTCCCCACACAGTCAATTCTCATTACTATGCTTTTTCTTATTATTTCTAATTGCTTATTAGTTGAACCATTGTCTCTTGAGGAACTATCTCTTTTGGATGCAGGACTGCATTTGCACCTACAGCTGTGACCAAAAGTATAGAGACAAAAGTGAAATGTAATGTTTTAATGACATTGTTTTTAAATAATGACAATCAAGATGATAAGAAGAAGTAATGACATTGCTATGCAATAATTAATATTTAGTGTGAAGTCCTTTATTCTTCAAAACCTGTTGGATCCGGCTCGGCATAGAGTCGAAAAATAAGTCTGCGGTACTATAACAGTGTCAAGAGTGTAGTAAAAATACAAATCAGTTATAAAATTTTATTTATCATATACACGGTCATATACAGTATGATATGCAGTAAAATGTTTTAACAACCGCCCTTATAGAAAAATACTCACTCACTCTCACTCACTCACTCATCGTCGTCTATACCACTTTATCCTGTATTCAGGGTCGCCCAGAGACTTAGGGCACAAGGCGGAGTACACCCTGGACACCCTGGACACCGGTGTTTCCCGGAGGAAACCCACCAAGCAGGGGGAGAACATGCAAACTCCATGCACATAGAGACGGGAATCGAGCCTGGATGGGAATCGAACTCGGACCCTGGAGGTGCAAGGCGACAGTGCTAACCACTACACCACGTGCCACTTTGTAATCTTTTTCCAGTTTAAAAATGTAACAACTGTAGATTTGGACTTGTTAGAGGTAGATTGTTCTGCTTCAAGCTAACTTTAAGATATAATTAGCAAAGATGGCAGTTTGGGGCAAATCTCCACCCACCAATCAACTCCAGAGGACATTTGGCCATGCACAAAACGTTTGTCCAAGAAAACTAGCCCTCCAACCGAGAAAAAATGCTATTCTGACTGCCACACCAGTAAAGGCACTAGGAGGCACATGGTGGTAAGCGTCTCTTCCAATGGAAATACAAGCAAAAGACAGGCAAGAATCAGAAGGCAGGTATAATAAAGATAAGAGACGAGTTGTATTTGGTAGTGATTCCAGGATTTCAGTGCTTAATCAAGCTTTTCTGTAGATGAATTTAATTTGGAATTTGTAAAGTAAAAAAAAAAAAAAAAAGTAAAAAAATAACACAACATTAAATTGGTTCTTGTTTTATACTCTATGTTGCAAAATCTCTATACCTTATGTCTTGCCCCACATACAGTTGTGTGACTACTTACCCGCTGATGGGGCAACATGTCACATGTTCACACTCTTAAATGCTGAGAAGTCTGTACCAAAATAACAAGATATGAAATACAAAATATGTTCTTTCATTTGGTAAATGTCATTTTTAACAATATGAATACGAGTATTAATGCCAAGATACAGTATACAGTATACAGTAAGATAAAAGGGAAATACTGTATGAAAAGTGTGACAATCTTTCCTTTACTACTGTACACTATGTCACTCGCTCAATCCATGCCTGCCTGATTGCTTCATGTACAGAAGATGGTTGCTTGACTGCTACTGCCTTCTTCACCAGTTTTCTCCTGGTTATACATTTGGAGATGGCCCAGGCCATGGCCCCAGAAGCTGAATACTACAGTATTACGACGTAGCCTTAATATTTTTTCACTAGGTTGATTAGTGCACCACTTTAGTTACTGTAACCTGTAAATAGGCTATAACTACAATATTTAGTGACTTCACCTGTTTTGTTTTGTTTTTGCACAGAGAGAACTACTGTACAATACTGTATATGGCATAAGATGTCTTAATCATTTTGGTCACTGTATTTGGTACTGTATTTGCATTTGCGGGTACTGATTGATGGAAGTGTTTTTTTTTATTTTTTTCCTCTGGTAGACCTCAGGATCTCAGAAGGACGGAGCTCCTGAAGGAAGCCATTACATTAACAGGAGGTTTTGACTGCGGTGGGGTTGATAAAACTGGTCGTCATTGCTTTTTCATTATTTCATTATTACCGCCTGATACTGTATAACCTGCTTGGAATCCAAATCAGATAATCACATTCTCTTAAGGTGTGTGTTATGTTATTTTGGACTTACTTTGGAGGAACCAGGAGTAACAGCACCATCAGCAGGCGAAATATGCAAGTAACAGGGGAAAGGAGTAATGCTGGGGCCGATTTCATTGCAGCCCAGATTGTAGATTTGTGCATTTTTTCAGAACCAGCCATGTCAGACCGTAATACTTTTCATATTTGACCTGCTAGGTTTCAGACCGCTTTAGTGACACATCGATTATACGTCACAATTATCAGCAGTGAGCTGATGTGCTGAAGGCACATGTGTGAACCTGATCGCTTGTGCGGTGAATCATTTCCTCTATGATTTTCTTTTTTAATGCCTTGGGAGAAGAAAACACAATGATTAAGCAGACATTGTCCAATCAAAGTTGACATTACACTAGAAAATAAGACTGCAGGGCTACAATTTCTCTGTTTATCACGTCTGGTATTTGGAGGATAGACAGCATGAAATAAAGAAAGACAGCGCTTGAAATATCAAAAATATCAGAACTGCAGCAGCCAAGCCATCTTTTACACTTGTAGCAGAAGCAAAGCCTGAACATGAATGGAAAAACCCAGTCCGATGGATGAACAACAATAGAAAGAGTTTACTGTGAGAAGGTTATGAAGGTCATAAAGTCATGTTAACAGCCAGAGGTAATACAGCGCATGTTTTTATGTCGCAATATGACAAGAACGATGGAAGAAAGAACGCTGATAAATGAAAGGCGTTTTTATTTTATTTCCACTGGCCTACATTTGCATCTCATCAGCAGTCCCTCGGCAAAGTCAGGAGCAGTACATTAATACAGCTTCTATACCGAGTTCTAGCCCGGAATGGTAAGTAGCTCTGTACAAATACATGTTTTATCAATAAAGTTCAAACCATCAGTCGGACCTGTAGAGCGTGTACATGTGCTACTTGACTGTGAAGAGAGAGAGAGAAAGAGAGAGAGAGAGAGAGAGAGAGCATCCTGGAAAAATTTCCGGTGCTGAGATGCTAAAATCTCAGGAGAAATTCCTCAAGCCTTCCTTAAAAATTAAGCTTCATCATTATATAATTCATTTATATAAATACTCATATATAGATATTCACGTCTGGTGTGTGTCCATGGAGTTTGCATGTTCTCCCCGTGCTTGGTGGGTTTCCTTAAGGTTCTCCAGTTTCCTTCCACAGTCCAAAGACAATGCAGATTAGACTAACTGGTGTTAGATGGATTGGCACCCTGTCCAGGGTGTACCCCACCTCCTGCACAGAGTCCCCTGGGATTGGCCTCCTGCGACCCTGTATATAGGATAAAGCAATATAGAAGACGAGTGAGTACGTTTTTGTATGTATGAAAATTGGTGATGCTGTAATCACACTTACATCAAAAAACATAACCTTGTTCACTAATATAAAGATTAGTGCTAATTTCATAAAATAGTTTTTTTTTTTTTTTTAAAGACTTTTACGTTTTACAATTCTCTCTAAAAAAAAAAATTAAACTGATAGCTTCTTGGCACCTGAATCACAGAGTCGGCAACACACAATCTTAGATGTTGATCAGTATCAGAAATCAACAGTGTGGCTTGTTAACGGAGCACAAACCTCAAAACTGAAACAGCATTACTACTGTCCATAAAACTATCAATAAATCAGTGATCTAAAATATTCTATTATGCCTTACAGCTCCAATATAAACTCATTAGAATCTCGTAGAGGGTGCGGTAATAAACTGAATTATCTGTATATCTGGTATAAATATTAAAATGACTTCCAGCTCCATGTGGCAGTGACGTTGCTGCTTTGTGACTAGGTGGCAGTTTAGTTCATTTAGTGCAAAATGTCTGCTAATGAAATGAATACATGACCACATCATGCACTGATCAGCCATAACAAATACAATGGTATTACAATGCAAAATATTACACTCAATATTGTGTATCATATAGATATCTGGTCCTTTGGGGAACGATGGCACAAGACCACCAGGGGTGCGCTGTGGTACCTGGCACCAGGACATTGGCAGTGGATTGTTTGCGTGTTGTGTGGAGTAGACCCCCCAGTGACATGCGTTGTATGATTGTGATTGTGTTTCCAAATCACCTACAGTGAATGACTGTGTGAATGAATGCGATGGATGGCCATCCCATTTAGGGTGCCCCCACCTTGTACCCTGAGTTCCTTAGAAAAGGCGCCAGACCCCCCCATGACAGAATAATATACAGAATGAACTGTGGTAAAGGTGGTAAAGTTAATAAATGGTAGATTACACAAGAAGACTATTGCCCAAATTTCAAATATACAAAACGTCTTTTAAAATTTTCAGATATTCTGCTGGTGGCACGGTGGCTTGATGGTTATCCCACCTCCAGGGTCTGGGTTCGATTCCCGCCTCGTTTCTGCATGCGTGGAGTTTGCATGTTCTCCTCGTGCTTGCTCTTCACATGAATGAGCGTGTGAGAGTGTGTATGTGTGTGTGCCCTGCGATGGATAGGCACCCCATTCAGGGTGTACCCCACCTCGTGTCCTAATTCTCCTGGGATTGGTTCCAGGCCCCCTGCAACCATGTACACAGAATAAAGAAGTATAGATGATGAGTGAGTGAGAGTGAGTGAGTGAGTGAGTGAGTGAGTGATATTCTGCTTTGGGTTATTGATCAACTCCAGGGGATGAAGCTCTAGCAAAACTACCAAGATGCCACTGTACAAGAACCCTTAAGGCCCTTAATGGTCTCTGCTTCAGGGCCACTGTGTTCTAAGCCCGAATTCTTGACAAAATGGGATTTGTGATGAAATAAAGACTTCTTTTCATATCCCATAATAAGAATACTTTTGTTCACTTTGGTTATAATGAGGTGTTATACAAGACTGAAAGAAGGCATGTTATCAGTTGAGAGGAGAAATAAGCGCCATCTAGTGTCCAAAATCTAAATCTCTGCTTTACAGGAATTGCTGAATCTACTGTAGGTGTGATTTCAGTCATTCAAACAGCACTTTTAAGGTCAGCCAAATGTTTGCAGGTGATAATTAAAAGTATCAGATCAGGAATGAAAAGGAAACATTGATTATTATCTGAAATTCCTATTTTGTATTATACACATATATATATATATATATATAGAGAGAGAGAGAGAGAGAGAGAGAGAGAGAGAGAGAGTTACACGTTTACCTTCTCAGTGAAGTCGACATGCAGACCGATATAAGCCGGTTAAAGGAGAAAGACAGAAGCAGTGAAACCTTATACTGTCCATTTCTAGCCTGCAAAGCAGCCAAATCACATTAGGCAGTGTTCGTATGAGAGGAGTCATGTGTCCTCATGCATGAGTAACCATTACAGCCTGAATCATCACAGCCAGACTGCTCTGAATCAGAGTCAGTATAATCAGACAAGAGCAACAGAACTCGAGCCCAAGCTCATTAACACCAGAACACACACACACACACACACACACACACACACAGAGCAATCATACAGAGTGTAACAGCAGACAGGACTAATCAATCTCCCAATGCAATTTCAGCACAGGGAAATGAAACCCTGAGTAGAGTCATTATGGGCTGAATGAGATCAAATCCGAGCAGATCGTGCGTGTGAAGGTGAATTAGGACACGTATTAGTCGGCAAGGAGCTGTCGCGACGCCCCGGTGTTTTAAAATGAACAGCGCCGAAATGTGCCTGCATGGTGGGCGTGGTGATTCCACAAAAAATATATCACGTACAGATCTGTGAAGTCTTGAGCCACTACTCTTTATATTAGATTAGAATAGATTAGATTAAAGAAACCGGAGCAGATATTTTACTGCAACGGGCCACAAAGTGTCTACAGGAACAATCTAAAAACAATCTGAGCAGCGACCTCATTTCCCCTCTCGTCTGTTCCGACCACTCAGCACCCAGCATCACCAGTACACTAATCACCCGCCTGATCAGCCGTCATCATCTGCACCTGTTTCACACTGGTTCATGCCTTAAGTTAGATGTTTTTCTATTAAACATACATGTTGAAGTTTTAGGTTTTCTAACTTTTAATGATTCATCCACTGTGTGGCTTAACAAACTAAAGACATTCATCTGAAAAATGGCCATGTACTGAGACTGGATTGAAAATGAGAAACTTGCCGGAAATGAGAGACAAAAAGTCCTTCAGGAAGCCAGGAGTACAGGCTACATTCCTCAAGGCTACATAAAAAAAATACAAGAAGGTCTGACTCTTTGGAAGCAGAATATGGAATAAGGAATAAGGGCGTCTCGATATTTTTGCACAGTACCGTAGAAGGGGACAATTCTGAAAGACACACTAGCCACAGATGTTACTGTTCACTTGAGAGCGGGTAGCATCCATGATGTTTTTAAGGCCTGCATCATATAGCACATCGTATACTACAATACGTTTATTTTATTTAAAATAAATAAATAATTTTATTTTAAATAAAGACATTTATTTTATTTATTATTATAATAATTTTTTTTTTTTAATTAATTTATTAATTTATTTATTTTTCCTCTAAAATGCGTTAAATACTAACATATTCCCAAAGTGAAAAATTGTATCATTATTGTTTTTTTAAGTCTGTTACACACCAGGCCTCATATAAGGCTTGCTAGCAAATTACCAGCAACAAATATATACATACATTATATATCAAGCAGTGATACCAAGTAGTGCTCTTAATCAGGGGTTGGAGACAAAATTGGGATTGAGCCTTGTGTTAGCTAGCTAACTACAGTAGGTAACTTTGTAGCTCGTGTTAGCTGTGAATAGAACAACATGGACAGTTCAGAGGCAATTCAGAAAGAATTGTTGTTTAAGATGACATAACGTTATCAGATGTTATCAGTCCGTGACTGGTGGTTTTGAATGTGGGTTTTAGCAAGCAGTCGCACTCTCCTCTTTCCGGTACTGCAGGCATTTACCGACCTACTTTCAACCATGTTGTTAGATGCATAGTTTCATTTGATTCAGAAGTGTCTTTATGGTAGCCAAGCACGACCACTAGTGAAACTCTGGGATAAGTGCATTAGAGTAGCAGGGGGTTATATAAAAAATTTTACGTGTGTGTATCCTGCGCAATTAAAAAGTCCCGGTTTGATTTGAACGGCCCATTGTACATCCCAATACAGTAAATATGCAAATAAATATGCAACCTTCCCCAACCTTAAAAAATTCATTAATAATCTTCCAAGATATGTATACGTATATTTTTATATATATTATTTAGACTTGCTTTTTTTTCTTCTTAAGACAACTACTGTAACTACATCATAATAGCAAAAAGTGAAGTATATGGAAGATAGTAGATTAGTCCAGAGAATAAAAGAATGGTTAAAAGCATTTAGATCATGACTAGATGTGACTAAATATTTAAGACTATGCATATTCTTTCTTCTTTTTCAACTTTTTTTTTTTTTTTTTTTTTTTACAAAGTTTTAAAGGTCCTAACGGGTATTGGAACAGATTTAAAGCAGGCGCGTGCTCGACACAGATGTTGAGAGTGAAAAAGAACAATGTGCCTCCTTGCAGCAACTAATGAAAGCTGCAAACTATGTCTGCTGCTACTGAAACCGCACCGGTGGGTGGATTTCCAGTAATTACATCAGTTATTGTCATGCCAATAGCACATACCCTTGATATATAATTTACACAGAACAGCCTCCACACTTCAGATCACAATTATATATATATATATATATATATATATATATATATAGAGAGAGAGAGAGAGAGAGAGAGAGAGAGAGAGAGAGAGAGAGATTATACTGCATTATCATTCTTCTTGATCATATGATCAGGTCTGTGTTTCAGTTTTGCACATACATTATAGGGTCATGTTTCAAACCTGGTATTATGATCACTAAGGATGAATCAGCTCTATCTTTTCTGAGTACATATCTTCTTGTACCGATGCTGATTTCATATGAAAGTGACCGACTTCCTATTAAGCAATCATGAATCATGGATTTTTTTAAAGCTCTATTTTTGTCAATTGCTGTCCAGCATTGAACTCCTTGTATTTATGGTTTAGCCTTAAGATATTAAAGGGTATAAACAGTATCTGGTAAGCATGCACAGCAGTAGCAATAAGCATGGCTATTAACCCATAAGAGCCCAAACACATTTCTCCTTTAAGGGAAATTATGGGAGATATATCACAGATCAAACAGAGCACATGGAACACATTTAGAAAGACGTCACATGGCATTTTCCCTGACAATTTTAGGGTTTAAAGCCTCGCCTCGTGCCCCACGTCTCCCGGAATAGACTCCGCAACCCTGTATACAGGATAAAGCGGTATAGATGATGAGATGATGAATAGCAATTTTTCCAATGAGTGCATTTAGATCAGATTAACTATAAAATATGAGATGATATTACATCATTAGAATTGTTCAATAGGATTAAATTTAAGCTTTTTTTTATCTAGTCCTATCACATGTGCTACTAGGCACACCACTATTTTGGAAATGATGTCATGGGTACATAAGTTCACAGATTGTCACATGACTGCATCAGGATGTTCAGTAGATGTCACTTAGGGACGTCATGACAGCGATGGGAAGTTTGAATCATTTTAGTGACTCGGTTCTTTGAATCTCGTTCAATCAAAATGAGTCATTTAGTTCATTTCGTTCTTTTGATCAGGAAAAAAAAACTAACATTTTCGATGAACAGACTCCCAACACGTCTACATACTCAGTAATGAAAATATTACAATGCAGCTAAGGACATATTATTATAAAAAGAATGAGCAGCTCACCTCTCATATCTGCTAGTCTGAGTCGTTTGTTCTTTTGAATCTATTGCGCTGCATAGCGTCTATGTGAGTCACGTGACCTGAGAGCGACCGACTATTAGAAGAGTCATTGAGAAGAACCGTTCAGTTCCTTTTCCTGTGTATTGCGCTGCATAGCGTCTATGGGAGTCATGTGACAAAAGACTCATTGAGAAGAAGTTACTACTCATTTCAGTTTCCTGTAAATAACCAACGGAGGGTTTGCGATGCGTTGCGCATGCGCGCCCTGTAGAATATTTTTTATTTTTTATTTTTTTGGAATGCGCGCCCAGTAGAAAATGAACGAATCACTCTCTGGATGGGCGTCACCAGTAGAAGGCCACGCCTCTCAGCAAAAAAAAGGCACAGACTCCCCCGAACTGGACATTTCCAGAAAATATGTGATTTTTGTAAAACATTTTTCTGATCTTCTAGGCAGATTTTTGTTCTAGGCTCACAGAAGGGAAACCCAAAATAGTCATCTGCTGTTGTAACCTTGTAAAGTTTGATGTTTTGTGAGATGCTTTTCTGCTCACCATGGTTATAAAGAGTGATTAAATGAGTTAATATATCCCTCCCGGCAGCTCAAACCAATTTGGGCATTTTTTCCCCTGACCTTTCCTAGCAACAAGCTCTTTCTTTAAACAGTTGGAGTTGTTTGTTTAACACACCGTCCTGTGTGTGAAATTCCCAGGGGATTAGCAGTTTCACACTTTTCCCCCCCATTATGTTGTTATTATTAGCTCTTGATGTGGCAATACTGGCATGATTTTATGCATTACACAGGTGACATATGGTTGGCTTATTAGTGGATAGGCGTGTCTATTAAACTGGATATACAGTATACAGTGCATCAAAAAAATTGAGTATTTTTAGAAGATTTTTTCCCCCCGTAGTTTAAAGTGAAATTCTACCATTAATACACATTAAGGGAAATATTTTTCAATTTTGTGCTCTAATTTCAATGTTTATGGCTTGCAGCTCATAAAATAAAAAAAAATCCAGCAACTCAAAATATTAGAATAAGTCGTTTCGAGTTTGAGTAAGTTACTATACAGTACATACAGTGCAAATACCGTGCATCTCTCGGGCTACTTCAGTACACACATGGGTAAGACTGCTTACATCACAGTTGTACAGAAGAAGATCATTGACACCCTCCATAAAGAGGGTAAGCCACTTAAGGTGCCATATTGAAGCTTAATCATGGAAAGGAGATGTGTGGCAGGAAAATGTGCACAAGCAACAGCGATATCCGCAGCACTAAGAGGATTACCAAGCAATGCTGATTCAAGACCTTAGGAGAGCTTCAAAAGGAGTGGAGTGAGGCTGGAGTCTGTGCATCAAGAGCCACCATGCACACAAGTTTATAGGAAATGGGCAACAACTTTTGCGTTCTAGGAAAGAGTCAATTTAGAAGCAGAGACGTCATCAGAAGCGTCTTACCTGGGCAATGGAGAAAAAGAACTGGTTCAAAACTGACTGTTACTGCGCTTGATTGGCCAGCCAACTCTGCTGACCTGAATTTCATAGAGAATCTGTGGGCTACTGTCAAGAGGAAGATGAAAAACACTAGACCCGACAATACAGACGGGCTGAAGTCTACTATTAAAGCAACCTTGTCCTCAATAAGCCCTCAGCAGTGCCACATGCAGAACACTTCCAAGTCATCCCACAATGATCCAGTAACTTGTGCTCCAAACAAGTATTCAGTGAATAAAGTAACCTAATTTTTCATAAGTTGGAGATTTATTTTTTGAGACATTTCTATTTCTACATCTACATCTAGGCATTTGGCAGACGCCCTTATCCAGAGCGACTTACATTTTTTATTTTTTTTTTTATCTCATTACATCTGAGCAATTGAGGGTTAAGGGCCTTGCTCAAGGGCCCAACAGTGGCAACTTGGTGGTTGTGAGGTTTGAACCTGGGATCTTCTGAACCGTAGTCCAATGCCTTAACCACTGAGCTACCCCTGCCCAACTATTTCTATTTGCATTTTTGAATTTCATGAGCTGTAAGCCATAATCATCAAAAATAGAACAATAAAAAAAAGTTTTTTTGTAGAAACTTTGTTATACATGTTTATGACTTCATTATTAAGTCACTCACTCACTCACTCGTCATCTATAACGCTTTATCCTGTATTCAGTGTAACAGGGGGCCTGGAGCCTAGCCCAGGAGACTTAGAGCACGAGATGGGGTATACTCTGAACTAGATGCCAATCCATCTCAGGGCACACACTACGGGCAATTTGGGAACACCAATTAGCCTACGTAATCTGCATGGATTTGGACTGTGGGCGGAAACCCACCAAGTACGGGGAGAACATGCAAACTCCATGCACATAGAGACGGGAATCGAACCGTCCGAGAGTCGAATCCGGACCCTGGAGGTGCAAGGTGACAAGGTGCTACCCACTATACCACCGTGCCGTGCCGCCCATTATTAAGTCAGTACTAAATAAATAAATAGATAGATAAATATTTTTGATTACCAAATATTAGTATTCCAGCAAAAAAAAAAAAAAAATTGGTTACAAGAAATTTCTGTCTGCCAGACAAAAAAAAGCAGCACATTATGAAACAAAGACCACTTTTCAGACATGTATGCATAAAAAATAAGCAGGTTTGGCAAAGTCCAGAGGAAGAACTGTGGCTGGTTCTGAAGGATGCTCAGTAAAGCTAAGCAGCTCATTTCCTTTTAAAGCTGTAAAATTGTACTTGACACTATATTTTAAGCAAAAAGTTGTCAGACTATACGTATATATATACCATATGTACACATACACACACACACACACACACACAGAGTGTGCCTGTTTATTTTCTTACTGCAAGTCACATGTTCACATGTTCAGTTGATATCCTGTACACGGAGGTGTGACGCCCCTGCAAAATGTGTGATGACAGGTTCTTCTGATTATGACCTTACTGTAACATCCACATCATCATTTCATTTTAACAGTTGCCGTTAACAAGCATTATGCAAATCTGCAGACCTTGTTTTTTTTTTTTGTTTTTTTTCCATCCTGCCTCGTGGTATTATCGTTTTCATGTGTTTCTCTGAAGATTGCAGTCTTGCTAAGACACTTGCTGTCCACTTGATATACTAATTTTATATCTGCTTTGTTACTCGCTGGAAAATTAGTATTTCAGAGGACAGATTAGAAATTTTTTTTTTACCTTTTTATATTTCAGTGAATTATTGATTGATCATTTCTGAAGAAGTGAGCACAAGAAAAACAACAACAACAACAACAACAACAACGATGTGTTGTAATGTAACAATGAATCTTAATTATGAGACATTTTTATTATTAAATACTGACAGTGTGTTAAAATGATCAAATAACCAAATAACATAAGGTTTTACAGAGCACTAGTGGGGAAAGGGTGTGATTTCCTGTAACTGTCATATGATGATACAGAAATGAGGAATCGAAAGCAAAGCAAGTTTAACTGCTGAAATAGGCATTTGGGCTTTGTGTATGTGTGTGTGTGTGTGTGTGTGTGTGTGTGTGTGTGTGTGTGTGTGTGTGTGTGTGTGTGTGTGTGTGTCAAATGCACATATACTTAGCCCTTTGTGAGGACCAAATGTCCTTAAAAATCATCTGGTCCTCATAAACTCCAGCTTTACAGCTTTTATTTTAACAACTGAAAGTAAAAAAAAAAAGATAGAATTAAATGAATCAGCTACGGTAATCAATATGTTAATGGAAGGTCCTAAACAGAAATGTGTGTATGTGATGTTGATGATACCAGTAGATATGCCAACAGTAGAAGTAATTTGGGGAAATACAGTGTTTCAAAAGGTGATGTAGTGGATCAGCTCTGTTGCCCCGCACCTTCAGGGTCTGGGTTTGATTCCCACCTGAACAGGGTGTACCCGGCCATGTGCCCTGAGTGAGTGAGTAAGTGCTTCAGTGTTTTAGTGACCTCTGCTGGTGAAAACTAAATGGTCAATGAAAACATCAGTACACTGGGTATTTTGATCCTTTTAATAATACAATAATACTTTTGTATTTTACTTCCTTATAGTTTTTTCTTTTTTTCTTTTTGACAGCTCCTTGCCGACTAATTTTCTTTTTTTCATTTCCACCAGGATATATTGTTTGCAAAGATTCCTACACCATATATTTCATTTCACACTTCCGGTTCTGTCAACTTTTCCATTAAAAAAAACAACAAAATCAATTCATTTCCACACAAGGAGTAATATATACAGTATATATGGTTTGTTTTCAAGTTCAGGAAAAGTATGTAGGTTGAAAATGCTGCCAAACGTACAGTGTTTTACCGATCCTCTAAAAGTTCCTTTAAATTGTGTTACAGCCACAGAGGTGCATTTTATTATTCTAGTCCAGTAGTATTTTGTCTGGTTTCGTTCCTTCCTTTCACTGATATAAGACTGTTCCGTATGTCTTTTATCTTATGAGATAAGTTACGGCTTTTCCGTCCAGTCATTAAAGCCATTCTTTCAGAGAACACGCCCAGCGATCGAGCTCTAATTTCAGCTCAGATGAGATCATGCAATGAATTATGTATAGACAGATTTGGCCTGCTGTCTTACACGAGTGAACATTTGTGGAAAGAGGATGGAGGGTCATCAGTGATTGATACAGTATCTGTAGGGTGTCAGGTAAAGTACCATATATTGTTGAAATACATTGTCACATACATTGTACATTGTAAAAATAAAAAAAAAACATTACACAATGAAAAAAAAAACATTTTTTGAATGTATAACCTTTCTAAATGCCATAGCAATATGCTGCAAACAGCAATTTTTATGCTGCAAACATCCATATTTATATAGTTAACATAGGGGCTGGCAGCACAGAGGCTTAGTGGTTAGCACTGTCGCCTTGCGCCTCCAGGGTCTGGGTTTTGGGTCTGTGTGCATGGAATATGGTAATTCATGATGTCATCCTCATGTTAAACTGTTTACCGATGCCTGATATGGAGCTAAATCCCCTGGACTGTCTGTTTCATATAAGCATAAGAATTATAGCAGTATTAGCAAGTTTATTAGCTAGAATGCTAGTATTGCTATAACATAGTGAACATGTCTTTAAACCAGACTCATATCCAGACTGTGTCTTACTTACCTTAAGATCAACAGTCTCGCAATCTGACTACTTGTCACGAGCAACCGAGGGATGAACACAGTAGCCTTAGCAGTTAGCCCGTGTTGCGTGGACGGTAAACCCAAACACGCAAGCAGCGCGAGCAGGCAGGATAACCATGCGCTTACTCTTAGAACTCTCTTACACAAAGAGCAAGGATCTACACAAATAAACCCGCGTTCTGGCAACACACACTCAATCAAGGAAGCGATCTGAATAGGTGAGTACTCACGAAATAGTTGGTGAAGCGATAGCGAAGGCATGAATGAACTCAATGACTGAGCGATGTGACGCGCCATCTTGTGACGCGCCTCGTGCTGGTCGCAGAGCGAGTGTGCATGACAGTACCCCCCTGTCCAGGACCGACTCTCGACGGTCCTGGCGTGGCGGATACCCGACGACAGTAGTCCCGTATGAGCTCGGGGTCCAGGACGAACCGGGCCGGAATCCAAGACCGTTCCTCAGGGCCGTAGCCCTCCCAGTCAACCAGGTACTGTGTACCTCTGCCCCGAGGGCGCGAGTCGAGGATCTGGCGTACCGTGTAAGCGGGACTACCCACGATGATTCAGGGAGGAGGAGTGGGGTGGGCGGGTGGAACCATTGGTGACGTGATGAAGGGTTTGAGCTGAGAGGTGTGGAATACTGGGTGGATCCGGAGCGCCGCAGGCAGCTGGAGCCGATAGGTGACAGGGTTGACACGGAGGGTGATGCGATATGGACCGATGAATCTAGACGAGAGTTTTTTGGACTCTGTATGGAGGTTTAGATTTTTGGTGGAGAGCCATACCTTGTCACCTGTGTGGTACAATCGTCCCGGAGGGTGTCGACGGCGATGTTGTGAGGTGTAGAGGGTATTGGCGTGCTGAATGGCCTCCTTGGCTTGAGTCCAGGACCGCCGACACCTTCGGACCAACTGTTGGGCTGAGGGTACTTCGACCTCCGGTTCTTGATGTTCAAACATCGGAGGTTGGAAACCCTGGCATACCTCAAATGGACTCAGCTTCGTGGCGGAGGAGACGTGGAGGTTGTGGGAGAGCTCCGCCCAAATGAGATAGCGAGCCCAGGAGTGCTGACGGTCGGCAACAAAGCACCTCAGGTAGCGCTCCAGTTGTTGGTTGGCCCGTTCCGTCTGACCATTTGTTTGGGGGTGATAGCCTGAGGAGAGACTGCAGGTAGAATTGATCAGACGGCAGAAGGCCTTCCAGAACCGTGCAGTGAACTGGGGCCCCCTGTCCGAGACGATGTCCTTTGGGAACCCATGCAGACGGACTACGTGCTCTAAAATCAGCTTGGCTGTCCCTTTGGCTGACGGAAGTCCGGGAAGGGCCACCAGGTGCACAGCTTTGGAGAACCAATCTATTATCGTCATGATGACGCTCTTCCCTTCGGATACCGGCAGGCCCGTGATAAAGTCGACACATGGACGTAATTCGCCCGAACTCTTCTTTACGAAGAAAAACCCCGCGGCAGCAGGCGAGGAAGAGGCTCGGATGGTACCCTGACGGAAAGCGGAGGACACATACTCCTCCATCGCCCGCATCTCGGTGGAAGAGAGAGAGTATAGACGGCCACGGGGTGGAGTGGAGCCTGGCTGGATCTCAATCGCCAGGTCATAGGGGCGATGCGGAGGAAGGTGGTTAGCACGTCTTTTACAAAAGACCTCAGCCAGGTCACGATATGCTGAAGGGATGGCGTTGGTGTCGACATCGGGGGCCTCGGACTCCCTAGAGCACGTCCCAGCCGGCGCCTGTAGGCAGAGTTCGAGGCAGGTCGGGCCCCATTGTAGGATCCGGTTTTGAGACCAGGAGATGAGAGGGTCATGCTGGAGTAACCAGGGGTATCCTAGGATGATGGGTGACGAGGAAATGGAGGTGAGGTGGAAGCGGATCTCCTCGTGGTGTTGGTCAATGGTGAGGGTGATGGGCCGAGTCTGGGTGGTGATAGGGCTGGAGGAAAGGGGCCGACCGTCGACGGACGTCACTCGAACCGGCTGGGATAACGCCTCAGTCTCCACCCCCAATCTCTTGGCATAGGAGGAGTCAATAAAGTTCCCGGCGGCCCCGGAGTCGATGAACGCGGAGCTTTTGACTCGTCTGTGGCCAAATTGGAGGTGTACCTGAACCATGAGACGCGAGATGCTGGGTGTGGTGGCGGCGAGATGGAGGTGACCCGGTGAGCTGCCCCCCTGACTCACCAGGCCTGATCGTTTCCCGGGCGTGAAGGGCATATTGCTCTATGGTGTGCCGCTGACCCACAATAGGCACAGAGTCCCTCCCTGAAACGTCGTTCTCGCTCTGCAGGGTTCAAGGAGGCGCGTCCTAGTTGCATGGGTTCCCCGGCTCCCGTGTCAACCACGGCGGGAGGTGGAGACCCGGCAGACGCCCTAGTGGTGGTGGTGAAAGCTGGTGATCGGGGCGTGGAATGTGAAAAAAGGGGCGTAATGGGCGGCAGGGTTCGGGGGGCTGGCTTCGGACGAGCGTGCAGGTGCTGGTCAATCCGGAGGGCGAGCTGAACCAATCCCTCCAGTGTAGCTGGAAGCTCTCGTCCGGCGAGCTCGTCCTTGATGCGAGAAGCCAGTCCTTCGTAGTAAGCCGTCCGGAGGGCGGCATCCCCCCAGGTGGTCTGCACGGCGTGGGTACGGAAATCCGCGGTGTAGCGGCTCACGGACGACCCACCCTGCCGCAGATGGTACAATTTGCTGTCGGTCTCCACCTCAGCAGCAGGATGTTCGAAGGTCAGTTTGAGTTGGCGGGTGAATTCTCCGTATGAATAGCCGGTGTCCGAATCTGACCTGAGAACCGCCGTGGCCCACTCAGCTGCCTGCCCAGATAGCAATGAGACGAGAAGTGCAACGCGCAGTCGGTCTGTGGAGTACCTGGTGGAATTGAACTCAAACACAAGATCTAATGCTGTTAAAAACACACTGCACTTCCCATCTGTGCCATCCCACTTATCTGGTAAAGCAATGAAAATGTCAGAGGGGGGAGGAGGGGGCGGCGCTGCCGCCGCTGCAGGGGGGATGACAACAGCCGACTGAACAGCCGCCTCGCGGAGGGTCACGTTCTCCTGCCGCAGCTCCGCCACCTCGCGGCGCAAAACCGCGACGTTTTGGAGCTCCTTTCGGAGAGACACGACTTCACCACGGAGCTCATTGATCAGCTCGGCATGCTTGTCAACCACAGCGCAGAGGCAAGCAAACTCCGCTGGGTTTACTGCTTTGGGCTCAGTCATTCTGTCACGAGCAACCGAGGGATGAACACAGTAGCCTTAGCAGTTAGCCCATGTTGCGTGGACGGTAAACCCAAACGCGGAAGCAGCGCGAGCAGGCAGGATAACCACGCGTTTACTCTTAGAACTCTCTTACACAAAGAGCAAGGATCTACACAAATAAACCCGCGTTCTGGCAACACACACTCAATCAAGGAAGCGATCTGAATAGGTGAGTACTCACGAAATAGTTGGTGAAGCGATAGCGAAGGCATGAATGAACTCAATGACTGAGCGATGTGACGCGCCATCTTGTTTCCTTTTATGCATTCTGAAAGCGCGACCGGCTTACTTCTGGGTCCTCGTGCCGGTCGCAGAGTGAGTGTGCATGACACTACTAGCTGTGTACAGTACATTAGCATGTAGCATGCAGTTTTCTGGTACACTCTGACTATTACTGAAACTAGCGTGAAGATTTATCCTGCTGTGGCCTGCAATTCAAGCTACAACAGTGACCAAGTTCAAGTTTGTGTTGTTAACTTCAACAAACAAAAAGCAAAATAAATGTAAAAAAAAAAAAAAAAAAACGCAACACTTACCGGATCCTAGTCACGGAACGCTGCACTCTTGAAGTGAATCCACTATTCAAGAGTTCCTTGTTGACAAAGTAGACTGATGTACACTATAAGGATAAAAGTATTTGACCAAACCTGTTAATTATTGAATTCAAGTGTTTCAATCAGGTCCCTTATCCCCAGTGAAGCGCAATCTTAATGCTTCAGCATACAAAGACATCTTGAACAATGCTATGCTTCTAACTTTGTGGTGACAGTTTGGGGAAGACACGTTTCTATTCCAACATGACTGAGCCCCATTGCACAAAGCAAGGACCATAAAGACAATGTCTGATGAGTTTGGTGTGGAAGAACTTGACTGACCCTAACACAGAGCCCTGACCTCAAAACCATCGAGCACTTTTGAGATGAACTGGACCGGAGATTGTGAGCCAGGCCTTCTTGTCCCACATCAGTGCCTGACCTCATAAATGCTCTACAGAATGAATGGGCATAAATTCCCACAGAAACACCCGGAAATCTTGTGGACAGCCTTCCAAGAAGATTGGAAGCTGTTATAGCTGCAAAAAGGGGGCCATATTGAAGTACTCAGGGGTTGGACAATGAAACTGATACACTGGCCAATTTAGTGTTGGAGGTTTCGTGGATAAATTTGACCAGCCTGGTAACCAATTTTCACTGATTGCACATTCCACCAGTGAGAGCAGAGTGTGAAGGTTTAATTAGCAGAGTAATAGCACAGTTTTGCTTAAAATATTGCAATGCACACAACATTATGGGTGACGTATCAAAGTTCAAAAGAGGACAAATTGTTGGTGCCTCTGTGATCAAGACAGCAAGTCTTTGTGATGTATCAAGAACCACGGTATCCAGGGTAACGTCAGCATACCACCAAGAAGGACGAACCACATCCAACAGGAGTAACCGTGGACGCAAGAGGAAGCTGTCTGAAAGGGATGTCCAGGTGCTAATACGGATTGTATCCAAAAAACATCAAACCACAGCTGCCCAACTCACTGCAGAAATAAATGTGCACCTCAACTCTCCTGTTTCCACCAAAACTGTTTTTTCAGGAGCTCCACAGGGTCAATGTACACGGCCGGGCTGCTATAGCCAAACCTCTGGTCATTTGTGCCAATGCCAAGCATCGGTTTCAA
Organism: Clarias fuscus; assembly: GCA_030347435.1. NCBI lineage: Eukaryota > Metazoa > Chordata > Actinopteri > Siluriformes > Clariidae > Clarias > Clarias fuscus. Next base: position 22,515,923 of record CM059222.1, on the reverse strand, counting down.
TAGTGCCAGCAGCGAAACTCGTGGGCTGTGGACAATGTGAAACATGTATTTTTCTCTGATGAGTCCACCTTCACTGTCTTTCCCACATCCGAGAGAGTTACGGTGTGGAGAATCCCCAAAGAAGCGCACCACCAGACTGTTGCATGCCCAGAGTGATGGTTACAGTTCTTAGTTCTAAGCTGTGACATACATGTATCGAGCCAGAACATGAGTTATGCAAATCATCACACTTTTTTTCCTTACCTGGGATGATGTTGTACCCAATAGGAAATATGAACTGCATGTTCAAGATCATTTATTAAAGAACTCATCTAAACCTAGAAACTAATCACTGAACACAGTGGTTTCTAAAGAACAGGTTCTGTTGTTCTACAGTATACAGTATGTATGTGTATGCATCTGCATGCATATGTTTATCTAGGTGTATGCACATGTGTATGTTCAAAATAAAAAAAAATTAACTAGAACTAAACTAAAACCAACCACTGAACATCATTGTTCCACAATTATTACAGCAAATCCTAAAGACTAATCACGATACTTCCTGAAGACCAATTCCACTGTTTCCAGCATTGTTCCAAATGACCAATCTTTAAGCTGTTCCCGTCAAGGAGTTGCTGTCTGCTTCGCGCACAACGTAGCACAGGTTTTTACTCCAGATGCCCTTCTTGACGCAATTCTCCCATTTTATACGGGCTTGGGACTTGTACTGCATCCTGTGCCTGGGAATTGAACCTAGTATTGGCCTGGGGTTGGGCAGTGGCTGGGAATCAAACCCAGACCTTCCTCATGTCTCTTAAAAAACATATAATGAGCCTCCCATGCCATGAATATTTAATAATAATAAAAATGAGCTATGCTACAATATCTATACTTATCTCCTTCAAATTCTCATCATTACACTGCTCCATTTTGCTTCTGTTCTTGATTTTTTAAAAATTACAAAGATAAAGAGAAATTCACACTGTAAATATGCAAATATTTCATATTATAATCTACTGTGGGGTTGATTTCTTGATGTCTTGTTAAACAGGGACAAAGGATATACAGTATCAGATGATCTAAATAATCTAAGGCTAACAATAAACTGATTAAAGTATAGTATACAGTAGTAAGTAACAAAGAAAAAATATAAACATATAATTGCATAATTGCTTCATTCATTGACATACATTTTTCTGCAAAGCATTTAATATGTACAGTATGGAAGGAGCCTCCAGGTTTAGTGTTCTTTAACACTATATTTTGTAACAATATGTTTTCGACCAGGGGACAGAAGACTACTAATTTCTTGTTAACATGACAAGCTGAAAAAAAAGAGGGAATACTTGGTTAAGAGGAATTTTTATGGTTAAGGAAAAATTGTCGAAAAACAAAAATCTGACATTGTAATACTGTATACCCCAGGTTCCCGGTTGATGCTGTAACCTCTCGCAGCCGGAGGCCTAGAGAGAGCTGATTGGCCGAGTGCTCTCAGAGGGGCGGGATGGGTGGGGGGGGGGTTACTTTATGCTCCCATAAATCGCGGCTCTACAGCCAATCAGAGGCGTCTGTGAGCTCACGCAAGCAGAAGGAGCGGATAACAGTGTGTTACGCCGCCCCCAACGGTGCGTGCGCGAGCAGTTCGAAAAGATGCGGTCGGCTGGCGTCACGTGGTTCGGAGGAAACACGTGATAAGTCTTCGGCCCTATCGACTGTCTGGTAGTAGTAGCCTTAATGTGGGCGCGCCCCTAGTGACGGGGAGGAATTGGGCATGACTAAAAAATTAGGGGGGGAAATTCGGGGGGGAAATCCAAAAAAGAAATGTATCCCTAAATATTCTCATATGATTAACGTTTCTAGATTTTTAAGGTTTACGCTACCTGAGGACAGAGAACCATTCATTATAACATTTAATAACCTTTTTTATTCTAACATCTAACATATTTCATGTGTCATCAATCACCAGATTCATGAAAGGACATATTAGAGTAAAAATATTCATATGCACTTTAAACTGCACGCTGTCTGTATTTGTTACAGTAGTTCCTGTATTTACACACACTGTCCAGCAGAGGGCACAAGCTCACTGCCATGGAGTGATGACTCTGCAACAAGGCTGGCACAAAGAAATAAAATGAAATGGAATAAAACACAAACTGGAAAATACCTAGCGTTTGAACTGTGTGCTTGAGTGTGATCATTGGTAACACCAGGTATCTTTGCTATATTATTAAAAAATGTCAGGCAGAATTCTTCTTCTGAGACATTCACACAGTGGGTTGGTGTCAGTATGACTGATGCTCTTACGAACTGCTGGATGACGTTGGATGTATCATCAATGAGATCAGTGTGCTGCAGATTTGCATGTAATTGCACTGACATTATCAGTCGAGCTGATTCACCGTGATGCTATTACAGCATGCGCTAACTCGTCCTTTAACACCGAGTGCAAAATCTACAGTATAAGAACTATGAAGTATGAAACTCCTACAGTATTTGCAGCATTTGTTGGATTTCTAAGTAATAAGCAAACAATATTGTTCAAAAATGATATTAAATTCAACGATGTCGATTAAATGAAAGAAATGAGAGCACATGTTTTTCATCATCTGCACCTGTTTCTTTCTCACCAAAGCCAAAACTACAAAGTTCTTCAGGAAGCTTGGAACTATTCCTTAATAGTACAGTATAAAACACATTATTAAAAGTAAGCAATATACAGTATAAAGAGATGTGCGGAGCAGTACTTCTGCATGGTACTGTATGCTTACTTCAAAACATTTTGATTACAATAATAAAGGATTGCTTTGCACTTCAGTCCATATCAGATGTTGCACATAATAATAATAATAATAATAATAATACAATAACAGTTCCTGCTGCCTTAAACTATCCAATAAAATTGTGAAGAACAATTCACACCCGAGACATCAACTGTTTGATCTGCTGCCGTCAGGCAGACGGAATAGAACATTAAAAACAAGAGCCAGTAGATATAAAAATCCTTTTATCCTATAATATTTTAAAATCCTATAAAATATTTTATCCTAAAATATTTTATCCTATTGCGATAAATGTACTGAATAAACAAAAAGTGTCCTCTTAAAGCGCTGGATGGTCTTGGACGCTGGGCTGCAGCACAGTTGCAGAGTGTTGGCCATCTTCTTATAGCCTGGGCCATCTTTATGTAAAGCAACAACTCGTTTTTTCAGGTCTTCTGAGAGTTGTTTGCCATGAGGTGCCGTGTTGAACTTTCAGTGGCCAGGTTGAGAGAGTGGAAGAGTTTTTATACCAAATTTAACTCACCTGCTATCTGGTGACACCTGAGACAGTGTAACACTAATGAGTCACATGACAAAGGGGAAGGAAAATGACTAATTGTGCTCAATTTGTACATTTTCACTTAGGGGTGTACTCACTTTTGTTGCCAGGGGTTCCGCTATTATTGGCTGTATTTTTAGTCATTTTGAGGGGACAATACATTTACACTGCTATACAAACTTTACACTGACGACTTCTCATTGTGTCAAAGAGTCATTTATGCAGCGTTGGCCTATGAAAAGATATAACTAAATATTTGCATTATTTGAGATGTGAGGGGTGTACTTACTTTTGTGACATACTGTATCTACATCTGTAGGTTATTTGTAGCTCAGAGGACAATATTAATTTTGTGCAACCCTAAAATGAAGGGATTCAATTATTATATATATATATATATTTTATTCCACATTTATATCATTCCAGTAACGCTTTGTTGTCAGTAACACACACACTGCATGCAGCGACTAAATCCTGAAGCAATATTCCAGGTACTGCCTTACTTAAGCAAGTCTAGTGGGAATTCTTGTATTGTTATAGGAACATGTACACCACAGCAGGAGGAGTCCGGTTTATATTTAGCGCATGACTTGGCATGCTCGTGCAGAAGTAGCAGCCGTGCATGTGGCATTGCTCACACACTTCGCCTGCGCATGTCAAAATGTGTCAAACCCGAGTGTTTGGCAATATTATTATGCGCCGCACACCGGTGAGCTCGGTATCTCTGTACAACTTTGCTAAAGTGTTTTGGTTACATCAGTTTGAATTCTGTGTGATTTTGAAGAACAGAACACACTGTAACTCCACCTCCCGCTGTCTCAGCACAATGGATCAATCAGTCTGCAGTTCTTGCAGTTATGTACTGTATGTGCTGTAATTTAGCATGAATGATGTGTTGGTTGAGTTTTAATACAGCAATATACAGTAGCGAGCTCATGCTTTCGTGCGATTGTGATGTTGTAGTGCGGCAAATTGAAACAGTGAGTATTGTTGTACGCAGCGCGAGTCCGCCTCGTCTCATGTACCGTACGTACACAATGCAGGAGCGGAAGGAATAAACAGAGAAGTATCGAAATGGAATTGAGACACGAGTTACACAACGGTATCCCACACAGCTATCAATAGATAACAAGGGGCGTTCGAGTCAACGCGGGACTTTGGACGAAATTTCTTGTGAATGAAGACGGTCAACTGATAAGACGTTGACGGTGATGAGACTCTCAGCCGCCAATCGTGCAAACATTTTAAAGAAGGCCGTATATAAATGACTCCGAGCCCACTGCAGTGAACACTCAGCAAGTGGATCGGAAAACCTTTCGCCAACTTGCGGAGGAGACGCATCTGTCTGTGGGAACTGTACACACACATCGTTCACAAACACCACGTACTATAACACGTAACAGGAACTCACAAATACTGAGAGTTATGACAACATACTGTACGCTATACAGTCCGGACCTGACCTCGCTCAAAGCCATTTCCATATGTTCGGGGCATTCATGGAGTTCCCGGGAGGCCAGCAGGAGTTTCAGAAATTAATACTGAGAAACGAGTGTAGCTGGGCATTATACTGAGAAATATAGGGAGTTTTATGTAAATAATTGTTGCGCAATCAAAAGTCCCAGTTTGACTTGAACGCCCTTCTTAATATGGTGTTCGCACAAGATCCAAATTGCACAATGTCCTATGGCACGTAATATATCACAGGTGTTAATACTTTGTAGCTTCTGAATGCCGAAGTAGCTGCAAATGAGTGTAAATTTCTTTTTTTTTCTCTCTTGGTCCAAATGTTCTCCAAAAATTCACTGAATGCATTTAGTTCACTCGCGGCAGCTGGTAATTTCACAGCCAGCACTTTCACAGCCAGCGCTTTACTGATCACGTGACAGGAAGGACGACATCCTTACCTTTCTTAGTCATATACTGTATCCGTGTTTTTCTTACCTATACTTAAGATAAAAAAGCGCGCCTTTGTATTGAGACAAAAAAGAGAGAGAAAAAAAAGTCCATTAATATTTACACAGCATTAGACAGCATGGAATTCTTGAGAGATTTTTGGAGCTTCAGGGTTTTATTTCACTGCACACATCAACTTTTCCTAAACTGATCTGTCACATAAAAAAAATAAAAAATAAAAACACTTAAAAAGATTAAACTCACAGCATAGTTTAAATTATTTATAAAACTTTATTTTCAATTGTTCTTCCTTTAAAACACATATCCAAGCAACCGAAACAACCGGAAAAAAAAAAAAAAAAAAAAAAAACCATGGGAACACTCAACATGATGTGGAGCTAAACATACAGTAACCACACATCCACACACACACACACACACAACATACACACCTACTGTACGCACGCAAACACACACACTCGCACACAGTGACGCACCCACACCCATGTCCATTGCCACCTAGAGTGAGAAAGACTGACTCCCGAGTGATGAGACTGATCCGTCTCACTAGCAAGAATAATTACAAAGTAAAAACAAAAGGATGAAAAAGAAAAGAAAAGAAAAAAAAAATCAAATCACACAATTTCCCTAATAAGCAGGACACTGAGATGAATCAAACTGTTAATTAGGAACATCTGCGGGAAACACGTGAAGCACGGCGGCCGGACGCGCGGCCCATACGTGGCTTTATTTCGCTCGTCCGGCGGCGCGGCACAGAAGTGAGGAGTAAAAGCGACATCGCAGTGTTTGGTAGAAAATAATAATAAAGGAAAAAAATAAAAAATCCCTCGGATTTTGCCGACCTCGATCCTTTCACGTTGCACTTAAAGGTGCGGTTTGTGGTTTTGAAAACAGACCTTTTTGTTGTTATGCGAGTCATTAATGCGAAGATAAATCAGCATGCACGCGAGTCTCGATCGAGCCTGGATGTTTTATTTATTCGTTTTCTTTATTTCAGGCTGTTTTTACGTTTTCCGGGCCGAGAAGAAAAAAGATCTCGGACGAAACAGAGCTGCATGCGTAGTTTACTTTAACAGAGATTGTGTGAGTGTACAGTCTGTATTTTTTCTTTTTTTGAAAAGAGAAAGACGTTAACGTTCATGTCGCCGCTGCGGTCCTCACTTAGTCAGTAGAGGGCGCCGGGAAAAACGCGACTCGCCCCTTTAAACGGCTGTTTTGATCGGTCACCACGGAGAGGCTTTTGTCCTGGCGAGGGGTTCACGCTACGTTCACAGTACACAGAGCATTGAAAGGAGCTTCCACAGTAATAAAATAGAATTGTGTTAAAGAAAAATAAATTCATATAGAATCTAGAATCTTCGTACAATACAAGCACTTCGTACAATACATCTACTGCACTTCTTTGTCCTGAGTGTATGTATGTGTGTAGGTGTGTGTGTGTGTGTGTGTGGACATACAGGTGGAAAAAGTGAGAGAAGAAAGAGAGATTGAGAAAGGGGGGGGGGGGGGGGGGGGGGCAGGTTCACGTCTCGCACGTATAGGTCAGAGAACCGGACGCAGGATCGGAGCAGCGTACGTCACCATGACAACAAGCGTTCAGAGTAGCATGCGTTATAAGAGCGTTTGTCCGGCGCACTAATACATCACCACACCCTTATTTAGCTGGAGAAAGAAAGCGAGAGGGAGAAACACGGAACAGTGTGTGTGTGTGTGTTTGAGTTTCTCAGGATCATGAAATACCCTGATGTTTCTGATACATCTTTCTCATCTATGTATGACATGAATGATGTGTGTGTTTAATATATTCAGGCATCGAGAATGCATGTCCAGTTTGCTCAGGAGCGTTTGTACACACGCTGACTATGAATGGCTCTACCACAACTGAATTGCGCTTTTAGTGTATCGAATATACATTACAGCAGTGACCTCACGTTGCCACGGTAACAGTGAGCTCTTTTTTTCCCCCACTCTCTCCATGTTAAAAACAAAACAACAAAAAAAAAAAGAACAAAAAAATTTATCCAACAGATGCGCTTGTTCCACAGTGCAATGGGTTGTAGACGTGATCATTTTGAGGAGCTAAAAGAAAAAGAAGGAAAAGAAAAGAAAGAAAAAAAAAACAGCTAAGAACTCAAATAAAAATTTAGACATGGTATAAAATTGAAGATAAAACTAAAGATAAAAAATAATAAAAGATGTTTTTACAGTAGTACAGGTCTATTTTGGGATTTTTCACTTAAAAAAAAAATAAAATAAAAAGAACCTAAGCAAACAAAAACAAACGGAAAAAATAAAAATAAAAAAATAACCCATGTGTGTAACAAGAATTTTTTCCCACAATACTGTCTGGTAGTATTGAGCTGAAGAGAACGCTAGTAGTATTTTTCTTCTATTTCTCTTTCACATGTGCATTCAGCTCACATGTGGAGAAGAAAAGAAAACATGACAGTACAAGAAAGAGAAGAACAGAAAAACAAAAAACAGAATAGAGAACAAAATAAAGTAACATTAAAAGCAACCACTGAGCTTTCTTTTTCACATTAGGAAAGAAATGAAGGGAAGGGAAAAGAAGGGAAGGGAAGGAGGGATGAATGGAATAAGCTACGCTTAAGGGAAAGGAGAGAGGGCAGAGGTCGCGAGGTCACGACTGCTGGCCGCTCCACTGGTCCTCTAACGGTCGGCGGAGCAGCAACTCGACGTGCCTTGCTACATCCATGGTGTCGTCCAGATCGAAGTCGCCCTCGCCGTCTAGCATGCTGTCGTTCCTGCGAAAGAGAGAGATTACCGCTTACCAGGCCAAGATAAACCTAGCTAACTTCACTTATGATGCGTGGTTGGTTGAACTAAAATTATCATTTCAAACTAAACTTTGTTTCTTTTTATAATATTTCGCACAACTGACTAGCGCAGTTCTTGTTGTTGCTCACATTGGTTGGTAGATGCCGTAGTTTTGCGGGTGACTGACAGCTGGCGACGCCGCGTGATCCATGTAGGTCGGATTTGCGGCTGGATCCGGATTAGGCGTCATAAACCTAAAAACACACACACACACAAACACACACATCAACATCAAAGTCCATTAACACTCTTTTCCTGTTTCTGTACTTGACCTGTGATTAACGGTCATCCTAGCAGCTTGCCCCTATCCATCTTCGACCGTGAGCGGGTAATAAAGCTAACAGAGTGCTAACAGCTTTCATGTATGCTCCCGAGAACGTCCGTCTCCTGCTGAGCTCCGACGCCACCGGACGTGCTTTTAACGCGCGGACGACCTGCTGGAGCACTAGCTCGCTAAACGGACTAATGCCGCTAACGTGGCTCGGCGTATTCTCGTGGTTACGATACGATTATGGAGTATGACGTCTCCACGGTAACCGCTAACCTGCCTCTCGGTTGGAGTGGAGACCCGGAGCGAATACGCCGACGTGCAATTAGCCTATCTGATAGATTAGCGCTAATGAAGGCATGGCGACTTTTACAGAACGATCAGCATTCATGAGTCGGCTTCATGAGAAAGACGAAAGAGAGAGATGGAGAGAGAGAGAGAGAGAGAGAGACCAGTGGAGAGGGAGTGATACTTACTCTGGTACTACTTGTTTGATCTGTGGTTTGACGTAGCCGTCCACTGCTTTCGCTGTACAGGTGGAAGAAAGAGAACAGACAGTTAAGCAGATTATTAGGAAGTATTTGAGTCGATTGTCATCAAGTTCATCTTGAAAAAAAAAAACTTTTTTCATTTTAAAGAGCACACGTCACACAAACACACACACTTCTCGAAGGAACAATTGAGCCACCAACCTTTCGATGGCCTTTATCTATAATGGCATCAGTAATTCTCTCAGCAGGAGAACTCTTTTAATGCAATGCTTTTTAATACCATTAAGGCCACTCAGGGGCATTTCTACCAGTCTGAGCACTTATTTCCCTCTTTCATTTCTAGAAAATTTAGAATTCGCTTTAAGCGAAACTCTGGGGACGTGAAGTCCTTTGAGAAGCATTATTCTTGGTAAAGATGGTCCCGGCACTGGGAGTCTAGAGAGCTCTTGATGGTCGTGCGCTCGCTTGCATGCGCTTATCACTATCCGAAACTCATCAATCATAGACGGTCAAGAGCACTGCGCTTTCCTTTGATGCTGTTACAACCAGTAGTTAAAAATGATGCAGTCTGTGGCCTCAAAAGAAACATGTGTTAGTCTGGAGCCGTCTCCGATTCGGAGCTGTAGTTGATGGCGGTTGAGGGACCTGATGCACTGCTTCCCAACTCCGCAAGTCCTCTAGAGGACACCCTTGTCTGTTTTTTTTTTTTCAGCTCCCAGGACACCTGATTTAACCTATTACTTACTGTAATTAACAGAATATAATAAACAGACAGGGGTTTGACAGAGCAGGGACACCGGTGTTGGGAACGACTGCTCTAATAGACAGGTAGGAATTGGAAATGATGAAATTAGGGGAAGGTTTTAAAAAAAAAAAAAAAAAAAATTTTTTGAGAAAATTTGACAAATCCGTCTTTTTGAAAAAGACGCTGCACAAATGAGGCGAACTAGTTAAGAAAAGCTTAAGCTTGGCTTTGAAAGAATTTCACTTGGTCCCCCATCTTTGACGTCAGTTTTACAACCAGGCTGCACCGTATGTCAGCCTGATTAGTTGTGGTATGACGTGTGATCTGGTTAATTACCAGAATGACCAACAATCTGACTCCTGTACGATCAGATGGATTTCTTGCATTTTTTAAATTGGTTGTCTTGCAGAGTGAGCAGTCTGATTTTTGAGCATTCCATCAAACTCACCTCTGTCTGCCTTTTTAAGGCAATAATTTCAAATATTTTCTTCTGTACAAAGTAAAATAGCTAAAAGTAACTCAATGATTTTCTTGTTTTCGATAGGTCCAAGATGACATTATTCATAAGCGACTTATGAAGCGACAAGGTTTTTAATTTTTCTTATGTTTCAGCCTACACGACAAGACAACCACATTACTAGCGCAATAATAAATATAAGCTCATCAGGTCCTTCTCAAAAGGTCGAACTGACACCAACTTTTGTAATTTGGAAAACATACTGTAAACAAATGATATCACCTTCACGCAGAGTGACTGGCAGAAAATCAATCAATCCTGTCACCCTTTATATCTCTGAGTACCTCTAATATATTTAATATTTAACTAACGGAAAGCACTTATGGCTTGCAATTAAATCTTGTAACTCAAACTGGTTCGAACTAAGTGTTCCTGAAAAGTAACTACTTCACATACTGTATATAAAGTTTATGCATATAACAGTGATGTTATATTTTATAATGTTGTGTTCTGGCTTCACCAGCATTAAAAAAAAATGACTCCATGGCTAGACTTCAGGGAATCATTTTGAGATCTTTCTGTATGACCTGTGGCATCATATGATTTTGGCTTGGAAAAAAAAAAAAAAAAAAAAAAAAAAAAAAAGAACAATCAAGGATTTTTTTTGTTAAACCCAACAAATGTGAAATAGAAATGGAGATGTATTTCTGTACAGATTCAGATGCGTCTCCAAAAGACATTTCCTGCTTTTTGTCCTTTTTCATCGTAATATTGGCCAATAAGATGTTCACCCTATTGTGACCTCATATAAGAAGCTCAGCCCATAAAAACACTAAAACACTTAATAAATAAATAAATAAATAAATCAGTGTTTTGACACAGCTGATAATATTCACTTCCGGTTCTATTTCTCTTTTAACAGCTCTTCATGTCAGTCTTTGTCTTTATGACAACTCTCTCTCAGGTACACAAGCACATACAGATTTAGATAGGAGAAGAACACAGCGTACACAGTGGAGGGGTGTAGTACTTGGAGAAGACCTCATCCTTGGGCCGGTCGGGGTACAGGAACAGCAGGTGGTTCAGGTCACTTATGCGATCGGCCAGAGAGCGAATCGAGAAGTCTTTGGTTGTGTATGGCATCAGGTTCCACACCATTCTTTCACCTGCTGGAACACACACACACACACACACACACACACACACACACACACACACACACACAAACATGTATGAGCACATTAAATAAAAGCGCGAGAGAGAGAGACCTATTTAGAAAGCCACACAATTCCTTTTCGTCAGTAGTAATGTCACGCCAAGACACATGGAGTGTGACTGATACTGTATAGTAACCCAGTGACACCCTATAATAATAAAAAACTCCTTAATATCAATTATAATTACAGACTAATTTCGAGCCTTGTGATAAATGCTATCATGATAGAAATTTCAAGGTTCATATCTTCATAAGATAAAAAAGATCAGATTCAGATGAAGTCTCTATAGACTTTTTTTAAAGCATGACAGGAGAATGAATTAATAAATAAATAAATGCCCCAGAGAACATAAAAGCCCCCTTTCCATTAATCCATCACCCATCTGTACAGTATGTTTTTATTCTTCAACAATAACAGCACATTTATTACGCATCTTACCATTCACTATGAAATAATGATTAATGACATCCAGCAGGATTTTGATCCGGACCATGATTAAGCGATTACAGTTCTGCTTTAGCGGCTGGAAGATGAGTGGAAATCCTCGCCGGTAAACTGCTACTGACCCGCTGAGATTCGGCTCATGCAAGCGTCAGTATTCCGTATACGGAGTCGGATCAGTTTCATAATTAACAGATAAATATCACACCACGATGACGCTGATCTACAGACTGAGGAATCTGCGTTCCTGTATTTGTGTGTTGTTGTTTTTTTAAAAATTCCCTAACACAAATGCATTATTAAGTCCTTTCCTTGCTGTAAATCAGGGTCCGGATTCAATTCCCGGCTCTGTGTGCATGTTCTCCCCGTGCTTGGTGGGTTCCCTCCGGGTTTCCTCCCACAGTCCAACTGGAGTTTCCAAATTTCCCATAGTGTGTGCGAGTGTAATCTGTGTGTGTGTGTGTGTGTGTGTGTGTGTGTAGTAGGCCCTATCCAGGGTGAACCACACCTCGTGCCCTAAGTCTCCTGGAATAGTGAGATATATAGTGTGATAATAGTGGTATATTTATATTATCATATTAATCACGCAACAAAACGAAACAAGGAGGACCTGCTTTGTTGGGATTCTCGGCCACCCACGCGATGGTGATGCCCCCTATCTCTGAGTCGCTGAAGCGCAACAGGAACGTCCCATTCGGTTTGGACATCAGCATGTCCTGAGCCTGCTGCTTATTGACGAAGCCCAAGATCGCCCTGAAACACACACACAGACACACACACACACGAAAAACAGAACATTATTAAATAAGAAGTGGTAGTTTTTTTTTTTTTTTAAACACATAACAAACGCAATAAAATGATTTTACTCTAAGAAATGCTTTAATAACCTATTTAGTGATTTACAGCAATTTGGTTTGGTTTGAAAACAGATTTGTGGTTATTCGGTGCTTTAAAAAGATTCACAATTTAAAAATCTATATTACTCAATTATTATATGAGAGGGTGTTTAAGTCAAACCGGGACTTTTGCTAGTTTTTAGGCTATTCTTCTGCTACTAAGTCAAAGAGTTCCAGTTTAACTGAACATCCCTCATACTGTATAAGGCAACAAACCTATAAAAGAAAACCTGAAATAATCTGATTATTGCTGTTAATGGTATCTTACAGGGATGAAACGCAATGAGAATTAAACGCGAAAAAACTCATTCTAAATTTATAATTTCTTAAAAGGATTTCATTCAATTGAATCAAAATACCTCTAGAATGAAAATGTTATTATTATTATTACTATTATTATCAAAAACAACAAAAGCAACAACAAAAAAGCTTCCACAGGCCTCTTTGTTGAAGTGCATTTCTCTAGCCAATCAGAATGCAGGAAGTCCAGCTGGAGGAGGAGCAATGCAAATTACACCTTTTTTCCCCCTAAGAACATCCACGGTTAGCAAAGCAGGCTCGGGGAAATCCATGATACAGTATAAATAGTACTGTACATCCCATTATTTTTTTTATGAAATAGTAAAGGATGGTTTCTATTAATGCACACTTTTTAATATATTATTATTTCTAGAATGACAGCTCATAAACAGGGAGCTTCATGATGGATGCTCCAAATAATCTTGCTTAAAAAGAAAGAAAGAAAAAAAAAACCCAAAAAGGTAATGCAGCACTAATTGCCGTAAAAGGTACAGTAACCCTGGCCTTTACAGAAGGCACCAGAACACTCAGTGCACCACAGGTTGATGTGTATGGTTATTGATCCAGTCTCCAAATTCCCCAGATGTGTGCGAATGCGTGTGTGTACTGCATGTGTGTGTGTGTGTGTGTGTGCCCTGCGATGTATTGGCACCCTGTCCACGGTGTACCCCGTCTCGTGCCCTAAGTCTCCTGGGATAGGCTCCAGGCCCCCGTGACCCTGAATACAGCGGTAAATAAAGCGGTATAGATGATGAGAGTGAGAGACACCACAGCACACCCACACACTCCAAGCCATTAAAATGCACAATGTGGCATTTGTTAATAAATATTATGATATAAGCAGCATAACACTCTCATTATAGAAAAAAAGAATCCACTCCTGGATGGTGCGATATAACCTGACATGAAGAATAAGTGTGGATTATTCTCGCATAACCCGGCGTTCTGGAGTGTGTTACTCCTTACGTAAATAAGGTACAGAGTCGCCCTATTGTTCCTAAAATGAAATGTGCTGTGATTTTGGACCTTTCTTTTTTTTCTTCCTCTGGAAGTGTTTCCCTGGCTGCAAAAAAAAAAAAAACCTCAAAAAAGCAGCTCATCTTGACTGCATCATTCAGTGATTGAGTGTTATTAGCAGTGTAAACTGATTCCACATGGAGTTCAGTCTGGCTGGAACAACGGCGCGGATTATGAAGGCTAGCTAGGTTAGAGAGCAAGTTGCTCAACGAGGAGTTAATGTACACTGACAGTGTGCCATCTCTTGTGTAAGTCCCAAGCCAATCATTTTTTGCTGGATAAACAGACTTCTCAGTAATTCGGATTCTCGCTAAAGCGCCATCGGCTAAAGTAAACAGGAAAAGATATACACGACAACACATTCAGTTGCAGCCTGCATCACTGGATAGATCATCATACGGTAGATATGTTTTGGAATCCGCTAACTATCAAGAAATCCGCACTAACCCCTAATAAGCCCACTAAATGGATCAGGGAAGCTTAACACCCCGGGTACAGTCCTGACCTCGCTCCAAGCCATTTCCACATCAAGGAGTTCCTGGGAGGCCGGGGTTTCAGACGTGAAGCAGGTACAGTAGTACACGGCCGAAACGTCTTTCTAGCTTGATGCAGCAGTGAAACGCTGGTACAGTATAAGTGCATTAGTGCACCGTACCTCGCAGAAACCTCATCCGGGCCCCGGCCTCATCCAGGCTTTATTTATAGACGGCGACGCTGGAGTTCACCCTGTCGGATTATGCAACCCAGCCCTTTGACTCTGCGGCTTACTAAGTGCAGATGTCGAGACTTACCCGTCATTCCAGTGAGGCTTCAGGTGTTTTTTCGTCAGCTCCATGACACCGTCAAACCACTGCCAGAATGTGAAGTTTCTCCCTGGGAGACTTTCCTGAATGCACACGGCAGAAACAATATAGGGGAGAAAAAAAAATCCATTAAATGTTAACAACCTTAAGATTCACTGTCAGAATGAATCTGAATCGGGTTTGTATGTCAAATCTGTGTGCGTGTGTTTATGCGTGAACTTTATAAGCGATGTTTGGAGCTTATGAAACGCGAGCGTGACTACCGGCTACCCGAGGACATGTCCATTTTACTGATTTTTCACCCGCTTATAATCAGTAATCTAGGTGAAAAGTCATGGAGCACGAGTGCGGACATTAAGTTTTCAGACTCGCGTTTCTGAGAAGATAGTGTGCAATTCAAGACTCTCTCACACACACACACACACACACACACACACACACACACAAACACAGGTTTGTCTGGCCCTCTTTGTGAGAACCTTTTCAACGCATAATTATACAATTATCAATGCATTTACACCTAATTACTGCACAGACACTGACCAAGATGAGAATTTTTGCCTTTTACAAAAATTGATGAACGGAAAAGTAAAATAAATTTAAAAAAAACATTGTCAGATAGTCCTATCCTTATAGGGACATTTAATCCTGGCAACTATGTAAAAAAAATCCCTCCACTGAGTTATAAAACTGTGAACTGTGAAGTGTGTGTGTCAGGTGTTTTTGTTTAAACAACAACTGACATTATAGGTTGTAAATATTTCATCGCGCACCATGTGAGAAATGATCAATGTGAATGTATTATTAAAATATAACGCAGTTCTTCCATCAAGCATTAATATGAACCCTGACTTCTGTATGTGTCAACAGAGAGAGAGAGAGAGAGAGACAGAGGGAGAGAGACACAGAGAGAGAGAGAGACAGAGGGAGAGACAGAGGGAGAGAGACACAGAGAGAGAGAGACAGAGGGAGAGACAGAGGGAGAGAGACACAGAGAGAGAGAGAGACAGAGGGAGAGAGACACAGCGAGAGAGAGAGAGACAGAAGGAGAGAGACACAGAGAGAGAGAGACAGAGAGAGAGAGACACAGCGAGAGAGAGAGAGACAGAGGGAGAGACAGAGGGAGAGAGAGACACAGAGAGAGAGAGAGAGAGACAGAGGGAGAGAGACACAGAGAGAGAGACACAGAGAGAGAGAGACAGAGAGAGAGAGAGAGACACAGAGAGAGAGAGAGACAGAGGGAGAGAGACACAGCGAGAGAGAGAGAGACAGAAGGAAAGAGACAGAGAGAGAGAGACAGAGGGAGAGAGAGAGACAGAGGGAGAGAGAGACACAGAGAGAGAGAGAGACAGAGGGAGAGAGACACAGAGAGAGAGACACAGAGAGAGAGAGAAAGCGAGACACTGAGCATCCGGTGTACCAAAGCAGCACGAGGCCGTTTCAAAGGCAAGCACCGCCTAAGGTCTGCATATCTAAAACCAGCAGCATCCAGGCTCCCTCGCTTGGTAATCATAAACCAGTTTAATGGAAAGCAGACGGCGGCACGCCTGGAGAAACATGCCCTGCGTGCTTACCGAGGCGGAAAAATAACGACCGATATGCGAGAGGTATTATGAAGAGTGTTTCGAACGGGTGAGCGCAGTTTGTGATTAAACCGTTTCCGAATCCGCTATTCGGAAACGCTGAAACGTTGCTGTTAGATTAAACGCAAGGGCCGGTCACTTATCTTTTCCATGCACTTCGAAACATGGGTAAGAAATATTGTTAACCTTCGCTAAGGTCATTTATAAAATGGGGCGTTCGAGTCAAACCCGGACTCGCGATGAAATTCCTCACGGATGACGCGAACGATAACAATTTCCACAAGCTCCACATGAAGGAATTCCTGGGAGGCCGCTGTTTCAGACATGAAGAGGGTATAGTAGTACACGGCTACTGAGAAATCCTTCTACCTTGGTGCACCAGTGTAAGTGCATTAGTGTAGCAGGGATTATAGAGAGACATCCTGTAAAGGTCCCTTTAACTCTCATAACGCTCGTGTTCTATTATTCTGTGCAATCAAAAATCCCGGTTGGACTCGAACGCCCTACTTATATCACATGGTGACTTAAATACAGTATGTTCGTGTTGCATTTTTCCCTTGTTAAAGTGTATAGAGTGTAGCGAGGCAGTGAGGCAGCGAGGCAGGCTCGTACTCTGTTGAACTGGGACCAGGTCATGGTCATTCCTCTGTAATCCTCAGGATTGGAGCTGGAGCTGCTGAAGGCCTTCTGAGCGAGGAAGACCAGGTTCTCCTCAGACAGACCCCGGTTCGACTGCACCTCTGCCTTGTACTTCATATTGAGAGCCTCACACAGCTGTGGCCACATCACTTTATCAGGAACAAGGAAAGGAACTCGGCCCTGAATGATAAAACGCAAAGAAGTTCTTCTTTTAAAATCAATTAAATGGATGAAAGTATCAGAAATGCTTACGATCACAACACAAGCTATTAGCACACATTTTTATTATTATTATTATTATTATTATTATTATTATTACTACCATGCAGCTTTAAGCAAGGCCTTAAATATTATTTTCTTGTTCTTCCACTCCAAGTTAGATTATTCATATTAAGATTAATAATCGATTATTTGTCACTTGTGCCTTACAGTAAAGTAATATTTTTTCTCTTTCTCGCGTATTCCAGTTAGGAGGCTGGGGTCAGAGCACAGGGTCAGCCAGGATACAGCGCCCCCTGGAGCAGATAGGGTTAAGTGCCTTGCTCAAGGTCGGTGATGGACTCACAGCCTTAAGCGTTTAATCTAAACCTGCCTGATCTATGTATAATGTACATAAAAACATCTGGATTAAACGATTTGTAAAGACTTCTAAGCATAAGCAGGAGTAAGCAGTGAAGACTGTTGTTACAGAACAAAATTCCAACCATCTTGAGCGACAACATGAAGATGATAGTTCCAATCTCCTCATTAAAAAAAAAAATAAAAATGAGAGAGAGAGAGAGAGAGAGAAATCCTTATTACAGTATTTGTGTGACGTTGTCCATCAGAGAATGAACATGTTACTGAAACTATGACTGAGCTCCTTTTTTTCCATGGTACCGGGTTCATGTTTATTTGTAACCACTTAACTATGACTCACCACGTACAGTCATTTTGACCCAGAACATTTCTGCAATTTCTCGGAGTCGAGCATAATAAGGCTTAAGTGCTCTTGTGCTCGTAAAGGTAATAATTTCGAGAGTGACTGAGCAGGAAGGTATTGACGTTCTATGGATCTCACCGGTTCAGCAAAAGCGTTGTCCCATAGAACCGTGGCGGTGGCATTGTTATCCTGACTTCCATGGACAATCACCACGACGGGCAAAGACAGCGTCTGAGGACGAACAAAGATAAATGCAGCTCAGTGGTGCACATCGTACTGGGTAATCGATCGACTGGCCGGGCTGAATGGGCGGATTGACAAGGCTGACGGAGTGAACCTGTCCTGGTCAAATAGTCATATGATTTGAAAAAAAAAAAACCCAACACATTTTCAATTGCACTCGTTTTCTTTTTCAGGTTACGCTGGAATATTAATAACATAAAGGCGATTGCAGGTCACATCGCATTCTACATTAATTACAAGAAAATGACTCGGTGCTAGTGGCGTGGTATATCATTTGCATAAAATAAGTCAACATGACGGTTAAAAAAACCATAGTAATAACCAAATATAACTGATGGCTGTTACCTTGGTAACCTAATTAACCGTCAGGCCTAGAGAGAAGGCTAGTTTAGTACTGTAGGTCTGTGGGAACATTGTTTTGATCTGAACATGTTTTTGCGTTTGTTTGTGTCTATGTTTGTGTGTGTATATGTACCGTATGGGGGCTCCTATTTTCTAGTGTTTGTATTACCCACATGATTTGCATGCTCAATCCTTACCTTGACCTGAAAAACCAGCTCGTTGCCCCCGACGCTAAACTGTGACTCGAACAAGATGGTGAACTTCTCCTCGGTCACCGACTCCGCCCCACGGCGATCTGAGCGCTTGATCCTCTTCAAAGACTGAGGGGGGAAAATATCGCGTAAAGGAAAGAGAGGGATTAAGTCGGAAAGATTTACATCATTTTTTTTTTTTGTCACGAGAGGTGACTTTATTAAAAACACAGATGGAGATAAAAGAGATCATAAACGGGCAACAAGGGCCATTTTGATATTTTGTACCGTATTTGCGTTTGTGTTCGAAGGTGAACCCAGTTTCCATTACTCACCATGTTCCTGAAGTGTGCAATCAGAGTGCCTGTGGTCTGGTGATACTCCATCACACAGTTATTATTCAGGATCTCGCCACTGCTCTCACTATGGGGCAGAGAGACAGAGAGAGTCTTATACTGCACTGTATGTACCGAGATTTGAACTTTTAGCCCTGGAGGCTCACTTCAGCACCTTGGGATAAATGTAGGACTCGCCAATAGATCCGCATGATTAGCTAGAGTGACTGTGATTGACATACGAGAAGAAGGATGCACCCAAAGAGCGCTGTCGTGCTTTGGCTCCGGGCCCTGGGAAAAAGCGAATGATTTTCTGTTGCGCCCCTTGGGAGCAACTTGTTTGTTCATTCTTGCTCAGTATTGGGGAGCGAATCAGGTGAGGTCTTTCATGCAAAACTCGGTATTCCCATAGAAAAAATAATCAGGCATTTGCATACCGAGCCGTTGCGCCATAAATCTAGAAGATGTTTGTTTCCACTTTGGACCGCTGCCATTGTTCAACATGAAACAGGAAGTTTAACTAATCGGGTTACTCAACATGGCTCTGTAGGCGGATCGCATTCACACATGGCCTGGTCTGTACTTACTGTATGCACGTTCCTTTAATGCAAACTTTTTTCAAGTGGATCAAACAGAATGTATAGAGAAACTAAGCGAAACTGGGTCTGTGAACAAAGTGGAAGGGTTCATATCTGCTAAACAAGATTATTATTTTCTTCTTTTACAATTTTTTTTATTTTTATTTACAGACACTGATCAATAATGCACCTCCGAATGGTTAGGGGATCAAGGGATCATGCTTTAACAGAATGAAGGAAATGAACATCAGCGTATATATTTAAAGACTACTAAGGACATCGATGTCCTGCATCAGACTGCCACGAAGACATTTTCACCAGGAGTCTTTCAAGGTTTTGATGGAAAGTCTGTAACTAAAGTGAATTAGAACCTAGATGATGATCCTAGAGGATGACCCAGATCCCCTTGTTTCGTGAGCACCTGTGACGAAATGAGCCTCCAAACACAGTTTCTTGACGAGACATTTTAAAGAAGTCTGTATATCCATGAATGATGGTGGCTCACTGAGGATGTTCACATGGACATTCAACAACTGGAATGTCCAAGTTCTTTTATAATGACGGATAATTTACCGTACACCATACGGTAATACACCAACTTGCAGAAAAGACACATCTGTCTGTTACGTTCCTGAACACCACTTGCACGTTACAGGAACAGTACAGCTAGAGGTTACTGCTACATCCCTCATACGGTCCTGACCCCACGCCAAGCCATTTGCACATGTTCGAGAGATTAAAGGAGTTCCTGGGAGGCCAGTGTTTCAGAAATGACGCAGAAAGTTGGTGCCCAAGCACTGGTGAAATGTACAGTAGGAATGAGTGCATTAGTGTAAAAGGAGATTATACAGAGAAATAGAGGGAGTTTTAACTCTCGTGACTGTGTTGTTATTCTGCACAATCAGACGTCCCGGTTTGTCTTGAATGCCCATCCAACATTTCGATAAACAAATGACAAAAGTGGCATCTTGGTGAAAAGAAGGACCTGTTGCTCCTTTGTTATGTAACGATCAAAATTCTGTCTTCGTGGACGGTCAATGGAATTGAAGTCTCAGTTGGATACGAGCTACTTTAATGAATGGACAATAGGTGGACTCTATTAGATGGACAGATTCCAAATGTCTTGAGCCTAAAATCTGAAATTTTTTCAACTGTTAAGGTTTAAAATAAGGGATTTTGAGGAGCTCTAGTGCTGCGAAAGTGCATGTTTAGATAATGTTTATGTGTGTATAAATTGCCACTCACTTCCGAGTGTTTTCGTTTTTGAGCAGCGCCTTGGCCTGCTGCTCGCTGATGATGGTGGCTTTCACCTGGGGAGGGTTCATGTGGACGTTCAGTTTTCCTCCCACCAGCAAACGCACCGTGGCCGCAAACTTCGTCTGCGTCTTCAGCACCTGAGGCGGCTGCTTCTCTATGATGAAGGTGCTGTGAACACAACACACACGCACCGAAATACACATCGTTGAACTGAATGGTGCAGGACGTGACCCTCTTACAGCGAAACATGCTAACCATAAAGCTATGACAGTGCGTTAGTAATTTTATGCAGTATTCTTGTAAATCGACATACTCGCTGTAGAGAAGAATCTTTGGAGAAACGGGGGTCGTTTAGGGTCGAGTATAATTAAGACCTTCGATTCGCGGTTCAATTTAATGCGCTTAATCGATGCAAGATTAATGCTGCTTTTGAATTATTTTGAAATATATGTATATACATATTAAGATATGTATATATTTATGTGCGTTGAAGCCACAAACTGTTTAGCTAGTAACAATATCACTTGCTTTTATGAGTTCCTACGTTTCTATGGAAAATATTTCTCAGATTCAAATGAATTTCCGAACAGAGATTCCAACTTAACTGTTTACATGTACGCTCATCTGATAAGAAGCACTGTACGTTAGCATGAGCCAAGCATATAATCGGAATATATTGCTGTGCTGAACTCGATGTTAGGAAAATGTTCCTGACATTCGGAGCAGGAATTCCAAATTAAGGAGAGCAGAAGGATATAAACACATATACACACACAAGTACAATGCATACCTGGTGACGAGTGCCGAGATGATATCCGTGATGGTGCTGTTGAGATCATTGAGAAGTTCCTCGATGGGTCCGGGGATCGGCAATTGCTGCCTTAAATGCTCCGCCCTCCTGATCTGCTGTCGATTTTGCCAAATGGTCTCGGCAAGCTTCTCGCACCTGTGTGTATGCAAATCCATACATGTAGACATTAAAAATCCCTTTGAAAGGCTTCATTCGACTCCGTTTGATGTGTTTCAGAAGGCATATCTGAATTAATTTCAACCTCTTTAGACTCGCAGTGTGTTTCCTCACTGCTGCTTCTATTGCGACTTTGTCATATTCGGTCTCCTAAAGCATGTCTCTTGAATTTAATGTCACAATATGCAGTTATAAGTAGGTAAAAGTGTGACCTAGACACTGGATCTGCAATACTGGACATAACCTGGATACTGGAATATTGGACATGATCTGGACACTGAATTTGGAATACTGGACATGACATGGAGACTGAATTTAGAATACTGGACATGACCTTTAGACTGAATTTAGAATACTGGACATGACCTGGAGACTGAATTTGGAATACTGGACATGACCTGGAGACTGAATTTAGAATACTGGACATGACCTGGAGACTGAATTTGGAATACTGGACATGACCTTTAGACTGCATTTAGAATACTGGACATAACCTGGATACTGAATTAGAAATACTGGACATGACCTGGACCCTGAATTTAGAATACTGGACATGACCTGGACACTGGATTTAGAATATTGGACATGACCTGGACACTGGAATACTGGACATGACCTGGACACTGAATTTGGAATACTGGACATGACCTGGAGACTGAATTTAGAATACTGGACATGACCTGGAGACTGAATCTGGAATACTAGACATGACGTTTAGACTGAATTTAGAATACTGGACATGACCTGGATACTGGATTTAGAATATTAGACATGACCTGGACACTGGATTTACAATATTGGACATGACCTGGACACTGGATTTGGAATACTGGACATGACATGGACACTGGATTTAGAATACTGGACATGACCTGGACACTGAATTTAGAATATTGGACATGACCTGGACACTGAATTCGGAATACTGGACATGATCTGGACACTGAATTCGGAATACTGGACACGATCTGGACACTGGGTTTAGAATATTGGACATGACCTGGAAAATGAATTTAGAATACTGGACATAACCTGGACACTGGATTTAGAATATTGGACATGACCTGGACACTGGATTTAGAATATTGGACATGACCTGGACACTGGAATATTGGACATGACCTGGACACTGAATTTGGAATACTGGACATGACCTGGAGACTGAATTTAGAATACTGGACATGAACTGGATACTGGATTTAGAATATTAGACATGACCTGGACACTGCAATAACAATATTGGACATGACCTGGACACTGGATTTGGAATACTGGACATGACCTGGACACTGGATTTAGAATATTGGACATGACCTGGACACTGAATTCGGAATACTGGACATGATCTGGACACTGGGTTTAGAATATTGGACATGACCTGGAAAATGAATTTAGAATACTGGACATAACCTGGACACTGGATTTAGAATATTGGACATGACCTGGACACTGGGTTTAGAATATTGGACATGACCTGGAAAATGAATTTAGAATACTGGACATAACCTGGACACTGGATTTAGAATATTGGACATGACCTGGATTTACAATGACCTGGACACTGTATTTGGAATATTGGACATGACCTGGACACTGTATTTGGAATACTGGACAAGACATGGACACTGGATTTAGAATACTGGACATGACCTGGACACTGGATTTAGAATATTGGACACTGAATTCAGAATACTGGACATGATCTGGACACTGAATTCGGAATACTGGACACAACCTGGACACTGGATTTAGAATACAAGACATGACCTGGACACTGCATTTGGAATATTGGAAATGACCTATATACTGAATTTAGAATACTGGACATGACCTGGACTCTGGATTTAGAATATTGGACATGACCTGGAAACTGAATTCGGAATACTGAACATGACCTGGACACTGGATTTAGAATATTGGACATGACTAGTCAAGACTATCCACCGACTGTTTATATGTATATGTGTGCATGCATGTGTGTGTGTGTAAAGCTTGTCTCTTGAATTTAATGCCAGAATATACTATTGTTAAGTAGTTAAATGTGTGTATAGGGGACCGAGAAATGCTTAAGTATGTTCAAGTGTAGTGACTGTCATGACTTTGCACACCTGCCTATGTGTAAATGTGTGTGTTTGTCTGTCCAGAATGCTGTTGATGTGTATGTGTGCATGCACGTACAATGACCAAAAATGTGAGTCCTCAGGCAGTAAATGTATGTGTGTGTGTGTGTGTGTGTGTGTGCGTGTGTGTGTGTGTGTGTGTGCGTGTGTGTGTGTGTGCGTGTGTGTGTGTGAGGGTGTGTACCATGACTGCAGGATATCCAGTCCTCCCTCGTGCGGTCCTCCGTTGCCGGCGAGCTGCTGACGTCTCTTCCACTGGATCAGCTCGTCGTCGAGTATCACTGTTTGTTGTTTCCGTAACAATGCCAGTGTTTTCTGGTGCTTTTCTGCCAGACCCTGAATGCACACAGAAAAAACACGCTTGACCCATTAATACCAAGAAACTGTCTGTCACTCGTAGTCATTTCCAGTAAACGTTTTATTCCAGTTGCTGTGGTTTTAGGGTCCATCCCAGGAACACTGCATAAGAGATCGGAATACAACCTGAACTGATATTGGCTTTGGTTACTGAATGCTGGATCTGTACACTGGATCTGTACACTGGATCTGCAATACTGCATCTGCAATACTGGACATGACCTGGACACTGAATTTGGAATACTGGACATGACCTGGACAGTTGATTTGGAATACTGGACATGACCTGGACACTGGATCTTCAATACTGGACATGACCTGGACACTGGATTTGGAATACTAGACATGACCTGGACACTGGATCTGCAATACTGGACATGACCTGGATACTAAATTTGGAATACTGGACATGACCTGGACACTGGATCTGCAATACTAGACAAACTGGATACTGAATTCGAACTACTGGACATGACCTGGACACTTGATTTGGAATACTGGACATGACCTGGACACTGAATTTGGAATATTAGACATAAACTGGATACTAAATTCGAACTACTGGACATGACCTGGACACTGGATTTGGAATACTGGACATGACCTGGACACTTGATTTGGAATACTGGACATGACCTGGACACTGGATCTGCAATACTGGACATGACCTGGACACTGGATTTGGAATACTAGACATGACCTGGACACTGGATCTGCAATACTGGACATGACCTGGACACTGGATCTGCAATACTGGACATGACCTGGACACTGGATTTGGAATACTGGACATGACATGGACACTGGATTTGGAATACTGGACATGACCTGGACACTTGATTTGGAATACTGGACATGACCTGGACACTGGATCTGCAATACTGGACATGACCTGGACACTGGATTTGGAATACTAGACATGACCTGGACACTGGATCTGCAATACTGGACATGACCTGGATACTAAATTTGGAATACTGGACATGACCTGGACACTGGATCTGCAATACTAGACAAACTGGATACTGAATTCGAACTACTGGACATGACCTGGACACTTGATTTGGAATACTGGACATGACCTGGACACTGAATTTGGAATATTAGACATAAACTGGATACTGAATTCGAACTACTGGACATGACCTGGACACTTGATTTGGAATCCTGGACATGACCTGGACACTGGATTTAGAATACTGGACATGACCTGGACACTGAATTTGGAATACTGGACATGACCTGGACACTGGATTTAGAATACTGGACATAAACTGGATACTGAATCTGCAATACTGGACATGACCTGGATACTAAATTTGGAATACTGGACATGACCTGGACACTGGATCTGCAATACTAGACAAACTGGATACTGAATTCGAACTACTGGACATGACCTGGACACTTGATTTGGAATACTGGACATGACCTGGACACTGAATTTGGAATATTAGACATAAACTGGATACTGAATTCGAACTACTGGACATGACCTGGACACTTGATTTGGAATCCTGGACATGACCTGGACACTGGATTTAGAATACTGGACATGACCTGGACACTGAATTTGGAATACTGGACATGACCTGGACACTGAATTTAGAATACTGGACATGACCTGGGCACTAGATTTGGAATACTGGACATGACCTGGACACTTGATTTGGAATATTGGACATGACCTGGACACTTGATTTGGAATACTGGACATGACCTGGACACTGGATTTAGAATACTGGACATGACCTGGACACTGAATTTGGAATACTGGGCATGACCTGGACACTGAATTTAGAATACTGGGCATGACCTGGACACTGAATTTGGAATACTAGACATAAACTGGATACTGAATTCGAACTACTGGACATGACCTGGACACTTGATTTAGAATACTGGACATGACCTGGACACTGAATTTGGAATACTGGACATGACCTGGACACTGAATTTAGAATACTGGACATGACCTGGGCACTGGATTTGGAATACTGGACATGACCTGGGCACTGGATTTGGAATACTGGACATGACCTGGACACTGGATTTAGAATACTGGACATGACCTGGACACTGAATTCGAACTACTGGACATGACCTGGACACTTGATTTGGAATATTGGACATGACCTGGACACTGGATTTGGAATACTGGACATGACCTGGACACTGGATTTGGAATACTAGACATGACCTGGACACTGAATTTGGAATACCGGACATGACCTGGACACTGAATTTAGAATACTGAACATGACTAGTCAAGTCTATCCACCGACTGTTTATGTGCATGTGGGTGTGTGTACGTGTGTGTGAATGCGTATATGGATGTGGGTGTGTGTATAGGCACAACATGACATGGGCTTTAATGCCAAGCAGTAGCGAAGCCTTATCAGCTAAAACAAACCTGTTGACTGGTCATAAAACACCGTCCTCTAGCAGTTGTTCTCACTGCAGTTCCTCATCTGTAGAAATTATCGCTATGTCTCATCTCATAAAACAGTCTTGACCTTAAAATAAACTCGGTGAGTCACTAAATGAGAACATTTGCCTGTTGTGTGAGCGCGTGCTTGTATTTACCAGTCTGTATTTCTGCAGGGTGTTGGCTTCTCTGGTGAGCCAGGCTTCCACTGTGGCTCTCTTGCTGAGGAGGCTCGGCTCTCTGACCTGTCTGTCGGCGGGAGGCAGCGTGGCCAGACTTGACAGCTGAGCTACGAGAGACATATGCACACAACTCTTAGGTCAAACACGCACACACACTTACATTGCTCCAGGTTTGTTTTTGTTCCCCAGAAATGATACAGGAAAAAAAAAAAAGAATAATCTCAAATCTGATTAGTTGGAAGCTGAGGATTAATTTTATAGACAATTGTATCTCTATCTATCTATCTTTTTTTCTATCTATGTGTGTGTGTGTATGTACCCTGTATTCGTAGACTCTCCTGATACTGTATAATGAAGTACTCCTGGTTGTGCTGAAGCTTGCGCAAGTCGTTCTCTGTGTCCTGCGTCAGGATCCTGAGCTCCTCAAACGCCTGGTTTATCTGCTGGTACTTCTGTGACATGCTGTCCATCATCCCGCTCAACGGAGAGCTTGACTGTCAATCACCGTGCGCAGACACACACACATACAGACACACACAACCACGCGCAGATCTGTTTTAACCACGGTGTTATGCGTATACGCCGACTTGGCTCTCGTCTGCGAACGGAAAAACAGGCGTTTCCGCTCGAATGCTATGTCGATTGCACTTACAGAACTCAAACAAGTTAAAAAGCAAAACAAACAATAAACTTACTGGCCCAATTTACACTGCACTACCGTGTTACGCAATTGTGAAACCCCGGAGGCTTCCTCTTTCACAATCAGAATTTCATAAAGAATATTTTTGTATGCGCGATTGTGTGTGTGTGTGTGTGTGTGTGTGTGGGCTTTACTCACGTTAGTGGCTTCCCTGACGAGTCTCTGCTCCGTGTAGAGAATGTGCTTGATGCATCTCACCAGCTCCAGCGGACATCGGTCGTATGTGCTCTGAAATACACCATGTTTCATCATGTCTGTCGTCATAACGCGTGCCTTCTCACGTATCCCGTATAGATCATCATCATCAGAATCATCGTCATGACCATCACCATCATCCTGACCGCTCCGCTCCTACGCTGCACCTCCGTCTAGTCCGGGTGCAGGAAGACGCCTTGCCTACATACTGCTTGTGTGTGTTTATGCTTTGTGTGCTTTCGCTCTGAGGCATACATACAACAAATAAGGGCTGTGCGTGTATGTATGTGTGTGTGTGTGTGTGTGTTTACCTTTAACTGTGAAGCGTAGTGGCCTAATTTTATCTTGAGCAGAAAGCCATCCTCTCCCATTTGATGTTCTGCCTTTTTCTGTAGTTCCTGAATTAGACTGTCCAGCAAGCGCTTAGCTTTAAATTCCTCCTGCGGGTTCTCCAGATCGATGGCGTCCCTGACGGACAACCAAGAAAGACGATCAGGATGTTAATTAGCACCAAAGATTCCATCAAGACTTATTCGGTCATCAACACAGAGGCACGTACCAGAGTTGGCCCTCTATCCACTGGGACAGGTAGTGTCGCACCTCTATGGGGAAATGCTGGCCGTAGAGAGACTGCATCTGGTGCAGGGCGTCACCCTGCAGCTGCTGGGCCTGGATCCACACTGCCATCTGAAAGAGCAGAGATCGAAAGTTCCTCGTGTAAATGTCTTCACTATCCCCGCTCGTTCATACAGTACGACCGGTCCCGCTAATACAAATGTACCGCGGCGTTTTATGACCCCGTGCCTGAGCGAGAAAGTAAAACACCCAGATTGCATTTTTTTTTTTTTTTTTTTTAACATGGGTTTTCCAGAAATTGCGCCACCATGGCGACCATCGTAAAACAGCGTAACTTGAAACACAGCAAACAGTGCTTATGTGTGTCTAAATATAGATATACAGAAGTACAACTATACAGTAGATGTACAACTTTTATTATATATGTTTATTCTTATGCATAAAAACAAAAAACAAAAATTAACATCAATAAATAAAAATACTACAGAAGAATATTTGCATGCCTTTAAAGAAATCAATACAGTATATCACATGAAAGACCAGTTTTCAGATGGAAGGCAAAAAAAGAGAAAAGAAGGCAAAAAAAAAAAAAAAACTAGTACAAGGAGCGAGTGTGACAAAGTTACCAGAAGAGCTCTGGTATGTTTTTCCTCTTTGAAGCTGCACAAATCTGTATCGAACACTACTTACTATTTTCAAGCAAAGAGTTTTCACACCAAATATTGACTGTGTTCATTTTAATACCCTTTATTAGTGCTTAAGTTTCTTTTATCTAGGCAGCTTTGCTTATGCTGACATTCTTGTAAGTAAAACCGCTGGTAGGTTTTACTGTGCATGCTGGAGGACACTGCAATCGATACATGAACTCATCTGCGGAAAGACTTTGCACCTCGAGACTCCTTAAGATTTTAATAATTTCTCCATGAAGACGCCCTAAAGATGACTTCAGTATGAGGACTTTAGATATTTGCATTTACTGTACATCAAGCACCATGATGATGAAACTGTCTCTCATGAAGACCTTCTCAGGAAAGCAAGACCAAAACGTACTGTACCTCTGCTGCAGAGGAGAAGTTCATTTAGAGTCACCAGCCTCAGAAATCGCCAATTAACAACCAGCACCTCAGATTAGAGCCGCTTTGGAGGATTTACAGAGCATAAGTAGGGGACACATCTCAATATCAACTGTTCAAAGGAGATTGAACCTTGCATTACCTCCCATCGACACACCTGTTATACAAGCATGTGTCCTTTAAGGCTATGTGGCAGTGAAGGAGAACTGCCAGTGATAAATTCAGCTCATGCACCTTCGCCCCCTGCCACTCATCCACTTTCCGCATATTAGTGCTGTACTTCTGCTTTTTTTTTCTTTCTTTTCTTCTTTTCTTTACACTGACATGGAAACACGCTTTCCTGTGTCAAACAAAGAGCTGGCCTCAACATGCGAAGGGGATTCTTTTTTAAACTATTTTTAAAATCGCTGCTAAAATGGTTACTCAAAGAACAGGAAGTCAGGAGCATGAACATAATTTCCAGTAGAATTCTGTAGAAAGCGAATTAGTAATCCTTAAAGCCTCGAGCAGCAATAGCTGAAAGAGCGAGAGCGCACGTGGTGGGCCCTGTGAGGACAGGATACAGAGTGGCGACGACGAGAAATGTTTGAAAAATACCAAAGAAATATATACGGTGAATCTACATACCGCGTCCCGACGACTGCGTCAGCGGATTAATAAAGAAAAGAAAAAAAGGTAGAGAGATGAGATCAATTAAAAGTGATTCATTCCTTCTTTCTAAATCTTCATTCAAGTCCAGCGCACACACACACACACACACACACACTTCTGTATCAACCAGCTGAAATACACAATCTGGATAAAAACAACAGATGGGTAGTGTAGATAAAAAAAAGAAAGAAGAAAAAAAAAAAAAAGATGTTGTGGTGCCGTGTCCGGTCTATCTCCTTGTGGTAATATCAGCTTATGCTGCATTTAAGTGTGTGTGTGTGTGTGTGTCTGAGGTCTGAGAGAGTGTGTCTGTAGGAGGGAGACCTTCTGTTGATCATATTTCTTTGCCTGCTGATAGCTATCAGGGACGTCTCTCTCTGTGACCGTCCTGGAGTCTGTCAACAGCCGCGAAACACTCTTGAGAATCAGAGCATTGCTCGTTTTAAGAGCAATAACAGGATAAAGCTCATCAAAAAAAAAAAAAAAACATAATGATAATAATCCAGTTCCACTGGTGTCAGAAACAAAGTGCCTTTTTCCTTTTAAGCCGAAGAGTTCGAAACGCTATTGTTTTGCTAGCTGTTTGTCTGGGGAAATACTGTATACATGGTGGCCCACTAAGGAACGGTCACGGAGGTGATGGGCCTCACTGCTAAGATTGGACTGTAAAACAAGGAAAGGGTAATAGGAATTATGAAAAAAAAAGGAAGTGTTTACATTACAACTCAAATCTGATTTTTTCCCTAGAATTTTTTCCCTCTAGATCAGATATGCTGTATATACTGTACATATATATATATATATATATATATATATATATATATATATATATGAAAGTGCCTCACATCTGATCTTAAAAACATTAGAGTTGTACATTCAGACAGACATAAAAAAATATGATATTATGTTCGTACTTATATATAATTATATTTAATTACAATAATATATAATTATATTCAAAAGATTCCGACATACATGGCTGGAATGAGAACTGCCTCTGTGCTTGCATTAGGGCAGCATGGGGATTTCATAGCAGTGCTAGAAATAGCTGCTATAACAGCTAAAGTGAGATGTCTGGCTTTCTTCCATCTTCCGGACCTCAACAAATGCAGCCAACTAATTAACTAACTTCGCCGTTCTTTTTTTTGTTTGTTTTTTGCGGCTAAAATCACATCCATTGTATGAAAAGTAAAAAGAGGTGGCAACCTGAGGAAACCCACCGAGCAAGGTGAGAACTTGCAAACTCTACACATACAGTGTCAATCGAGTCAATCAATCGAGAAATTATTCATATTTGAATTGATAATTTCTTGGTTACCATGAAGGGAAAGTATTGGAACACTAGAAGTTTTGCACTGGTCATTCACATGGAATTATGTATTGAGTATTTATTGCATTGCACTTTCCTCGAACATCATTCCAGCTATTTCGTACGTGTTGTCATTCTTTCTACACACCTGGAGTCAGTTGAAATACTGTATACAGACCTTACGAAGAAGAATTGTGTGGAAGTCCGGATCTAGTGTGATCTAGGTTTTTGTTATCTGGCTGCTCAAAGAGAGAAGGAACAAAGGTGGTGACCACTAGCCCAATGAGACTAATAACTGCCCAGAGGTCCACATACTGTACAGTATGTCTGTGCTACCGATTTTCTCCGCCCCTTCTGTATCTTTTGCCTCCCACAACCTTCCACAAATTCTACCCCTTTAATCGCTCCATATTCATGCCAACTGTGCATAATTGACTTTTCTCAGAATGTATAATGACCAACGCATTTTAGAAAGTTTAATTCGGCTGGATTTCTTTAATTTGTACTTTTTTTCCCCAAAGGAATGTATAAAGTTTGATAAGTATCCAAAAGCTCTTGCCTGGGTACTGGACGTACTTGAGCACATTTTCATCTTAACAGCCTACATCATGTACTTCATCACAGGACCCTGACAAGCCCAGCGTCTGTGAACTGTCTCTGTTACCTTTCATGTTTGTGTTATGATGTAATAGCTAAACCGGCCGAAGTCCCTGCTCGGTCATTATGTAGAACATTGTAAACCAGTGTAGATAAGAGTATACAGTACCTGATTATACTTTAGGTTCTGTCTGTCTTTCTCTGTCAAGCTGTAGGCTTAATGCTGGGTGTAATGCCAGTGGAACTTTTACTGCTGTGACTCGTCTAGCTGCTAGAGCCTTGCGACTCCCTAAAAATCAGTTGGATGGTTCCACATACTGTAGATGCAATAAAGATGGTTGTGGGTTGTTGTACATTAATACCCTAAAGATAAGTTGGATTGTTCCACATCAATACCCTAAAGATTAGTTGGATGGTTCCACATAGAGTAGATACACCAAAATAAGTTGGCTGGTCCCATTGGACAACCTAAAGATCATTTGGATGATTCCACATGGATACCCTAAAGTTTGCTGTGGATGGTTCCACATAGATACACTCAAGATCAGTTGGATGGTTCCAAATACTGTAGATATACTAAGGATTGTTGTGGATGGTTCCACATGGATAATCTAAATATCAGGTGGATGGTTCCACATGGACACGCTACGCTAATGGTCAGTTGGGTGATTCCACATGGATACCCTAAAGTTTGTTGTGGATGGTTCCACGTAGCTACCTTAAATTTTGTTGTAGATGGTTCCACATAGATACCCTAAAGAGCAGTCGGATAGTTTTACATGGATACAAAGATCATGCATAAAGATCAGATGCATGATCCACACAAATAAACTAAAGATCAGTTGGATGGTTCCACATAGATACACTAAAGATAAGTTGGACGGTTCCACATGAATAACCTAAAGATCATTTGAATGGTTCTACATGGATACCTCTTAGATGTTTGTGGATGATTCCACATCGATACCCTAAAGATAAGTGAGATGGTTCCATATGGACAACCTGAACATGAGTTAGATGGTTCCAAACAAATATCCTGAAGATCATTTGGATGGTTCCACACAGTGAATACCCTA
This sequence comes from Clarias fuscus, assembly GCA_030347435.1. Classification (NCBI taxonomy): domain Eukaryota; kingdom Metazoa; phylum Chordata; class Actinopteri; order Siluriformes; family Clariidae; genus Clarias; species Clarias fuscus. The sequence continues at coordinate 22,482,909 of CM059222.1, read as the reverse complement.
AAGTTTGTTTTGGATGGTTCTACGCAGATACACAAAAGACAATTTGGATGGTTCCACATGGATAGCCTAAAGGTAAGTTAGTTCACATGTAGTACTCTCTGACCGAGCAGTACACTATTGTGGAAGTGGAAGTCTCAAGGTTTCTCACTCATTTCACTTCAGGGAGATTTCTCTTGAGGAATCTACGACTAGCTGCAGATAATCAGCAGCCAATCCACTTTGCTCTGGGGAAGACACGATTTCCCTGTCAAGTGCACCGCTTGGATTTGTCACCTTGGCGCTGCGCTCAAAGCTCACTCAGATGTAATCGTGACCCAGATTCAATTGACCTTTTCATAGAAACGAGCTCTTACAGACTACTGCAAAGGCAGTTTTAGGGAGATACAGAATAGACTAGGTATGCAAATTATATTAAAGTTCATAACGATTAATTTTCACACTTGTCTATAAAAAAACAAAGAAAACTCAGAATTTCAATGGTCTCTTCTTTAAATCTCAGTTCATTACATGACATCACATCAACATGGATGTTCACAGGATTACGAGTAACAGTTCACTGTTTCTAATATATATCAGTCACCCCAGTTACCTGGTTAGATTAATGCTTTCAAAAGAGCAACATGAAGGTCAAAAACAACATAATTCTGACTCGGGTAAGGCGAAAGCAGCTTACGTGTTTAAACGCATCTTGGTGACGTACCGCTGCCTAAATCGCACTTAATGATTGAAGGCTGGACTTTGGATTCCTTTTACTGGATAAAAATCATTAGTCCGTGATGCCCCTGTTCAATATTAAGTGAGCGCTAATCGCCGTTTTCCTGACAGTTAGCAAAAAAAGCTACAGTAATTATGCTTGGAGTGAGTAGGAATTGATTGCTACTGGCCTAACAAAGAGACTTTGAAATACGTTCATTCATCAAATTAAGCGAAAAAAAAAAAATAATAATGAGGGTTTTAGCGTGCACTCTGACGTTTTGTACAGTTGAATTGATTGTCTCGCCTTTGTGGACCAGGAGGTTATTTTTTCCTACCGGCAAAACATGCGTTCAATCTGACGTTTCTCTCTATACTTTTCACACGACGTCAGTTTGTGCAGTGAGACTGGAAGTTACTCACATAAAGTTCATTAGATACAGTAGGTAGTTGGAGAATTGAAGTCAAACCAGGACTTTTGAGTGTGCCACATCGCTGAGAGTATCTACGCTTAATTCTGGGAATAATCCCGGCTACAATAATGGACTTATCCCGCTGTTTCACTAGTGCTTGAAAAAGGTTCTCTCAGTACGCTGGAGCCATGATTGTACTGCCTGCTTCATGTCTCAAACCCCGGCCTCCCAGGAACTCCTTCAATGGCCCAAACGTGTGGAAATGGCATGACGCGAGGTCAGGACTGCGCAGGGATGTCGCAATGAATCCCAGCCGAGTTTCTGTAACGTACAAGCGGTGTTTCCGCAAGATGACGGAAGGTTATCAAGGATCAGGCTTTCCACTGGGCTGAATGTTCACAGGAACGACTACAGCGGGCTCCGACAAGTTCCTCGTTCATGGACGTACCATGCCCAATTCAAATGTTTCACTGCAGCTAAGAGTCTCATCACTCTACCTTGCTCGAAGTCTCCTGTAAAAGTCAATTGACTTTCCGCTTTCCTTTACCAGAAATTTCCCCTACAAGTCCCGGTTTGACTCGAACGCCCCTTGTTTTTATCGTCGGTCGTAACATTATCATCAATATTATTTTACATATATTTATCGTTATTTCTTATATTTATATTAGTATAGATAGTATACTTGTTATAACATTAAAAGTACTGTTTTTTGATTATGCAATTAACAAAAAATAGTTTAACATTATAATAAACAAATAATAATAAACATTAAACTTCATTCACAAAAAGTCATTAGAAAACAAAGAACAGGAACAAATACGGACAGACGAGTTAGCAAATTCTTTACCAAAAAAAAAAAAAACAAGTGAACACACACACTGCAATCCACTTCAATGATGTTTCACTTGAGATGTGACGGAAAGCCGTTTTAGCACGTACGTCACGCGTCACACCGAAACCACTGACGTGAACTTGGAACTGGAAGTGGAACGCCTCAGCTTCATGACGGTTTTGTTCGATAACGATTCATTCTTTTTTTTTTTTTCTTTTTTTTTCTTTGCCACCACTAGTGCTTTCACACTCGACGTCAATGCGCCGGTCCATAGAAATAAATAACTCCACTCGACTCAGACACGCGCTTTTTCATTCAAAAAGGAAACTAGCAAATATGGCCGCCTATAGCAGGAACGTAACCGCATTCATAGCTCCGCCTCTTCCTGACCTGTATCACCACGATACACAATACACACACACATATAAATACATATAGACGATTTCCTAGCAATACTACCACTCCTACACATAAAACACAAACCACCGATTTCCAGTAACCACACACACACACACACGTACGCGCGCAGGTATGTGCATGTTATTTGTATGACAACACAGACATATGAACCGTAAATTTCCAGTTAACTAACCACACAGAAGAGCAGCCGTTTCCAGTCGACGCTGCTTTGTTGTGGGCTGCGGTGGTCTGGTAGCTGAACCGGCTCTCTCCGTGCAGAAAAAAACCCGCGGGCTCAGGGCTGCCCGGCTATTTAACTTAATCTTACTATCACTTTCTGTTTGACTCAAATGCTTCTGTGTTTCTTCTTATATCCTTTTTCGGCTGTTCCATATAGTATATAAGCCTAAACGCCGCATACACACACACACACACACACACACACACACACACACACACACACACACACTCTCGCACACATCTGCTGACTTACCACTCGTCCTCAGTCCTGTGTTACCATGTACGGGGAGCGACTGAAGAGAAGCTCAGTGAAACCTGACAGAAAGAAAGAGAAAAGAAGACAGAAAGAGGAAAAGAGAGAGAGAGAGAGAGAGAGAGGAAAAAAAGTCATCAGTTGGGTCTGACTTAACCGCAGATCCTCTAATGTCTAGACACGAACATATACGAAACACACACATGAATGCACAACATACAACACAGATTTGAGAATGAGAATCTGTGCACACATCAGGGTCACACCAGACAGTGCCACTTTTACTTCCTGTCTCTCGTCTTCCTCTCTCTCTCTCTCTCTCTCTCGGTCGTTTTCTCATCCTTGCTATAGTGAATCCAATATAAAATTGCACAAGATGCGTGTGACGAGAAAGATAAATAGAAATAAAGAAGTTCATATTCAGTACATTGTGTAAAAGGTTTAACGAGTCGGTGTGTAATAAAGCCTCGACCGGCTCGCGCCTGCTAGACCCGCAGCGTAGCTAATTCTGTGTTAAAGGCTAATCAAATATGAACCGAGCACACCTGTAAAGCCCGGCCTTGTTGGAACAAGGTGTTTGTTTAAAACATAGCCTTTCGCCTTCAGTGGAAAAAAAAAAATGAAAAAAAAAACACTCAAGATTTAATTGACAAATGAGAAATCAGGTTCGAAAACAATTACACGGGGACCGCCGTTATCTCACAGCGCTAGTGTCTGCGGTTCGTTCCTGACCTCGGGTTACTCTCACACACTTTCCCCATGTATATTATATACACAGGGGTTGGACAAAGAAACGGAAACGTCTGGGTTTAGACCACAATAATTCATTAGTATGGTGCAGGGCCTCCTTTTGCGGCCGATACAGCGTCTTGGGAATGACGGATACAAGTCCTGCACAGTGGGCCAGAGGGATTTTGACCCGTTCTTCTTGATGCTGGTGGAGGAAAACGTTTCCTGACTCGCTCCTCCAAAACACCCCAAAGTGGCTCAATAATATTTAGATCTGGTGACTTTGCAGGCCATGGGGGATGTTCACTTTCATGTTCATCAGATCACTCTGTCAACAGTCTCGCTGTGTGTATTGGTGCATTATCATCCTGATACACGGCACCGCCTTCAGGATACAATGTTTTAACCATTGGGTGCACATGGTCCTCCAGAATGATTCGGTAGTCCTTGGCAGTGACGCGCCCATCTTGGACAAGTATTGGGCCTACAGTAGGGAATGATATTGCAGCACAAACCATCACTGATCCACCCCAATGCTTCACTCTGGGTGGTACGCTTCTTTGGGGCTTCTCCACACCGTAACTCTCCCGGATGTGGGAAAGACAGTGAAGGTGGACTCATCAGAGAACAATACATGTTTCACATTGTCCACAGTCCAGGATTTTCACTGCTGGCACCATTGAAACCAGACGCTTGACATCGGCACGAGTAACTAAAGGTTTGGCTATAGCAGCCCGGCCGTGTACATTGACCCTGTGGACAGTTTTGGTGGAAACAGGAGAGTTGAGGTGCACATTTATTTCTGCAGTGAGTTGGGCAGCTGTGGTTTGATGTTTTTTGGATACAATCCGTATTAGCACCTGGACATCCCTTTCAGACAGCTTCCTCTTACGTCCACGGTTACTCCTGTTGGATGTGGTTCGTCCTTCTTGGTGGTATGCTGACGTTACCCTGGATACCGTGGTTCTTGATACATCACAAAGACTTGCTGTCTTGGTCACAGATGCGCCACCAACAATTTGTCCTCTTTTGAACTCTGATACGTCACCCATAATGTTGTGTGCATTGCAATATTTTACGCAAAACTGTGCTATTACTCTGCTAATTAATCCTTCACACTCTGCTCTCACTGGTGGAATGTGCAATAAATGAAGATTGGACACCAGGCTGGTCAAATTTAGCCATTAAACCGTCAGCACTGAATTGGAGTGTTTCAGTTTCATTGTCGAACCCCTGTATATATAATTTCAGGTCCATGAAGTTCCTCTGAAACCCTCAAAAACCTGTTGCCAGTAACTCTCATTCATAACTACGCCTGTGATAAATGTTATTATATTCCTTCAACATTCCGACCCTTTATATATATATATATATATATACACACACACACACACAAACACACATGACGCGTTCCTGAGATAATACCCGGATCCACAATGACCCTGATCAGGATACAGAGGTTAGAGAACACGTTCAACATTTTCATCCTGATGACTAAATAAGCATGACTGGAGATCACTTCAACACTTGGTGAAATTGCATCATACAAATGGACAGTAGGTGAAAAACACGCACTGTGGCTATGTTTAACACTCACTCACTCATCATCTATACCGCTTTATCCTGTATTCAGGGTGACGGGGGCCTGGAGCCTGTCCCAGGAGACTTGGGGCACAAGGAGGGGTACACCCTGGACAGGGTGCCAATCCATCGCAGGGCTCATCTTGAGCATTTTATCGCAAAGAAGTGCGTACGAACGGATAGAGAAGTTCGAGGGAGGTGACGCCAATGTCGCACGTCTAGAAGGTTCGCTTTGAGGTGTCCCTCACTATAGTCCTGATCTCGCTCCATCGGACTTTGGCCCCCTGAAAGCAGCCCTATGAGGATGAAGATCCCCTTCGCAGCTCTGCCTAAAATGTTTTTGTTTTGTTTTTTTAACGGGGGAAGACGGAGGCTTGTGACGATATGGAAAAGCAAGGAGATATGGATTATATACAGTAGATCGAAGAATGATGCATTCGTCTCTTTTTTTTTTTTTTATACAGCAGGAGTGCGGATAATTTTTGACTCACCCTCGCGTATGAAACCTTTAAGCATCGAGATTAATTATGACATAAAACACAGTGTACGATGTAAAAATAATAATAAGCTTGACATGGTAAAGTCTTTTAGACCGTTCCTCTGTTTTGCTTCCCGAAACATCTGGATTCGGGATTTCTGTGAATAACAGGATTACGGCGATTTGCATAAACAACCGTTAGAGAGAAAATCGCTGTGGTAACTGATGCTTCTGTTTGTGCTTTTGTGGTCGATGGTGACAGTTGACAAAGCGGAGTGAGAACACACTTACACACTTCGATCATGACCTCACTGATGCTAGGATTAGGACTAAAGGCCAGCCTTATGTAATCGAGAATGAGACTGTGTGTGAGTGTGTGTGTGTGTGAGAGAGAGAGAGCTAGGCAGAGAGTGATCTGTGCAAGTACAAAGACAAGAGCTCATGTGACAACCGGAACAGAAGTGTAAGATGCGAGCGGAAGTGAGAGCGATGTACTGTATGTCTGAGGACAAACCTGAGAAAAAAGAAAAGAAAAAAAAAAACATTTACCCCCACCACACACACACACACACACACACACACACACACACACACACACACACACACACACACACAGACTTTAAACCACAAACCATTTTCTAAACACACATGCACAGAATCCTCGTCCCCCACTGACTCTGTGCGCGCACACACACACACACACACACACACACACACACACACACACACACACACACACACATACTTCATTATAGATTAACAAAGTTTTAGGCTTAATGGTTAGTGACCCTGAGAGAAAAAGACAGAGAGAGAGAGAGACAAAGAGACAGAAAGAGACAGACAGAGAGAGAGAGAACACCAGAGAACAAAAAACCTGTAAAAGAGACAGAAAAAAAGAAGAGGGAGAGAAGGAGGGAAAGAGAATGTGACGGCATGAGACAAAAGAAAAGGAGAGAGAGAGAGAGAGAGACACACACAGAGAAAAAGAACAACAGAAAGAGAGAATAACAGCAGACAGAGACAGAAGAGAGACAACAGAAAGAACGATGGAGGGAAAGAGTTACAGAGCCCGAGATAGAAGGAGACAAAAAAAAAGAAAAATGGAGAGAGACAGAGAAATGGAGAAAGAGACAAGGAACAGTATAGGAGAGGGACAGAGAGAGAGAATGTGAGGGTGTGAGAGATAAATAGCTGAGAGGGACACAGACGGAAAAAAAAAACAAGGGAGAGAGAGAGAGAGAGAGAGAGAGAGAGAGAGAGAGAGAGAGGAGTGGAATATAAGAGACAAGACAGAGTGAAAGATGGAGGGAGAAGACAACACATGGAAAACCTGTAAAAAAAACAGATAACAATAAAAGAGAGGGAGGGAGGAAAAGAAAGAGAATGTGACCACATGAGACAGAGGAATAAGTGAGAGGGACAGATGGAGAGAAAGAACAGCGGAAAGAGAGAGAAATACCGTAGCAGGCAGAGACAGAAAAGAGACAACAGAGACAAGACTGAGATGACGTGACAGAGAGGCCGAGATAGAAGAAGCACCCCCCCCCCCCCCCCCCAAAAAAAAAAAAACTGAGAAAAATGAAGAGAGACAGAGAAAAAAACAGAAGGAGAGGAATGGAGAGAGAGATGAATAGGTGAGAGGGACACAGACAGAAAAAAAACAAGGGAGAGAGGGAATTAGAGACGGAATGAGAGAGACAAAAAGACAAAGATGGAGAAAAACAGAAATTTACAAAAAAAAGAAAAGAACAGGGAGAGAGAGAGAGAGAGACAAGGACAGACAGAGAGACAGACAGACAAAGAGACAGACTGTCACGTCAATAAACCTGTTTAAACTAAACTGAACTGAGAGAGGTGCGGTGAGAAGAGAAACTGAGAGACAGATAGATCCTCGTCATCGTTCTTCCTCTCTCGCTTCTCTGGCACACAGGGAAACATGGAAAAGGCAGAAGAACAGGACAATCGATGGTAGGACACTCTGTCTGATAAATCAATGTGTTTTTCTCCTTCATGAAAAAAAAAAAAAACTTTTCCCTTTTGCCCTGCCTGTGCAAAATGAAAAGCAGCAAAAGAAAAGAAAGAAAAGGAGACACACACGCACGCACGCATGCACACACGCAGGGACACACACACGCACGCACACACAGGTCAGAAAGGGGAACCGCATAACCCAGTAAAGTCCTAATCACGACATTCACACACACACACACACACACACACACACACACACGTTTCCTGTAACGAATCCCTCCTCTCCGCACATGGCGAAAGCTGCTTTCTTTTGTTTTGGTCACGTGGACAACAATTCCGTCTCGCCGATGATGGGTTAGAAGCTTTTCCACAGTACATCTAAAATCAAACTGAGATGGATCTGATCTCTTAAACCAGTGGGAGGCACATTACCGAATAATACACTCACCGGCCACTTCATTAGGTACACCTGTTCATTAGGTATCACATGTCGGCTATTCGATGGTTTTAGGCGTGTAGACACGGTCAAGACGATCTACTGAAGACCAAAACCAGCATTAGAATGAAGAGGAAAGGTGATTTAGGTGACTTTAGGGGACACGTAAGCGACTTATCTTTGGGCAGATTCGCATCATAGAGGTGCAGCCCATGTGACACGACACGACTGCGTGATGCTGTCATGTCAACATGGACCAGAATCTCTAAGGAATTAGCCTTTAGTTTAGCCTGCAGTTATTAGCAAGGTACTGTATACCTAATAAAGTGGCCGATGGCTGTATTTGAATGAAAATAGTGGCCAAGCTCTGACCACTTAGATACATAATCATTGTAAGATGAACTGTAGAGTCCTCCACTATTATGCTAATGAAGAAAGCTGGCGCTACCGTATATCAGCAGATACAGAAGCTTTTTGCTGCATCTTTCGTTTTACTGTATCTCTCATTCCCTTAGGCTACTTTCACACTAGGAACGATTGCTTCTCCCTCTCCACGGCCCTACATATACTGTACACGCAGGAATTTTGCTTACGCAATAATCTTCCTTCCCGCCAGTCTTCTGTTCCACACTCCAGGCCAGTTGGTGGCAGTACTGCACCAAAAGACAGTAAACCCTAAAGAAGAAGAGCTGCGTTCTGATCGGCCTGAAGTATCCTTAACAAACATTAAACATTTCCCATCAGTCACTGCGTCTCGCTGAAGCGTGAAAAAGAATGGAGCTTGAAAAAAGATTCATTTATTTATGATTATTATTATTATCGATCACTATATCATACTAATAGGACACTGATCATTTTATTTACATTTAATTTAATCAAAAAATTCCTTAGAATTATATAGGCTAGAAATCTGTGAAAATTAAGTTTCAGTTTCTATAAATATTCAATATTATATATACATCGGCAGGGTGAAATTTTCCGCAGCAGCAGCAGCAACAGGTATCTGAGGTGCCTATGTTACCATGGTAACGCACGGAGGAAGTGACGTCTGCGCTGGTGACATCACAGGATGTCCCGAGTGGTGGAGGGACGCGCCCTCAACCGACATTCCGACATTAATTCTAGCTCCATGTGTTTATCCTCGCTTGTGTGCGTTTTTTTTTTTTTTTTGCTTTTTTTTGCCGAGTATGGATTATCCGTGTTTGTTTTTGCAGCTTGGGTTACGACCCCAGAGATGGACTACGACTCTGGTTATCGGATTGTCCATAACAATACAAACAAAACACAGAATATACGTGCTCGCGTCCTGCCCCGTCAGCCAATAAGCCTCGTACATGAGCGCTCGGATACAAAGTTCGTAGGAGGAAGAAAGATTCCCGTCTCTGTGTGCATGGAGTCTGCATGGTCTCCCCGTGCTTGGTGGGTTTCCTCTGGGTTCTCAGGTTTCCTCCCAAAGACCTGCATTTTAGGCATAGAATTGGCGTTCCCAAATTGCCCCTAGTGTTTGTGATTGAGGGTGTGTGCCCTGTCCAGGGTGTACCCCGCCTCGTGCCCTAAGAATAGACTTCAGGCCACCCGTGACCCTGTATAGAGGATTAAGCGGTATAGATATACACCGTATGATAAGTGAGCGTAAAATGTTGCAGTTCCTTCCTAATCCTACAGGTGGTGTTCTCTAATCTATTCACACACTCGGAGGAAGCATGATGTCCTACACTGTGAGTTAGGGGCAACTTATTTGCTAAGTTTGTTTCGGATTATAATGAAATCTGAAAGACAAAAAAATAAATCAGATATTTATGATACGCAATACAAATCCAATCGGCACCCAAGTATAGTGATAAAATCGCATCGTGTTTCCAGGACGAATAACACCAGCACAAGTGTTACTCATATAACTACTGTAGTTCTGAACTGGCATGATGTAGCTGAGGTTGAGGAACTGTGTGTGTCAGAGGCGCAAATACACACGCACTGCGAGAACACTCCCTCCGGGGATTTCCCAGTGTTTTGCAGTTTTTCTGCCGACATAGTGGTGGAGTTCATGTTTAATGATAATCATAAATATTAAAAATAACCCTTCTTGTTTATCTCACAACCACTTCAATGTTGAAATCAAAATACTATACGGATACGGACATATATATATATATATTTTAAAAGTTTTCCTCAAAACAATGACGCGGGGCAATTTCCTCCGAACTGTCTAATCTCTGTGTTGTTTAAACGCCGTATACAGCAAATTATTTTCTGGACTGCACAAAAAAAAAAAAATGAACGGAAGGTTTAGTCCCAGTTTGACTCGAACACACCGTACACATACATAAAGGGACGAGGCATGTTCGAGTCAAACCCGAGACTAATTCTTCCTTTCATTTTTTTTTTAAAGGATTGTATATTTGGTATACAGTATAGTACGAGGGTGAGTCAAAAATTATCCGCACTCCACCGTGTGGCTGTGGAGTATTTTTGATCAACTTTTAGAGAAGACAGATATATCATTTTTCGACATGATCTCCTTGCTTTTCAATACGTTTGAAGTTTTAATATAAGCGCAGTGTGGATCATTTCTTTAATAATTATACACTGTGCACAACTGTCGCATATTTTACATAATAAAGTGAAGAGTTTGTGCGTACGTGTACTTGTGTGTAAGTGATCATCATTACACGTCTGATCAGCCGTGTTGTCTGATGTCGCAGCCAGATCCTAGAGGTGTGTGTGTGTGTGTGTTTGTATGTGTGAGTGTGTGTGTCTCTCTATTTGTGATCCAACAAATAGTTTCATGTCTAAACATTCACTTCAAGATCAACCTACTCCGTCCACTGCTTCCATATAAATAAATAAACAAACAAACAAATAAATGAATAAATTCACAGTATAATTGAATCTTTTCAACGCGCCAGAATGTTTAGTTTATGAGCTTTCAAGGAAAAAGCCAAGATTCATTAAAGACGCCAGTCTTGCACAGAAAAACAACTGGAGTACGAGCTGAACCCAGACCAAGCGAATAAACCCCATCTGTCTGTCTCTACACTCAAAACAAACTAATTACTGCTACGATTACAAACTTCCTGTCTGAGGTAACCATGGCGACCAGCACGCTTCTTAGCAAAAATCGCCATGGGTACATCTAACCTCGATTGCCATGGAGACCAGGAGCATGCTGAAGAAGGTGCGTTAGCCTCGAGAATGAATGTCCAGCATGATGCGAAGACATACACACATGCATAAATAAATACATGAAGCAAACATGCACACACACACACACACACACACACACACACACACACACACACACACACACACACAAACCACTCTTGATTCTCTTCCAAGGTTAACATTTAGCATTGCCCAGAGCATTTAACAATAATTAAATAAAACCGCTGCTCACCAAGTGTGTGTGTGTGTGTGTGTGTGTGTGTGTGTGTATGTGTGTACACGTGTGCACACTCATTGCCTTCATTTTCAAGCTTTATAAATAACACTTAAACAGCTGAGTGTAAAATTAACACACACACTCTCTCTCTCTCACACACAAACATGCACAAACAAACACACACACACACACACACACACACACACACACACACACACACACATACACACATACACACATATACACACACACACACACACACAGAGCAGCGAGGCGTGCCAGACAGGAATTTAGAAGTCCAAAGGCCAAACAGCTGGACTTACAGAAGTGAAGTCCACAAAAGCTACATCGTGGCTCAAATCCAGAAAACTAGCCTGAGCTTCGCACGAGGAAATTCACACTAACGCATTCTCATTGTAGACGTGTGTGTGTGTGTGTCTGAGTGTGTGTGTGAAAAAGAGAGAGTGAGAGAGAGTTGCCGACAACTTCAAAAACGTTAATGATAGTACACATGATGTAACAGACAAGTTTGTATCTTTGTGTGTGTTTGTGTGTGCGTTTGTGTGTGTGTAGGGAATAAAGGCATACTTGTGAATGTGAAGAAAGCCTTCAGCTCGGCTTGGCATGGACACAGCACCCCGGCTAAAGTCAGCATGTCTATAAATACACTGAACCAGAGACATCGGATCATAAAGGCCTGTGTGCGTGTGTGTGTGTGTGTGTGTGTGTGTGTGTGTGTGTGCATCCCTGTCAATCAGTGTGTTTAATCGGCTGCTACAGGAGATATTTCAACCCTGCATGTTGCATGACATGACCAAAAGAAGTATGTCTATGGACACCACACACACACACACACACACACACACACACACACACACACACACACACACCTGACTGCTAATCCGGTGTCAATGTCTCTGGTGTATGTTTGTGGTCATTTAAACAAATGCAGACACAGTATTGGGTTTATATTGTTCAGTGAAAGGCTCCTCGTCTGCCATCCCCGGGTTCGAGTCCCAGGTCCGTGGATCGAGTGTTCTGCCAGCAAAGGGCAACCTTTTAACTGGAGCAGCAGAAATGAACAACACGACTGACGTATATTGTGTGTGACATGGCAACCAAGCACCTCAGGTCAAACACAGCTCAATTCAAAGTGTGCTCCCTACTCCCTGCAAAGGGAACTTCGAAACACCCCGCAACCAATCACCTGCGCAGACGTCACTTCCTCCGAGCGTTACCATGGTAACGTGAGCACCTCAGATACCCGCTGCTGCTACTCGCAATACGGAAATGAAATGTTGAATATTTATTGAAATAAAAAACTTATATACCATTATAAAAATGTATACTACTGAAAAGTGTATGAATATTTTTATTATTATTTGACCAGATGTCCAGAGAAAATATTACTATATATAATTTATTTATTTATTACAGAAATTATTTAATTATTTTACCAGATGTCCAGAGAAAATATTACTACTGAAAAAATTTATTTATCCTTCTACTTATTTATTTATTTATTTTACAGAAATTATTTGATGATTTTACCAGATGTCCAGAGAAAATATTACTATTGAAATTTTTTTTAAATATATTATATATATATAATTTATTATTTTTTTTGGATTTTCTCCCTAATTTAGTCGTGTCCAATTCCTCCCCGTCACTAGGGGGCTCCCACATTAAGGCTACTACTACCACTCAGCCGGGAGGGCCGAAGACTATCACGTGTTTCCTCCGAACCAAGTGACGCCAGCCGACCGCATCTTTTCGAATTGCTCGCTCGCGCACCGTTGGGGGCAGAGTAACACACCCGGAGGACGGCGCTATCCGCTCCCTCCGTTGCGCGAGCTCACAGACGCCACTGACTGGCTGTAGAGCCGTGATTAATGTGGGAGCACTAAGTACCTCTCATCCCTCCCCTCTGAGAGAGCTCGGCCAATCAGCTCTCTCTAGACCTCCGGCTGCGAGAGGTTACAGCACCACCCGGGATTCGAACTAGCGATCTCCGGATGATAGGGATGTCCAGAGATGTCCAGAGAAAATATTACTATTAAAAATAGTAATGTTTTTTTTTATATATGTTTTTTTTTTTTAATATATTTTCTCTGGACATCTGGTAAAATAATCAAATAATTTCTGTAAATTTTTTATATATATATATATATATATATATATATATATATATATATATAATTTTATATATAAAAAAATATAACAAACACATATTATATATATGTATTTTTTAATATACTGTATTTAAAATTATTATGTCCTATTAATATTATAACATCCGCTATAATAATGATAATACATACATAAATCCTTCCTCTAGCTCCATTTTTTGTCGTGCTCCAGCAGGACGCAATGACTGATGGGAAATGCAAAGTGAAGGCCCATTGTTCACTTGTTCCCTCTGTACTAAGCATTTTCGCTCCCTGTGGTTTGGAATCGCACTCAACCTGGCTGAACGCTCTGTGCAGTCCATGTCGCAGGGAGCTTCAAGCCCATCGGAACGCACCCTGGATTTTTAAGACATGCAATAATATTCTGCTTAGAAATGACAACTTTACTGTTAATTTACATGCGCAATCAGTGCTCCCTTTTTAGCCAAAAACCCAGTGGATGAAAGTCTAAGGTTAAAACTGAGTTCACCAATCAGGTATAAACAATAAAAATTTCCTCGTCACGTCGTGTCACCTAACGTTACCCTCACGTAGGGCAAACATCAGCAGAAGTGTTAGTGTTTACATGACTAACATTTACCCACTGAACATTTACCATTAGGGTCACTGTCGCAAAGCAGCTTTACAGAATAAAGAAAAATGGAAATGAGTTTGAAAAGTGTGAAAAAAGTTGTCTCTAATGAGCAAGCCGAGGTTAATGGTGCCGAGGGAAAAACCCTTAAATGACAATAGAAAGAAACCTTCAAAGGAACCTTGCGACTCAACAAGGAGCTCATTAGAGACGTGGAAAAAAATTCATTCGGGTTACGCGTCGCAATTCACATTTATGCATCACCACGCTGACTTCACACTCGATTTTGTTTTACATTTCTCAATTGAGGTGGGAAAATGCTGCAGTTCCTCCCTAATCCTGTAGGTGGTGATCTATAAACAGCGGGAAGTACAGCGTCCTCTGCGGTACAGTATGAGCACATACCAATTAATTGTTACGTTTGTTATAAAAATCTTATTTATAAAAAATCGTCATACAGAATTGCAATAAAAATCAACTAGAAGTCCGAAGTCCAAAGGTATCGTGAGAATATGGTATCGGGTGGTGCCTGACGAGAACCAGACACCAGATAAGCAGGGATGGATTTGAGGTCATCCTGTGTGTGAAGTTCAGTACAACAGGATAGGTGTTGAAGTTAATATGGAGTCCACTGTCGTCTTTATTGGTGGCTCAGGTAGAAAACCCTTGCTGGGAATTTCAGTCCAAGACCATCTTCATGGTCAAGTGGAACCGTCCCCAGTCACCACACGAATCCTAAGCCAGAGGACACACCGGACACCTCTCTCAGCTCAGTCCACCTTTGCAGATGCATGCTTAGACAGTCTCCATGTACTATATGGTACAATCGTCCTTTTGTGAATGTTTTTACTGGGCAGATTATTTTATTCTACCACCACGTAGCCTGAGTATTCAGTACATTCACTTACTTGATTACATATTTCACCTATATGTACTATACTTAAGTTGTTTTATTAAAAAAGAATAGGTTTTACTTCACTTGTACTTTCTACTTCACTACATTTGTGCATGTACATTTGCGTTATATAAGAACAGTAATGCGTAGTATTCGACTGCACCAGACGGCACCATCACCATCGTCCATGCTCTGTCTCTCACGTTGATTATACCTGACGCTAAGCAATCACCTTGTCTCCGAGCTCGGATTTGGGCTTGATAACCTCAGGTGCCTCGGAGGAAGTGTGTTACAGTTTGTGCGAGAAGGAAAATAGCCCCGTCCTGTATGAAATGATGAAATAAGACGAGTGACCATGTCCTGTTACGGGCTGACTGATTGAACAGACATCCAAGGACATCTCAGGCAGGGAAAAAGAAAATCAAACCCCTGGGACTTGTTCTGCTAATCTGCTTTATACGAGTCGCTCGTTCACGACTGTGTCCCTCTCTCTGTCGCTCTCTCTCTCTCTCTCTCTGTCTCACTATGTGTTTCTATGTTTAGATAATATGATTGCATGCACTTCCACAGAATGTCAGGACAGAATGTACTTTGACTACAGGGGGAGCTGGCAGGATCGGGAAAAGATCCCCGAGATCTCAAAAAACATCTGTCGCTGTTGCCGTTGTTGTTGCTTTCTTTTTGTTATTTCTTAATGAATGGCTGGCATTTAGATAGAAATGAAAGCTAATGAAATGGTGAGAGGCAGTAAGACCGGAAAACGGACATTAGGAATTAGCAAACGGAGGGGAAAAAAAACCAAAATGTGAACCAATCAGCACTAAACTAAATGTCAGCACTGAGTGCATGAAGCTTATTAATTCGCAACACAGAAACATTCATATTATCTAAAGCTCCATATTAGCCAAGCCAGAATCGTTAGTATTGTGGTGCAAAGATAATAATCTCCATTACTAAGCAGAGCTGAAAAATGTCAAATAGTTTGTTTCATATTGATTTTTTTTTTTTTTTTTTTTTAAAGTTTTCCTTTTTCTGCAACATCACTCTCGGCAGACTGCCGAGTCAGCAGATCTACACAAGCTCGAGCTCGCAAATTTGGTTTATTGCTGTGTTAAAAGTTTGGCACTTTGAGAGTTTGGTGACGGATGTTTTACGGGACCAGACCGCAACCACGTAGCCAAGATCTAAGCCAGCAATATGTCCTCAGATCTGTCTAATGCTGAGCCAGGCCAAGTGTTAGATTCGCAAAGGCACATCATTGCTCATGCAAAATGGCGGGCTATTACACTAACTTCACATTCCAGTCATTTTTTTTTAGATATTCATTTTGTGTGTCCAGTGTGTATACAGTACGAACAAAAACAAGCCAGTTAGATTTCCCCCCTACTGTGACCTCATATATGAAAGATGGATTTTAAATGCTTATCGGTACTACTGTATGTAGTAGTGATGGGAAGTTTGAATCATTTTAGTGACTCGGTTCTTTGAATCTCGTTCATCAAAATGAATCGTTTAGTTCATTTGACCAGGAATGAAATAAAATGTTACATTTTCAATAAACAGACCCCCAACACGTCTACATACAGGAATGTTGCCTACAGTTCCAGTAATGAAAATATTACCATGCAGCTAAGGACATATTATTATAAACAGAACGAGCAGCTCTTCTCTCATATCTTCTAGTCCGAGTCGTTTGTTCTTTTGAATCTATTGCACTGCATAGCTTCTATGGGAGTCACGTGACAAAAGAACAAACGACTCGGACTTGGAAGATTCATTGAGGACCGTTCAATTCTGTTTCCTGTACATAACCTACGGAGGTTTTGCGATGATTTGCACACATCACCAGTAGAAAATAAACGGATCACTCTCCGAGACTACTCGTTCTTCTGAGTCACGTTAAAGACTCGTTCAAAAAGAACAAATCAATCATAAACAACCCATCACTACTGCTGTATGTAAGCAAAAGGTGAGGTGATGGAAAGAAACCTACTTATATTTCTACATTATTTTTCCTTTACAATATCCGTGGTTGAGTCCCCAATAGCGAGTGTACAATCCCTTGTTCCATACTCTATGTAGTGCCCTTGATCGTGAGTTACAGTACGTACAGTAGAGAGGGATCTGGGATTCAGCCTTGTGTTGGAAGCTAGTTAGCGTTGTAGCTCGTGTTACCCTTGAACAAAACCCATTTTTCACCCATGCTGGTGACCCACTGTTAGAGCATCTGTGATGCAGAGTGATATATACTGTACATACTGTGGGTAAACATCCCAGTGCTGTTATGCCCCATATCAGCACTAGTGGAATGCCTGGAATCTCATCCAGTTGGATTACTCAGTCGGAGTAAACGACATCATCCACATAAAAAACGCCAACAGGTGCAATGTTATTTTTTAACATGATGGTGGGATAACATGATGAAATGTGAATGAATGGCACTAACACAAGGCTGCAAATACAGACTGTATGCCATGTACAGTACATTATCATAGTTCTCCCTGTTCATCAAACAAGTGATGTCACTAACTAGAGCTTTAGCTAATCTGGCTTGAAGGGTTGTGCTAATTAACTGAAACACCGGCAATGTGACAATGATATTCAGCTTTTGGAGCCACGGCCTGAGTCATCTTCAAATATAAGCTTAATAGAAAAC
The DNA here is from genome assembly GCA_030347435.1 of Clarias fuscus. Classification (NCBI taxonomy): domain Eukaryota; kingdom Metazoa; phylum Chordata; class Actinopteri; order Siluriformes; family Clariidae; genus Clarias; species Clarias fuscus. Next base: position 22,465,194 of record CM059222.1, on the reverse strand, counting down.
TGTTGGACGTTGGAGAAGAAGGCATGAGCAATCAAGAAACTGTCTTTCGTACAGTACATGATGCTCAGGAAGCAGGGTTCCCGTTGCATAAAATAACAAATAACTCTTATTATTCTTATTTTCATCGTCATAAAAATGTCAATTCAAGTCTCAATACATTTAGCCACTACTGTACAGTTACAGTATACCATTTATGTCTCTTCTCATCCATTTGCACAACATCCAAAGTAAGCAGCAAGTAAAAGTAGCCTATTATTCTGCTACTTAAGTGCTGTGACGATATTTGAATGGTGCAATATTTGTACTATATGTCTTTTTGTCATTAATACTGTATAAGGACGTGATATGCTTCATAAGCCCATCACGACGTCTCGTACGAAATGGACATCACTACTGAAAGAATGAGTGAGAAAGAATAAGTTGTTGCACACACACAAACACACTAATGCATTTGCACCACTATGGTGTGACCACTATTCCCAGATTGCTATTGTGTCTGTACACACCGGCCTGCATACACAAGCCTATTTGTATACACACAGCACGCACAGGAACAGCATGCACCGACTGCAACAGTGAAAGCATGAAACAAAATATATAATATATGCTGGTACGAAAATGTACAGTATTTTGACAAAAATTTGTCGATATTACTAAAATAGCTTCATGAACAGTCTGGAATTTAGGCTGGATACTTGGTCAAATTCAAGCCTCCCCGAACCATGTGTTTGAAAGTTTTGAAAGATACCGTTTCAAGATACTATTTTTGTTAGTCACATAATAATGAAAAAAAAAAAAAAAACAATACTGTTATGTTATGGAGTACGGAAACTGAACAAGTATAAGACATATCAATATATCAAAGCAAAAAACAATATTGATGATAATGTTACGAATCGGTAGATGAAGGTGTAAAACAAGCACGGTACGGTGATGAGTCTCTTTGCTGCATATGTAAAACATTCGAACGGTTTCAAGAAAGCTGTACTGTTTGTCCGTGGATGACGTTTGGTTTCAGTGTGACGTTTGGTTTCAGCGTCTTTCCATCACATCTCATGGGAAAAAAATCACGACAGACATGGTTTTTTTTTTCTTTCTTTTTTTGTTTTCGACTTAAAGGGTGTGTTCACACTTTTGGTTTTGTTATATCACTAAAAAAATTGCTGACTCATCTGTCTTTTGGGCTGACTTGTCACGGTTTTGCCGTGTTTCTTCCTGTTTTTGCTTTTCTTTTGACGTACTGTGAATGAAGGAGTAAATAATAAAAAAAAATAAAAATAAATTACTGACATTTAGACTTCAAGATTCAAAGAATGGTACGGAGATGAGACTCTTAGCCAAAGTAAAACATGTGAATGGTGCTTCTATCTCTCTCTCTATCTATCCATCTATCTATTCTGGCCAAGGTGGCTTGGAGCCCACTACAGTAAACAATAAATAAATAAATAAATGTTTTATTATGGGCATGATTTCTTTCCCATTTTTGAGCCTTTCAAAAAGGTTATCTCAATTCGACAACCTTAGATACAAGCATACTTAATAAGAAATTTACTTATTTATTTCCTTTTCATTTACTTCTTTCCTTGGATCTTGAAATACTACACTCATGTTTCTTTTTTTTATCGACTCGTTAGACCTGGAAAAATGTGGCCGCATTTCATGTAAATGATATTTCTCTGAAGTCTGAAGCGAAAGCGGGGCATGCTGCATGTGGAAGACCTGTACGATCAAAGTTAGTTCATTATTTAATCGTTTCACGAATTAGAATTTAGAATCTCCAGTAAGATCAAAGCTTTTTTTTCTCTGGGTTTTCATTGTTTATAAAAAAGCTTTTTAATTACAGTATACCGGTTCCATCCAAATCCAGCAAGGAACACATTTTACACGACGAAAACGCCTGAAATCCCAGACATACAGTAGTATCTGCTTGCTATGATTAATGCGCTAACCGAATCACATCCTGGCCTGTTAAATTGAATCAAACTCAATGATTCCCAACAGGCCGTTATTGTTTTTGAATTGAATTTCCCAACCACTGATTGTATTCCCGAATTGAATTAAGCCAAAGGCTATGATGGTCTAAATGTCTCTAAAGGTGTAATATTGGATAAAATAAATACCTCTGAAAATACGGAACGGGTTTCCTTGTAAAAAAAAAAAAAAAAGGAAAGGAAAGAAATAATGTTACCATAGAAACTGTCATTTCTGTTTAAATCTCCATGACGATAGCAAGAGGCTGAAACAGGTGTAATACTGTAATCAGACAGGGTTACGATATATGGAGGGCAAAAGGACTCAAAAATATGAAATATGTTGCTAAATTTTGTAATAATTGTAATTAAAATCGAATTATTATTTTGCTGCAAAGTAACGGTGCTTAGTAATAAATAACCATTTTAAATAAACAAATAATATTTAAATGTATTTCAAATATGACTCAAATCCTTATATCTTATTCTATCTTAAGTGTTTGATCTAACATTGTTTATATTGTTATTTACTATTTGCTCTAGTAGTAGTCAATCAATCAATCAATCAATTAATTAATGTATAAGATTTTTAAATAAAATTCTGTCAAAGAACTATTTTTTATTATTTTACTAGTTAACTTCTTGTTGGTTTGTTTTAACTTTTAACATCAGATTAGTTCAAAATATAGCTATTAATTATATCCATTATTTCTTGACAACCTATAATTTCTTCATTATAAAGTTGAACGCTTTTGTATTTAGTCTAATAATTATTTCCTATACCTATTATCAACAACCAAATCAAAACCCTGCTTGTCTGTGTGAGAAAACGAGAGAGAGAGAGAGAGAGAGAGAGAGAGAGAGAGAGAGAGAGAGAGAGGGAAAGCAACAGCTGAGCATGGTGGAAAACTTGACGTTTCAGCCAATCAGAAGCCAGAATTCAGTCTGCAGGAGTCTGGGCCTGTGGCGCATGAAGAAAACACAACAGCTGAAATGGGTAGAATTATGTCGCGGTCATGTTTACATGATTGTTCGGGTGGATTTGTTAAGTGAGCGCACGACACTTGTGTATTATACAGATGTTTAACGCCATTATCTACATTGTATCTCATGTTAGTAGCCAAAGCCAAAGTCTCACAGAGGCAGGACAACATCTCCTCATATATATATGAGGAGATGTTGTCCTGCCTCTGTGAGACTTCTTGGCTGTTAGTGGAGGATTATTGTATTCTAATCAACACATCCGCAAACACACATTTGTCCATTGTTTCTATTAGGATTAAGGTTTTTACCTGTACTTTAAATAACAAGTAACTTGTACAAGGCGTCAAGCCACCAACTGGTGTATGAGATGTTGCGCTACAGCTAAAGCTTCTAAGATAGAGAATTAAATCAAATGAGAATTTGAACTGCGGTGATGACCTTCCACTTGACCGTCATGACGAGGTAATTAATCGTTCACCAACACCCAATATTTGAGGAAAAACTGCATGTGTATTCGTGTTCCTTCTCATAATGTCCATTAACGTTTTAAAGAGACTTTCAAGTTCTTCTGCTTTCATGAGTGCAAACCAAGCGTAGTTCATCTGGAAGTCAGTCTTACACCACCGCTAACAGTAAAGCTATTTCCTCAAGACGAAACTCGATTAAGAAATCATTCTGAATGCTATCTTGCTTTATACGCAGCTACACCAAGGGGTTTCGTTTCACGTATTACAGATTACGTTTTGAAATATTACCCGAGCAAAAAATGTGCAAACAGTATTAGAAATTCCTTTTGTAAAAATGAAATAATAATAATAATAATAATCTGTCAATACACTAAAACAGGCCAAAGCTGTTGCACAGCGTAGCGGCAATGCAGCAGCGCTGAGATCAATTTCAACATTTCTTTCTTTCTTTCTTTCTTTTTTTTTTTTTTAACTCAGAAAAAAGTGTGCAAGAGGAACAAAGGTCTTTCACAACAGGAGCACAAGAGAGAGAGACATGCACATGTGGCCATGCTGTTATACCAAGGTGCAGAGGGAATGTTCCTACAAGGACGAGAATAATTATGCTTTCAAATGAATCGCACCTACAGTATTATTAATCTCTGTTTAAGCCTTATTAATATTTAACATCATTCTGGTCTTTCTGCAAATGTATTTTAACTACATGACGTATTGCAATACATGTCATGAATCCTATTTGGATATCATATACTGTATATATATATATATCCATATCTATATCTATATATATGTTTTTGATCATGTGATGTATTTGATCATGTGATGTAACAGCTAGCTTCATTTCTCCCGGGTTCAGGAAGTGTTCCTGCAAACCAACCGAAATGTTCCTGATTCTGAAAGAAGAAATATACCACAAACGTACCACAAACAGCCAGACTGCACCGCGGCTAACCGGAGCAGAGTGGCGCTGATGTTGGCATCACATGCGATCTCTTTAATACCAGAGCCCAGCTTCCCTTTCGAAGCCCCTAACATTGTGTGTGTGTGTGCGTGTGTGTGTGTGTGTTGTGCATCAATTTATTTGCTTTAACTTCCTTTGTCCGCGAGCAGTTAGGCTGCATTTTGACACAAAATTGACACTTACTGGACAAAAAAAAAAAAAAAAAGTCATACATTCTGTCCAACAGGATTGTAAAATGGGCACTATGCATGATGGGTGCAACCCCATGAGTGTTAATCTGACTACTACGGAGCCCCTTAAGGGACATGGGTGAGGGGAAAAAATAATTGAAGGAAAAAAAAAATCTAAGGAAGAACAAAAACAGGACATGGGACGTAAAAAGAAAAAAAAACCTGGGACATGGAATGCAAAAAGAAAACGGAGGGAAATGGAGGAGGAGGAAAAAATTTGTTAAAGGAAAAAAAAATAGGAGGGAAAAATCTGGGGAAGAAAAAAAAAACGCGACATGAGTCACGAGGGGAAAAAACTGGAGAAGAAAAAAACAAGAGGAAAAAAAAACGAGACCATGTGATTCATATTTCCGGCGCCAAAATACGGACAGGACAAGCTCCAAGTACACACTGAATGTCCTTATATTTTAGGCCAAGCTACTCAGGATTCTACTCAGTAATTCTCTCCATGCCTGTTTAACAACGCATGTGTAACTCTAATCCGAGTGTTAACCCCCTCGCGAGATCTCGCAAACTTTTCGAACAAAATTTTTTTTTTCCCTAGCTTAAATTTTTTTTCATAGAAGGTAGAATTTTTTTTTCCTCCAATGTTTATTTTTTCCACCCATGTCCCTTTGGGGGCTCAGTAGACTACAGTACATCAGACTACATGACTTTTTTTTTTTTCCATTGCTCCAAAGTCCATTCTTTGTACTCCGTTAGTGTCCATAATAATTGTCTTTTCTCATGTCCACACAGCTGTTGAGTCCCAATCCTTGGAGAAATGCTCTTACTGTCACTATTTAACATTGCTCTAGTTTCCATTGCAGAGTTTTTATGTCATCTCTGAGCACCATATTTTGAAAACTGGACCGGAAACCAGAATTCATTCATTCATCTGAGACTTGGACGGATGACCAACAACATCTTGTGACTGAACCTTAGACTGTTTCTTAGAGCATTAAAATAAAGATGGGTCTTCTGCATGTATCGTTATTTCCAGGAATTCTCTAATCATGCATTCCCAGCAACGCATCTAATGCGTAGGTGTGTCTCGTCCAACATTTCCACAATACTCACCACTTCCTCATCACTGTTGAGAAACTGGATTTTATGCATTAAAAGAACTTTCGAAACTGGTCTAAATTTCCGATCCTGCCCCGATGAAGCCCAAACTCGCCCTTTCCATTAGCGCTCGAATACCGTACGAGACCGCAGCTCTCGACAGCTTCCTGTAATCTTATCTCGTGTACAGTTAATACGAACAGCGTGAATCATTTTTGTGTCCCAGCTTCCAAACACTTACACCATACAGTATGTTTCGTGCAATCGTGGAGCGGTGGTAATGAAATCGGCCCACCAGTCATCGAATGGTGTCTATGGGCTGTGCTTATGGACAAACATCCATCGTTTCCACAGTTCTAGTAAATCCATTAGTGTTTGATAACAGTGCAGTCTTGGATAGATGCATCCATGATATGGTGGTGCCATTTGTACACTCTACCTAAAATAAAACAACCACCACAATACCGGGAAAGCCAACCCAAATGTTTACTTGGAGCTCATCTTATCTCAGGGCACATTACAGTACATTTGATCATCTCCATTATTGAGATGGATGGCAATAAAAATGTCCAATAAATTGATTCATGGATCATCTCATTTACTTCATAAAATGTGAACCCGTTAACACAGACCCAAGCTGTGGACCTTCACTCCATGCTTTTCCTACACCGACTCGAGTCTTTCTTTACTAAACTTAGACTGTGTTAGATACAAATGTAGGTTTAATTCATCTTTATTTGACACAAAGTCAAAGCTCGTTCTGTGAGACTGAATGATACAATTGACTGATCACCGCCATCCATCTGTTAAACGCTGAAACCAACTCATATATGGCCTTAACGGTTGCTAGAGGCAATTTTCCTAGAGAGAGAGAGTTTAGAAAAATGTCAAATGATTGATGTTGATATTGAAATATCTTGGATCCATCCATCCATCCATCCATCCATCCATCTAGGAACATCTGTAGTCCAACCAGGCACTATGGAGACCAATGATGACCATTGTATTTATTCCCATTGGTACAACCGTGATAGTACCTCAGGTCAACATTCACACACACATTCACACTCTATGAGATGGAATTTGGAAACACCAATCTGCATGTCTTTGGATTGTGCGAGGAACCCGGAGGAAACCGGGAGGTGCAAGACGCTGGTGCTAACCACTAAGCCACTGTGCCAACCATTTAAACGTTAGTGAAAACTAAATAGATTATATTCACAGTATTAATAAGAAATCCTATTTCTCTATATAATCCCCTGCTACACTAATGCACTTATTTTACTCAGCGTTGCATTACTGCTTGGATACCATCAAGGTAGAAAGTTTTCTCTGTACGTCAGAGCCGTGATCGGACTGTCTGCTCCACGTCTGAAACCCTGGCCTCCCAGGAACTCCTTTAAAGGCCCAAACATGTACGGTGGATGTGGCAATAATGTTGGTGTTGGTGAATGACTGTGAGAACAGTTCCCAAAGACAGATGCATCTCTTCTGCAAGATGGCGACCAGTTATCTGTCGAATCTCAAGAATCAAACGTTCCACTTACTTTTTTTTAGGATTTTAACCCGAATTTAACCCAAATTTAGTCATATTACTCCCCGTCACTAGGGTGATCCCACATTAAGTAGTAGCTACTATCAGCACTATCCCGTGAGTTCACAGACGCCCCTGATTGTCTGTAGAGCCGTGATTAATGTGGGAGCACTAAGTACCTCTCATCCCTCCCCTCTGAGAGAGCTCGGCCAATCAGCTCTCTCTAGACCTCCGGCTGAGAGAGGTTACAACATCACCCGGGAATCGAACTCACAACCTCCGGATGATATATATCAATATGTTAAAGCAACATGAGTTGTACAAAGTAATTTTTTCGGAGGAAAGCAAGAGGAAGCAAGGCTCTTCAAACAAGTACCGCAGTTGAAAGGCATTGTGGGTAGTTTAAGAAAACATCTCTCTGATCTTTTTGAGCAACGAGTATCATCAGGTAGTCAAAAGGCATTGCAGGTTATGTAGGAGAACAATGACTGAAAGAAGACCATGAAAGACGTTTGCTCAAGACTTCCTTTATATAATAAATCTTAAATGCTGCTTAACGAAGGACATTCATTAATGGCACTCATTGTTGGTCAGGGTGGATCTGTGCTACAAGTTTTAATGGAGATCAAATAATAATAAAAAGAATTTTTTTAAAAACTCAGCTACAGTAGGATTATTTCTCTTCACATGGTTGAGTAAATGCATAGAACGACGCTCGAGAGAGGAAACACAGATAGTGCAGTGTGAGCGGTCGTGACTGGTGGTGTGTACGACGTCCACGTGAATGAGCGCTGTATAAAGCTCTGGAACACTTCACTGAGCTGATTCAGGTGAAATCGCTGGATGAAGGGGGCAAGCGAGCGGGCAGGCAGGAGAGAGTTGAACTTCTATGCAAATGTAAAGGTGGGGGAAATAAAAAAAACTTTACCGTTAATCAAATAGCGCTTTAAAATGGCGCAAGTGAATTTGTGCTGAAACATTTTAGGAGACTGGTGACTCGTGAGCGTCTTAAGGGTAATCGGTTCGAGTCCCACTTCCGCCGGGTTGCGAAGCTCATTACCCTGTCTGCGCCGTGTAATAGCTGACCCTGCACTCTGACCCCAGCCTACTAACACGAAGCCGGGACATGCGAAGAATAAATATTTAAAATATTATTTTTTTTTTTTATATATATTTAAAAATGAATAAAATATGTGCAATAATTGTACAGTATATGTGACGAATAAAAACAAACAAACTATAAAGCATATTTATACAAACACATCTTATTATCCTTAGTTATTACTTTTCCTTATAACTTTATAATATAATATAATATAATATAATATAATATAATATAATATAATATAAGTTTATTGATTCTTATTCCCATTGAATCTAATTCTAATGCCAACCTTAAAACGCCAAGCTGAATATTTTTCCTTATGAGGACCTGACAGATGTCCTCACAAAGTCAGCATAAGCAGGGCTTCCTATTCGTTCTGTATATAAAACCTAATAAAAATAATATGAACACACTCTCACACACACTCACACTACGGCCGATCAGCTTGCCTACAGTATGCTGGATTTGACAACATGCCGTACTCTGACCTAATTGAGCCTACATGCCTTGCTAAAACCCCTCCTCTTCTTTCACACACACACACACTGACACACACACACACACACATATACACACACCTCTCCTCTGGGAGTGGGTGACCTCACACTCCCAACACCATCTGGTGAGGTTGCCAGAGCACACAAACACGCACTTCTCTAAAGTACACACTCCAGTGCCTGGAGAGAGCTGAGAGAGAGGGCTGAGAGAGAGCGCTATGACACAGAATGCCGTTCTCTCACAAACACCATTTCCTGAAGAAGAAAAAAAAACACAACTACACAAGCTCCACAAAACGAACCACAGTGACTGAAGTCTGTCTCCAGGCCAAAGCCTGCAGATTCGACATGATATGTGATAAATGATTCTACAGTATATTTACGTTTACATTGAGGCATTTGACAGACGCCCTTATCCAGAGCGAGTTACATTTTTTACCCCATTATTCATCTGAGCAGTTGAGGTTAAGGCCCTTGCTCAAGGGCCCGACAGGGACAACTTGGTGGTCGTGGGATTTGAACCTAGGACCTTCCGAACCGTAGTCCAATGCCTTAGCCACTGAGCCTGATTCTATATAAAACCATGATTCAGATGGTCACGAAAGCGACAGCGCTGAACACATCCCAGGATCAAAGAGTGAGCAGATGGATGTGTGTGTGTGTGTGTGTGTGTGTGTGTGTGTGTGTGTGTGTGTGTGTGTGTGTGTGTGTGTGTGTGTGTGTGTGCGTGCGTGCGTGTGTGAGTTTCAGGGTAGGTTTTGGTAAGATCTCAGGCCTTGTTCACCCTTTCGCATTATCCTACATGCACTTTTTACTCGAAAATGTCTGCTGTGTGTCTTGACTTGGCTTGAGTGATGGGTCTGTCTACAATGAAGGACAATGCCAATCACAAAATCCTGAATTATAAATAAAGCATTTTATTATCCATGTTATCTGCTTTGGTAGAAATCTTCTAAGGCATCCTTTGTGACAGACGAGAAATATTTCCTGGTGTTCTTACCCTCGATATCATTGCTGCTCTCTGTCGCACATGATTAGGAGTGAAGCGGTCGAGGGCAGTGAGGCGCTGCAGCTGTGTGTCCGGCCTCATAACGTGAGCTCCGTTCAGAGAAAGAAGATCTCCTCATATGTCCGTGTTTCGTGACGGTAACTGGATTTGAACACGGCAGAACATTTTGCATTACAAAATGTCTTGAGGCATCATAAGTCCGTTTGTGTGTCTAGTTTTGTAACTACTGTTTGTAAATGGGTATAGGAATACCTGATGAACGAGAACCTGACGAGACATTGTTCATTGCTAATTACTAAGGAATTTAGCACATCAACGAAATGTCCAGGTGATGCAAAGCAGGCATGAAAAGAACAATGAACAATCAGCAGTTTCTATCAGCTGGTGGCGCTGTGGCTTAGTGGTTAGCACTACAATCTCCTCGCACCTCCAGGGTCCGGGTTCGATTCCCACCTCGAGTTTGCATGTTCTCCCCGAGCTCGGTGGGTTTCCTCCGGGTACTCCGGTTTCCTCCCACAATCCAAAAAACATGCATTCCCAAATTGCCTGTAATGTGTGAGTGTGTCCACCTATGATGGACTCGCACCCTGTCCAGGGTGTGCCCCACCTCGTGCCCCAAGTCTCCTGGAACAGGCTCCGGGCCCCCCCAAGGCGACCCTGTATTCATGATAAAGCGGTATAGACGTCGAGTTCACGTTGTCTCAAGCAGCTAGATTCCGTACAGGCCTACTTTTTTTTTTTTTTTTTTTATGTACTGTCTTGTGCAACACGATCTTCTGATCCACACTCCGGAACAATAGGTGGTGCTCATGAACTCAAATGAAGAAGAAGGAGTAGTATTTACAAGCACTCCGGGTGTACGATGGATACGAGGAGAATTTTTAAAACTATGTGGCGTGCTGCAAGAGTCCACACGTCTTTAAACCAAGATGCGATAACTGACAAGTGCTACAGGTGGTAAGCCACAATCTTACCCGAGGTTCATCATGACTCAAAGCAATCCAAATTGATGATAAGGGGCGGTGGGCTTAAGAGAGAGAGAGAGAGAGAGATAGAGAGAGAGAGAGAGAGAAAAAACATGGGGATGTACCAGTTGTGAAATTCTGGTCAATACAACAATAACAACGTTTAAAATACTTATTCGGCCCATAGCCGATCCTGTTGTGCCAGAGAAACCAATCAATCTTCATTAAACTGCAAATACACGAGGTGTTTTAAAATCATTAAGCCCTTCATTCAATACACAATCGTATGAAACAATCTTTAATAAACCCTCCTTCACGTTTTTGAAAAATGACATATCTTAAAAGCTTATTTAGCCTCGTATACAGCATAAGAAGAATTCAGATTTGAAGAGTCAAACCGCAATAAACCAACACTGGCATGGGTCGAAAATGCAAATATCGGTTTCTTTCATCGCTAAAAGAAACTTCCTTACTGTAGCAGGTACTGTACACTGGAGACTCCTTTCTTCTGAACGCATCAATGACGTTTAAGAAAACCCGACCCTAACAACTATTATACGTTTTTATACATTTTACTCAGTATTAATCTTAGATTACTGTATATGCAGTAAAAGACCCTGTGCGTCATTACATACTGTACTGTAGGAAAGTTCTCGTAAACAGTTCAATTTGCGACGGCTTCCAATTGTGATGCCTAGACGGCTGGATCAGAGCAACTACACGAAACCGCGTCTACTGTGGAATGTTCCCGGTCTGCAGTGGTCTGGACCAGCCGAAAGTGGTCCAAGGATGGAAAAGCAAGTGAACCGGGGACAGGGTGATGGGTGGACAAGGCTCACTGATGCACGTTTAGAGATCCAATAGAATTGCTAGTCTAGCTCAAACTGCCGGTTGTGATAGAAAGGTTTCAATAATAGGAGGGTGGATATAATTCTACATCTGGTCGGTGTATGTGTACATAAACATGTACATAAACAAATATCATGCAACAACCCCTAAGACCTTTACATTTCGGTTTTTGTTACAGTGACATTTTTGGAAATCTACTGTAGATTTCCAAAAATGTCACTGTAACAAAAATCGAAATGTAAAGGTCTTAGGGGTTGTTGCATGATATTTCAGTCACCGTGTAATTTCAATCAGCTTACTCTTGTATGCATGTTTCCTGGCAGAATGAAGCATATGGGTGAGTGATCAGTTCCAGCCCACCCAGTGTGACATTTAACTGAATGAGGCAAGAGTGAGTGAGCTTACCACTACAGCGTCCTCCTGTCCGTGGAACCACAAGTGTGATCACACAATTCGTTTTTTTTTTCCCCCAGCTATCACAGAAGACACAGAAGCACACTCAGACGTAATGTTTTCAAGAAAAAAAAAAAAAAACATGTTACAATGGGCAACTCGATCAAGGTTCAAGAGAGACAGCATGAGATAAATGAATGTAGGCTCTGTAGGGTAACACGAGAACAACAGCAGCAGGAACAGAAATCAAACAAAAGCATGGTGGGTGTTTTCGAAAATGCGACACTAACAGATTTCCTTCTCATGTGTCCTCGCTACATGACGGGATGAGTCAGGTTTAAATAATTGCGAAAAGCCACCGGAAACTTTTCTTTTCTTTTTTTTTTTTCTTCGCAAAAACATAACACAAAAGAGCGGAAACTTTTACCTTCATCGACAAATCTAGACTCTACGAATGAGTTCTACTAATACGAAAGATGAAAATCAAAGCTCAGACGTGACATACCATTTTCACATGATGCACAGCTTCGCATTTAAAACCTTTTATATCTGGTGGGTGGGGCGTAAAATCATTCAAGTCAAACTTGAAGACTTGCGATCGAAAAAGGTGTAAAACTGATCAGAAGCCTTTAATCAGGGTACGGCGATGAGACTCTTAGCCGCAGTAAAATATGTGAATGGTGCGGACGCTTTAAAGGAGTCCGTACTTCCGTGAATGATGATCCCGGCTGAGGTGGCTCGGAGCGACATTCTGCTGCAGTCGCACAATCGGCGAGTGGAACGCCTGACCGTTTAAAAACTTGGGGAACTGTACACACAATCTTTCACAAACACCACTTGCACTTTACAGGAACTCGGCTGGGAGCTCCTGCCACATCCCCTTGTACAGTCCTGACCTTGCTCCATACCATTTCCACATGTTTGGGCCAGTTAAGGAGTTCCTGGGAGGCCAGTGTTTTTTAGACCTAAAGCAGGCAGTTCAATCACGGCTCTGGCGTACTGAGATAACTTTCTACCTTGATGTTGTCCAAACACTAGTGAAACGCTGTAATAAGTGAATTAGTGTAGCAGGGGATTATCTAGAGAAATAAAGAGTTTTTTTTTTACTTTCGCAACTGTAATCCTGAACAATTCAAAGTCCTGCTTTGGCTTGGACGTCGCTTGAGCGCCCATGGAGTGGTCACAGGGTTGTACAACGGAAGCTTCATATCTTTGCCTACACTTACTGTACAACCGTTCATACAGTGAAGAAGACATCTCGCTGAATTTCATCACAGGTGAATTAACTCCAGAGCTTCATTGTTCCGTTTGGTTTAATATCTCAGTAACCATAACAACCTTTTCCCCTGACATCACAAAATCAGAAATATAAAATAACATAACAACCAACCACGTTACCCAGGACACAACCTTAAGCGAGGATATCTTCCACACCTACAGTCAGCTGTGGTTTAGTTGAAGTGACCCCCAGGCATCCGTTTCTTAAGAGAAGAATGTCTGATCTGATCTCTGTACAGGTCCTGGGTTTGAACACAGTGTTCACCAATTAAACAGATCCCCCGGCCCCACACACACACAAAAAATAAAGTGTGAGCAAAAATGTATAAATTGGCTATTATACCTTATAAAGCAATTGCCTTTGATGTGTTTATATTTTCAGAAATAAATGCAGATAAAAAAGCCTATATATGTCTCTGCGGAAATCAACAAAGGAACACTGGAGTAACTGCCCTCATTTAGCAGTTGACGGTGATGAAAAATACAGGTATGTTGGCGCACAAAAATAATAAATTATTTATGAGCTATGATTGGCCCTTTGAACAGCACAGGCGGTGTGAATCACTCAGACAGCTGGACTCTGAATAACACACTAACTGTAGACGGTCACAGGAACACTAAAACATCGGGCTCTACTTCTGTCTGCCAGAAACCAAAACTGCACATTTAGACACTGAAAAAAAAAAAGAAAAAAAAGAAAAGTTTTTACATTCTTTAACTGTCCGGTTTGGGTGTCAACTCTCGGCCCTACAGGATGGAACCTGATGTACTGTAGCTTTACACTCATGTAGCCTGATCACTTCAAGATGGTGCGATCTTTGGTGCATTTCCACAAACTATGGCTGTAACGAGGGTGAGTTGATTCAATAATCTCCACATCAGCGTAAAATCAGTGTCTGACCTCTCTTTTTATTTATTTATTTATTTTTTGGTAAACCCCAAAGATTTCCTTAGTATAAAAAAATGCTGGATTGTGAAAAACTCAAAAAATCCACCAAAATCCAAGTCATTAAGATGACTGTTCGTCCACTGTGATGTTTGATTAACTAACTAAAGATGTGGAACTACAGCTTTACACATTGTTGTGCTTAGGAACAGTTTTCATGTGTCTATACTTTACTTATATGAGCTTCATTAGTGGATACTTTTATACTTCTACTCCACTACATCCTACAACAAATATCTGTACTTTACTTCAATAAGCATTTAGTGTATACGTTTATACTTTTACTACACTGCGTACATGCTAATGTACAATAACTATCAGTACTTTACTTGAATGAGCTTTATTAGTGTATACTTTTATACTGTTACTCTTTTCACTACATGCCACAATAAATATCTGTACTTTACTTCAATAAGCTTTGTTAGTATATACTTTCATACTTTTACTCCACTACATCCTACAACACATACTGTCTCTGTCTTTTCTACTTCACTACATTTGTGCATGGCGTTGTGTTACCTTACCACAGTGGAGTGTAGCACTTGAAGCTTTAAGTATGACTTAAAGACTAGATAAAGCTAATACAGCGGAACCTCGGATTGCGAGTAACTTGGTTTACGACGAGCAAGACGAGCAAAGATTTTTAATACATTTTGACTTGAAAAACGAGCATGTCTTGGTTTATGAGTGCTGAGTGTTTTGACACCGACACACACAGACACACACACACACACACACACACTCGCTCGCCTTTACACCCCCCACTCCCCGGCTTCACACAGACACACACACTCTACTCTACACAGAAACTCTGCTCTGTCATGATTCTTTTCAAAGATAAGGTTTATTTTTGTTTTTTTTTGTTTTTTTTACTTTACAGCAGTGATTCTGTTAGTCTGCGCTCACGCGAGTGTCATTAGAGAGATTTCTTTTTTCCCAACAGTATTTCCATTGTGTGTGTTGTTGTGAAACTTAAAAAGCGAGGTGGGGGGAGGGAGGAGGAGTTTTACTGTGTAAGACGAGGCGAGGGAAAGGAGTAATTACACACACACACACACACACACACACACACACACACACACACACACAAATACACGGCGCCTGCGCGCACAAACAGAAACACTTATCTGTTGGGATTTATTTGAACTTTTTTTAAAGGTAAAGTGCAGGTTAATTTGTTTTATTTTTACTTTATATATTGTATTAATTATGTTTCTATATTTATTTTTTTGGGGCTGTGGAACGAATTATTTGAGCTTTCATTATTTCTTATGGGAAGATTTGATTTGGTTTACGGGTGTTTTGGAATACGAGCCCGCTTCCAAGGCTCCACTGTATACTGTACATTCAGTACTTTGGATACTTAAGTAAATTTCTCATATTAATATTATTTAATATTTTACCAATTTTACTTGTACTTAAGTACAGCATTTGTGCACCTTTTACATCACTGGGCATATATAACATTTTATGCTTTGTACTGCTGCCACATGATTGGCTGATTGGATAATTGAGGTATACTGTTTGTGTTCCTAATAAAGTTAATCATTTTCCTATTCCTATTCGCTTCTGTACTTGTATCTGTTCAAGTTCAAGTAGGCTTTATTGTCACTTCAACCATATACAGTTAATACACAGTGAAACAAAACAACGTTCCTCCAGGACCAAGGTGCAACATGCAACATAAATTTACAGCATAGATTAACAGAAAAACTAAACTAGCTAACTAACTAACTAACTTTTTAAAGATAATTTTTTAAATAATCTGTTTAGAACATATTAATTCATTTCAAATTATGTATCCGTATTTGACAATTATCATGTGGTCTATAAATCTATATGCAAATAATTCAATTCAATTCAATTTTATTTGTATAGCGCTTTTAACAACTGACATTGTCGCAATGCAGCTTTACCCAATCAAAACAATTAGGTTTGTATGAAATGTGAAAGTGTATGAATCAAAATGATAAGATTGCAATTTTAGTTCTTTAAGGTTTATGTTGAATTGCACCTGTCATGTTTCATTAAACATCTTCATTAGACAAAAAAGAAAAAAAAGAAGAAGACATATTAATTCTCTTCTATGAAAATGATTAAAAATCAAAAGACATGACAAACTTTGTAATGACAAATGACTCACTCGACCCCTTCTCATCAAGCATCTGATTCTTACAGGCAGTTAACATATTGTGGCTGATAATTATGTCAATTTTTCCATACGCTTGGTAAAAATGAACTTATACAGCTGTGTGAGAAAACTTGATGCGAAAGCCAAATGATTAGTATCACTGCGTTTAATTAAAATGACTCATACCTCGAGCTTTCGTTCTCCCACCTGAGAAAAGGAAAGTGGTTTTAGCCCACGCGGGAGGGGAGCCAGGCGCACTGAAAATAAATGGTGTGAATCCGCTTGCGACCTCGCGCTATTATTGCTGTGTGGCGGTGTTTACATATCAACAGTAAACTGCTGGCTTTACCTGGAAACACCAGGCGGCACCTTACACACAGCACACAAGACACGCACGTGACCTTTCGCAAAATTTTGGGGGTTGGAAGGGCACGAAGAAGGACTCACAAACACACACACATATAAGGTACCACTCATGCATAGTTTAATGAGAATAACAAGACTGTTTGGCTCACCAACACACACCGGTGTGATAACAAGGGCCTCGGAGGCAGCGGCACAGAGGGAAAGCGGGCCTGATGGAGTAAAAACCTTATTAACACTAATGAGGGATACAAACCTAATGTCTGTCTGTCCTTAACATTGTAGATATATGCAGTGAAACAGACAAAGCACACTTACTGTCACACACACACTTCCTTTACCAAAGGCGGTGACCTAAAGGGGAAAAACTCTAGTAATTGTGACGATGTCCATGTGAAATAATGAGAATCACCCCATTAATTAAGATGGACTCAAATTAAAACAACAGGTAACATGTCACTTTGGACAAGTAGCAAAATTGTTCAAGTCAAACCGGGACTTTTCTATTTTGTTCAAGTCAAACCGGGACTTCTGATTGTCCAGAACAGCAGAAGTAAAGAGGCTTCTCTTAAAGGACAATATTATTAACCAAGACTCGAATGGGAAAGGCTCCACAGTCTCACATACTATATGGAGACGGATGAAGCGCCGCTTATTTTTGGCCACCCAAGTACAAACAAAAGCAACGCAACCGTAAAAACTGGAACGCATGACAAGCAACTTACCACAAATACATCAAAAGCTAGACCATGAGACGCTGAAAGCATGAGGCGCTGAAATTAAACTGCTAATCAAGCTGAAACAAGACATACAGTAGGTGAGTCTGATCCTGGCATTATGCCGTGCTGGGGCTGATGGGTAGTGAAGTTCTGTGGTTTTACCGTTCTCAGACTAATAGGAAGGAACGGACGAGAGATGCCGGTAGTCAATCGGAGAGGAGTTGCAGGATGACCCGAAAGCAGCAGCAGATGAATTTAAAATCATGTCCATTCACAGAGGTACATGACTAAACGTCGGAACTCTTTCAGCTTAGCACAGAGATAAACAGAAAAGGAATGTAATCAAGTAACGTGCAGATGTTTCGGCGAAAGCTAATTCCGAGACGGAGTTAATGAGTGAACATAACGCTGATGATTTATTGATTTTACTAATAAAGTCTGGCAGGGGAAAGAAAGCCGAGCTAAAATGTATCTATAATCGTTTAAAGCGAAGGCAAGTGATATTCATCAAACAAAAGTATGTACTTATTTCTTTTGCAAACTTGCAATAAAATGCTCAAGATTTGAGATGAAAATGTTTGCCCTTATGAAAATTTAATTTTTAATTAAAACATCCACGACTGCTATAAAAGTTTAAACCAATTTAATTTTTTTTTTTAAACGGCCTTTTTCCAACTTTCATGTGTTCAAGGAATAAAGTGTGAAACGCGCTAGACCGCTAACTCGGATGAGTGATGTGCGTTTTCTTTCTCAAACAGTGAACTGTATAAACAAACTAATATATCTGTATGTTGATTAATCTAAAGTCCAGCTGTCAATAATAAAGCATGTGATTAATCTAGAAATTTTTCTAGACGGGTTCGAGTCCCGTAATCGGTGGGTTGCCACACCTCCATATAACCTTTGTTAAATGCTAATGGGTGGCACGGTGGTGTAGCGGTTAGCACTATCGCCGTGCATGCACCTCCAGGGTCCGGGCTCGATCCCCGGCCTAAGTCTCCTGGGATAGGCTCCAGGTCCCCTGCGACATTGAATACAGGATAAAGCAGTATAGACGATGAGTGAGTGAGTAAAACGTACCGAACCATATGATCCTACTACACAGTCTCTGAATCAGCTTGGCTTCCACAGTTATTCCACATAACATCATAAAAGACGCACAGCCTTCCGCCGAGTTCATTTTCTTGCTACATATGTATAATAACCAGTTCAACAAGAAACTGCTTGCTAACACCAAAACACGTTAACGTTCATGTGCCACTTAGATTCACTTCCTAACTAAAGCACTACAAATCAATCATCTAAATCAGCCTAAAGCAAACCGAATGGCAAAAACTCTCCACCAAACAATAAGTCGTTTCAAAATATCATTCTGAATCTGTGACTCACAATCCATCCGATCTGATCAGATCTAGCCTTGAGCTCAGCTGCTGGAAAGCCTTGTATAGATTCAGGCCATGTTGGAAATGTGACATGATGTGTGCCGCTACAATAGCATTTTGTATCTTGTAATGCAGTGTAAGCTTCAAGACCTCGAAGTGAACACAAGCTCATAATAACAGAGATAAAATAAACACTAAACCATTTTAGGGCTTTTTTTTTAACCTTATGAAATGAGCATGTAATCCAAACAGATTGCATCGTGGGACGAGAGAGAAAAACCAAACAACAACATGAAAGAGCAAAACTTTGCACGACAACGAGCACGACACAACGTCATGCACTGCCCAAAAGAATGTATACGTTTTGCTTTAGCAAGAGTAATTAGGCCAGCACTGTCGCCTTGCGCCTCCAGGGTCCGGGTTTGATTCCCGCCTCGGGGTCTGTGTGCATGGAGTTCTGCACGTTCTCCCTGTGCTTGGTGCGTTTCCTCCGGGTACTCCGGTTTCCTCTTAACAGTCCAAAAACAGGCAGATTACTCTAATTGGAAATCCCAAATTTCCCCTAGTGTGTGTGTGTGCCCTGCAATGGCACTCCGTCCAGCCTGTACCCCGTGTCGTGCCCAAAGTCTCCTGGGATAGGCCCCCTGTAGACCTTCTGTCCTTTAATAGGTAGACCTGTATACTCATTTATAGAATTACCCAAGGTAGATAGTAAAACAGGAGTAACCCTATATATATATATATAGTCTGTGCCATCTTTAATCTAATCTTTTCACACACTAGCGTTTAAACATAATGGTGTGAGACTACTTAGAGCTGTCAGGAAGGATACTGTACCTCTGATAGGCGGTCTTTACAACAAAAGTGAGCAAAAACGCATCTCAGAATGCTGACCACAATGGAAACAGAGCAAGTGAAGTTTTTCCAATCTCTCTCGTTCTCTGTCTCTCTCTCAGCTTTCCACTGCTATGAACTTTGGCCTTTGGCGCATCGGGATGTGCCAGGGGTTATGTAGCTGCTGATTCCACATTGCCATTCCTCCTTCAGCCCAACACCGTCAGCTCATATATCATACCCCAGATCACATGCGCAGAAAGAGCACTGCATGCGAGGCACAAACCCAGACACGTGAAAAAGTACAAACTGTCAGAAAAGCAAAGCTTCTCCATGGTAACTGATACATCTCTTGTGACAAACCCGCATGTCTCAATTAATGAAAATGTTTAAAACGTTTTGAAAAGAAACCTGCAGACTGCAGTTCAGTGGTGCAGCAGTGACCAGGTGAAATAGCAGGAGAGACATTCATTATGTGGATTTGTTCCCATTACCAGTTGTAACTTTTTAGGGTTATATACCAGGTCATACTGGGCAGCGTGGTGGCACAGCATGCAGTGTTGCCACCTCACAGGATTTATGTCTCCGGTTTGTTCCAAGGCTCAGGTTGGTGTCAGTCTGGATGTCGAATTCAGAATATATACATAAATAGTGGGTCTTTACTGCATAGATTCTGAATTTCAAATGGATTGAAGTGCCCATTAATCTACACACAATAATCCCTATTCAAACCCTGGCGCACAGGTGCATATCCTGTTTGTCTCCTGAAATATATCTACGCCTAAACTGGAGTCCACCTGGGGCAATCTCAATCTGTTGGCTACGGTGTAAAAAGGCGTACGTCATACATCGTATGGCACACACAGATATCCAAGATGAAATTGTGTTGAGACAGATCTGAGCAGAAAAAAGAAAGAAAGAAAGAAAAAAAACAGTAACTGTTCTCAAGTGTAGGACGTGCCATC
This sequence comes from Clarias fuscus, assembly GCA_030347435.1. Lineage (NCBI taxonomy): Eukaryota > Metazoa > Chordata > Actinopteri > Siluriformes > Clariidae > Clarias > Clarias fuscus. Next base: position 22,444,568 of record CM059222.1, on the reverse strand, counting down.
AATGTGACAAGAAAAAGGTCCCTTCGCCGTAGAGTGGCGGGACCGAAGCTACAGTACTCCTGAGTCAAAAGCATGTGGTTTGGCACTTAAAGTGTGTATGGCTGAGTGTATGATGGAAAGGAAAAACAAAACAATCTGGTCTTCTGAAACAAAAAGGGTACTTTTTCAATTTGCACTGATTGCCAAACACATTGTACAACCCTTTGATTTTAGGCAGGTGTAAACCACATCGTTTCACTCTTGACTTGAACCATCTATAGTTTGAAACATGGTGGCGGCAGCATCGCACAATGATTCTCGGTGTGGCGATTTTACCAGTATATTATTAATGGTTACTGAAATTAATGAATAAATTATGGTTGAACAACTTGATTAAAAAAAATATTTATATTGCAATTGTGATATAAACTGTAATATGTTATTATTAAATGTAACATTTTATCTTTTAAAACATATTTATCTAAACAAAAAGCAAATAAGAGTTCATTAAAAGGATGTTTATCAATATTTATTTATCACCTCAAAATATAGATAGTGGAACCTCGGATTGCGAGTAACGTGGTTTACGCGTGTTCTGCAAGACGAGCAAAGATTTTTAATAAATTTAGATTTAAAAAACGAGCAAGTGTTGGTTTACGAGTACCGAGTATCATGTGTCACGCATGGGCCTCTTATTTTGACACCGAGTGTCTCGTGATCACAACTGAGCTAGTGATTTTTCTCTCTCTTGCACACACACACACACACACACACACACGGTGCCTGCACGCACAAACGGAAACACTTATCTGTCATGATTTATTTTTACTTTTTTTTTTAAAGGTGAAGTGCAGGTTAATCTGTTTTATTTTCACTTTATAGATTGTATTAATTATTTTTATGAATTAATTTTTTGGGCTGTAGAACGAATAATTTGAGTTTTCATTATTTCTTAAGGGAAAATCTGAATTACGAGTGTTTTGGAATGCTCATAATCCAAGGTTCCACTGTATATTATTCACTAATTATAAATTAAGAAATACATAAGTCATTGGACAAAATTCCTGACTATGTGTACCTGTAATAGAATAAAAAGTTTTTTTAATGAAATACTTGCACAGGTCCATACCATATTGCGCGGCACTGGAATAAAAGGAAGATTTTCATACTCCATTTACATATTCAAAGGCAAACAGTAGACATTTGTATGTGTAATATGCCATGAGGCCTGATGCAGGGAAATGTACCTGCTATAAATAAAAACTCTCACCCACCTGCTGATCTCTGATCTGATCTTTTTCGCCATCGACTGTGCAGTGCTAAGCACTTCGCTATCGTCCGGATCATCATACCGCGAGCTCACATTAATCAATTCTTTAGACAGCGTTGCTTGTATTTAGCATGAGACTGAACGCGCGAGAACCCGCCGATGCTGTATTGACATTTAGTTTATATTTGATTCTTGAATGTTAGCACACACCTTCTAATTACGTTCTTGATTTTTATTTCTTTCTACATTATGAAACAATGCTGAAAGCATCCAAAATATGCAATAATCCGCCTTAAACAGTTGATATTGAGATGTGTCTCCTACTTATGCTCTGTATATCCTTCATAACGCCTCTAATCTGAGGTGCTGTTTCTTAACTGGTGATTTCTGAGGCTGGTGACTCTGTATGAACTTCGCCTCTGCAGCAGAGGTAGGTTTTGGTCTTACTTTCCTGCTTCATGAGAGCCGGTTTCATCATGGTGCGTGATGTTTTTTTTTTGCAATTGCAAACACAATACAATGCTGTTCTTGCAAGAACTGTTCCAGAAAAGCTGACAAAAACAACTGACTGTTGCTGTTGTTTCTTAATTACATAATGCCATATGTGTTATTTCATATGTCTGTATTCAGGGTCGAGGAAGGGGCCTGGAGCCTATCCCTATTAGTGCACAAGGTGGGGTGCACCCTGGACTGGGGAGGCAATCCATCACAGGGAGCACACACTTACACACTTGTTCACACACTTCAGGCAATTTGGGGACGCCAATTAGTCTAATCTGCCTGTCTTTGGACTGTGGGAGGAAACCAGAGTACCCGGAGGAAACCCACCACGCACAGAGAGAACATGCGAACTTCCCGAGGAGGGATTTGAACCCGGAACCTGGCGGAGCAAGGTGACAGTGCTACCCACTAAGCCCTTGTGCCGCCTACTGTATACGCAGTGACAACACATTTACAATAACAAGGTTGCAAATATTATTGAGGTTAGCGGGCGTTGCGCATCAAATCGCTTTCACAATGCAATGGAGCCCCTCATCATTCACTCTTCTTCACAGTTTTCTGTGAAAAAAAAAAATATATATATATATATATAAAGCCCTTTAAAATACATACTGGTGGGCTCGTACACTCGTAGCTACTCCTAGGAGAACACTAATGCATGCTAAACGGAGACTGAGAGAAAGAGCAAAATACTATGACATAGTAATTGCAAAGAAAGAGAGAGAAAGAGAGAGAAAGAGAGAGAGAGATGCTCTCATGATAAGAAAGAGGCACTTAGAAGCTAAAGGACTGAAAGCTTCCCTCCTATATGACCGCAGTGCCTCCATCAAGCTATAGTTCTAAAGGCTAAACTGAACAAAAAGCTGCTATTTAATGGAGCGCTATTTTTATAAGCTGCTATTTTGCAGTCCATTACATTAATAGCAAGAAAATACTGTAATATTTTAAATCCAATATAAAAATGAATGGGAAGGTCATTATCATTGTATTAAAGAGGTCCGGTGCATTGAGTTCATTTGCTACCGAAATTACTTAAAATTAAAGGAACTCTGCAGATTTTTATTTTATTTTTTTCCTTCTAATAAACACAAAATCTAAAGTCCATTTAGTCGAACCTCCATAATTATTAGAAACATTCAGGGGCAAAAAAAAAAAAAAAAAAAAAAAAAAAACAAGCATAAGTGATTACATGAAATAAAAATTGAAAAAACGATAACTGAAAACTATGGGAGAAACTACAATCTAGATAAAAAATCTCAAGGATCCAAAGTGGTGCAACGAGAAAGCCTTGTCGTTAGGAGGTTGCATGTACGAACCACAAAGCAACCGAAACAGTCTGCATTCTCTCTCTCTCTCTCTCTCTCTCTCTCGTACTCCCTTATCAATCATAGCAACACTAGCAAATCATAGCCCTCTGTGAGGACACATATGCAGAAGAGGGAAGACAGCTCATGTGAGATGGCGGAAAGAGGTAGAGCTTCCATGTAGGGCTTGATATTGTGCCGTTAATTGTATGTGTAATATAATATAATATAATATAATGTAATATAATAATGTATCACATGTACCTTACAGTACATATCCCATTCGGGAAGCTGGGGTCAGAGCACAGAGTCAGCCGGGTTACAGTGCCCATGGAGCAGATAGCCTCACCTGTGGAAGCCGGGCGGTGCTGGGACTAAAACCACCAATCTTCCCAGTAAACCCAGTAAACCCCAGCATTAACCGATTGAGCCACCACTGGCCCTGACGCATGTAGTTTTAAGTATCAGTACTAACACTGTACTAGTACTAGTATGTTTGTTCAATAATGCAGGATACGGTTGCAGTTATACCTAGATATAATAAAAATAAGACATTACTTTTTTTTGTTTTGTTTTTCCATAAAGGGTGGCAATGATTTTGAGAGCACAGGACAGCAGTTCAGACTTCAGTCTTGTTCTCTCATCTCTCACTGAGTACAGTTTACTGACCCTTTGATCTGATTGCTCCACTTCCAAGCCGCTAAACTTCACACCTTCACACCAACCCTCTGACCCTCTGACCGATACAGTTTAAGGTTCCAGACAGAACCGTATAAATGTTTAATAGCAACATATCTTATGCACACACAAGCTTGCACTCCTACATGTAAGTGAACATGCAAACAGCAGCCATTCGCGATCTATACATCAAAATATTGCCCAAGAGTCGTGTGTAAATGTGTTTCTCAAATTTTTGTGGAAAAAAAAAATCCACAACTTCTATGACTTTAGTCGTTCCCGGCCTCGTTTTTTTTTTTTTAATGATTGAGGATTCTTTAACTGTTCGGTAAGCAACGATGCTTTTTGTGAACAATAGAACAAATACTTATACTGTATAATTATTTTGACCAATAACAAGTAGGCGTTTCTGTTTGACGGTCAATTCGAATTTGAAATAATATCCAGAGATATTGTTGGTGTATGGGTCTGAATTTCGAACGATGATGCCAAAATCGATTTTCTAAAATAGTTTTTGTGATTTAGAATTGTTTGCATTGGAGGTGGCTAAATCCTACAGGTGGTGCACTATAAACTATTAAACTTAGTACAATTTGTATAGCGATTTTAAGGATTGTCATTGTCGCAAAGCAGCTTTATACAATAAAAAAAAAATGGAAGTTTGTATGAAATGTGAATATAAACCGGTGGCAAAACGAAGAAACCTTTTTTTTGGGGGGGGGGCTCCCACATTAAGGCTACTACTATCACTCAGCCGGGAGGGCTCCGAACCACGTGACGCCAGCCGACCGCATCTTTTCAAACTGCTCACTCACACACCGTTGGGGGCGGAGTAACACACTCGGAGGACAGCGCTATCCGCTCTTTCCGCTTGCGTGAGGTCACAGACACCCCTGATTGGCTGTAGAGCCGTAATTAATGTGGGAGCACTAAGTACCTCAAAAATCCAGCTCTCTCTAGACCTCCTCTGGCTGCGAGAGGTTACAGCATCACAGGGGAATCGAACTCGCGATCTCTGGATGAAAGGGCGAGTGCTTAACCGCTCCGCCACTCGGAGGCCCCAATACGAAGGAACCTTGAGAGGAACCGGACTCAACAGGGAACCCATCCGCATTTGGGTGATAACGGATAGCAGGGATTGGATTGCAGTCATACTGTGTGGTAGGAGGCTGGAAGTTCAGTATAACAGTTGATGTCTTTAAGTTAATATGGAGTCCAGGTAGAGTGGCTCAGGTAGATATAAAGTATGTACAGATCGAATCGGGACCCAAAGCACGTATCGACGATGATAATGTTTATTTTTTCAAACGAATCGGATGACACTGTAGCACGTAAAAGAAGACTCGATGTGCTGTTACCTTGTCAAACTGCATCGCTTTGATGATTTGGTGCACAAGTTAGCAAGGTTAAAAAAAAAAAACATTAAAAAAAAAAAGCATTCTGTATACCTCAGAGATGACTCAGACGCTATTAAAGGATGTGTAATGTAGTATTGTAGTGGATTGTTTTGCACGTGTTGTGTTGCACGGTGTGGCAGGCCACTCAGGGATTTAAACCTTTTTTTTTTTGGGGGGGGGGGGGGGGGGGGGAGTAGATGATAAAAAGCGAGAGTGTGGTCTGGCTCTGGATCCGTCATATTGTGATAGTGAAGTGAACACTAAACCAAAGTGCTGCATTTGGTTGGGGAATTTTGTGTTAAAAAAATTAGATGAGTGTACCTTTAACCCACATGGGGGACTGGAGATTGGGACGGACGCTCTGCTATACATCTGTCCCGGAGGCGGAATGAAAGCTAAACAATTTAAAGGATTTTTCCAATCTCAGCAAACAGAAGTGACAGAAAAGCAGTTTCCTACGTATCTCTAGGATCAGACTTACAGCTTCGATTAAAACTCTCATTCCGAAAGCATGAGGATTTCTAACGTGTTAAAAAATTCGAAGCTCGGGGGATGGATCATCCTGCCAGGGTTTTTTTTTTTTTATAGAGTACTTTGGCAGCTGGTGCATGACGCAGCACTTGCACTGGTGAGTTGTTTACAGCAACCGGAGAGGGAGAGAGCAAAAACGAGACACAGAGAGAGAGAGATGGCATATGCAATAACATTTCGAGCCTGCTTCTTCAGAAAGCTCTCGGAAACGACCTTCCCTTTCCCTAATCAAAATTCTTGCTTTAATTGGCCACTAGTTGGTGCATATATGGTCGCTTGGCTGGATGTGCTATTACTCATATATCAGTCTGACGTTTTCGGGCAAGATTCCCTGACTTTAGTGCTAATTTAACACTCTGTGCCCAGATGTCGGTTTAAAACACACACACAGACACACACACACACACACACACACACACACACACACACACTGCTGAAACCAAGAATGCCAAGAGAGCTGAGAGCAAAGTAGAGTAAAGGCACTTCCGGCTTTTAATTCACTCTTCGGTCTGTCGCATTCGAGCAGGACGAAACCACCCAGTGCACTGTGACTGCGTTATGAACATGGTTTAAGTCAGATTTCGTTTTTTTCTTTTTCTCGGCAGGAAGTGAACTATGCCTGCTGCGTCTAAGGCATTTTTGACACGTGACCTGCAAAAACTGACACACAAGATCCTGAGGAACAGATCTGATACTGTATCAGATGTCCGCTCTACACTCGTTTTTAATAAACTCATTAATTGGTGGTGATGCCGTGATGATATATACGGTGCAGTCTCAGATCCGAGCCATGTCTGGATTTTCGCATTTTCTCCTCGTCTCATCCAGGTTCTCCTGCTTACTCCCAAAACAAGCAAGTACATGGATTGCCCACACCCAATTACCGAATGTTTCTGTTTGGATAAATCCCTGCCATGTGACGGTCTATTCCCATCTTCTAGTAAACATTCCTGGAATTGCCTTCAGATCCAGGGACACCCCTGAGCAGGAAATACACAAAAATAATGGTACCCCTAGAAAATACTGAAAATAATGTGACCAAATGGACATGTTAGTCCACTAATTAGCATCACAGGTGTCTACAATCTTGTAATCAGTCAGTGGGCCTATATATAGGGCTCCAGGTAGTCACTGTGTTGTTTAGTGACATGGTATGTACCACACTCAACATGGACCAGAGGAAGCGAAGGAAAGAGTTGTCTCAGGAGATTCGAAAGAAAATTATAGACAAGCATGTTAAAGGTAAAGGCTATAAGACCATCTCCAAGCAGCTAGATGTTTCTACACCATTGTTAAAAACAAATCATAAAAAAGCCAGACTGGAATATGCCAAACTACATGTTGACAAGCCACAAAGCTTCTGGGAGAATGTCCTATGGGCAGATGAGACAAAAATGGAACTTTTTGCCAAGACACATCAGCTCTATGTTCACATACGGAAAAATGAAGTATATCAAGAAAAGAACAATGTCCCTACTGTGAAACATGGAGGAGGCTCTGTTACGTTCTGTGGCTGCTTTGCTGCATCTGGCACAGGGTGTCTTGAATCTGTGCAGGGTACAATGAAATCTCAAGACTATCAAGGGATTCTAGAGAGAAATGTGCTGGCCAGTGTCAGAAAGCTGGGTCTCAGTCGCAGGTCATGGGTCTTGCAACAGGACAATGACCCAAAACACACAGCTAAAAACACCCAAGAATGGCTAAGAGGAAAACATTGGCCTATTCTAAAGTGGCCTTCTATGAGCCCTGACCTCAATCCTATTGAGCATCTTTGGAAGGAGCTGAAACATGCTGTCTGGAAAAGGCACCCTTCAAACCGGAAACAACTGGAGCAGCTTGCTCATGAGGAGTGGGCCAAAATACCTGCAGAGAGGTGCAGAAGTCTCATTGACAGTTACAGGAATCGTTTGATTGCAGTGATTGCCTCAAAAGGTTGTGCAACAAACTACTAAGTTAGGGGTACCATCATTTTTGTCCAGGACTGTTCCATGAGTTTATTTTTTTTTAATAATTCTGTTGAAGCATGGTTGAAAAGCAATATCTGACTTTCATTGGTTAACACTCATAGAATTTTTTTAAATTATTACTTTTGTCAAATTAAAGTTATTTATGTGACCATTGTGAGGTTTTCTTTCATTGACCGAAGGGTACCAACAATTTTGTCCACGTGTGTACGTGACAAAACCGTTTACCTTTTGCATCTTTAATATGAATGAAATTCTTGCATACGAAGCATTTTCAGGATACATTTTCACATACTTCTGGTTGCACCTACATCTGGTCGCGCATGCGTCCGGGTTCCGTTTAAAACTTGTTTGTGTCAGTGGAAAGCCGAGCGAAATATTTTTTGTGAGTTACTTTTTTCACTTTTTGTGCAAGATTTAGTGAATACATACAGCAGCACAATGTGTCCCAAAAATGTTATGAAGCTCGTCATTGGGAAGAAAACGGAACCACTTTGAGTTTCGTTTTTAAAGCACGCGGTGCCAAGAGGAATCCTAAATTAAGGTTAAGTGAGGTTTAATGTCTATTTATTTTATTGACATGTCTTTGTTTGTTTTGAATGTTTTGATTGTTTTTATATGCAAAAATATAAGTATAGTGTTGGTACAGTAATATTGATAATAGTTTGGGGAGGCTGGAACGAATTGTCTGCATTTACTTTATTTCCTATGGGAAAAACATGTTTTGCAGTATGAAATCTCAGCCTCCAGAACGGATTAAATCCGTATACCACTTTATTATATTCAGAAAAATGTTGAACTTAACCTGTTTCAGCCATCTCTACCACTCGGTTGAGGTATGCATTAGATAATGAAGTGGATGATACCCAAAACCATTTGTGCTGTTGTACCACCACACAAAGCCTTCTTTGTGTTTTATTTGTTTGTTTGTTTATTTGTAAATTATTTATATTTTTTTACCATAAAATGACATGACTCAACTGTTTGGAAAAGTTCCATACCAGAGTTTTTTATTTTTTATTTTTTTTTAAATATATAATAAAACATTGATTGTTGTTAATACTGCCCCAAGGAAATAAAAGTTGCAGTTCTAAACTACTTTACTGTTTACTTTTAGGTACATCTACTGTACGGGATCGCAAACAGTCTGCATCATCAGCAAACATGCACATCATCATAATCTTGACTGCATGGTTCGATCTAGTCTACTGGACACACACACACACACACACACACACACACACACACACACACACACACACACACACACACACATCAAAAAATCCCCTGAAATGACCCCCCAAAACCTCCTAGCAGATATTACAGGATTACAGGCTAGACACGACTATAGAGCTGGTGATAAACAATCTGCCGATGTGTACGTGTGTGTGTGTGTGTGTGTGTGTGTGTGTGTGTGTGTGTGTGTGTGTGTGTGTGGAAGAGAGAAAGAGAGAGAGAGAGAGAGAGAGATTTGTGTCTAGAACTTTCTGATTCTGTCCAGGGATTCCACAGGGTAAATTTAAACAGACACCGCACACTAGCTGATACCCACTGTTGTGTGAAACAGTTACCGCCGCTTTAATGTCACAGACTATTGCGTTACTGTGACATTGACTAGAAAGTACCTAGTAAAAATAACAGGAGGTGACACAATCGTTTGGCATCTGCGGTCTGTGTCTTTAAATAAATGATTACAGCAGTTGTTCTTGTGGCGGCTTAAAAAAAAAAAAAAAAAAAAAAGTACCTATGTTTTATTTTTTGTTTTATTTTAATAATTCCAATTCCAAGCCATCATCCTGGGCACTTTCTCCAAACCAAACCCGTACTCGAGGGTCAAGCCGTGTCGAATTTCAATATGTTTTTAATTGTTGATTTCGCTACAGTATGTGAGATATAAAATACTTTAGAGCTGTGCCGTTACTGGCAAATAATCAACAACGGGAAGGTGTTTTAAAAAAAATTATAAAATGTCTTATTCGTCTTCCACTACAGATTCACCGCCAATGATTTTACAGGCACAACGCACTCGTCGTTTTTTTCCCATCTAATTTAATCCTGTGTGCTGTAACAGCTAAAAGCATTCGGCCTCACGACATCCTGTTACCAAGAAACCTCAAAATCCTGCGTCTCATAATACGAATACTGTTTTAGTCCGCTGACATATTTTACACGATTGGGAAAGAGGTCAGAGTTCAGAGTTCAGGGTCCTGGTCGGTGATAAGAGGGAAACGGTTCACCCAAGGGGGTCGGCGTTATGGCGCTGGAGTAAACAGTGCAAGCGTTCCTGCTGACTTCAGCTGCGTTTATCGAATCAAATTATAGCGATAAGCATGCGTCTACAGTATGTGTGTGTGCGTCTGTGCGTGTGTGCGTGTGTTGCTACTATTGCAGATCTGCTTTTCACTTCTGTCTTGAGATGAATTTGTAAATCTCTCTTGCCGGCTCTCTGTCTGCTACGCAGTTTATTTCTCTCTCTCTCTCCTGCAGTATAAATCATTAGGCTGTAAAGCACAAGGAGGAGAAGTGCCTCTGTCCTGCTCAAGCGTATTAGTGGCTTACTGGGCAAAGAACATCCATTAAAGTACAGAAGAGAAAGAAGAGGCGAAGATGGGGTTTTTTTTTTTTTTTTTTGGTGATTCGTTTAAAAACACACACACGAGCAGAAAAAGATCAAATTCATCAATGCGAATCAAGGTGTGGAACGAGATGTGCTGTTCGGAGCGGTGCCATTATTTACTATGTCCAGAGCACGGTGCGCTGCTGACGGACAAAGGTGCGCAACTGGCAGCTAAAATTTGTTGACATCCACATTACACGTCTCTTACTGTAGGTTCTGGTGCTGATCAATATAGAAGCGTATGTCGGAGCAGTGGAAATGGAAGGAGACGGTGATACAGTACAGTAGGTGTATGAGTGGGGGTAAAACAATGCATGGAGAGTGAAAATATGAAATCAAAAAAGAGAACGTTACTGCTGACTAGTTTAGACATGATTGCTTAGGGGTTATCACTGTCGCTTTGCACCTTCATGGTCGGGGTTTGAATCCCATCTCGAGTCTGTGTGCATAGAGTTTGCAGGCTCTCCCTGTGCTTGCTGGGGTCCCTGTGAGTTTCCTCCCACAGTCCAAAGTCATGCAGGTTAGGCTAATTGGCGTTCCCAAATTGCCTGTAGTGTTTGGGAATGACAAGATGGTGTCAACCTGACCCCTTAAGTAACTGCCTTTGAAATGACGGATATATCTCCAGGGTGGGGAGTATCAAAAAAAAAAAAATTTTAAATGGCGGTTAGGGGTTAGAATATGGGTTAGGTTGAGGGTGTTAGGGGTTAGGGAAAGAAAAGGGTTAGGGTTAAGATTATGAAAATACCTGACTTGACACATCTGAACTGTCCTGAACAATGAGACTAACTGTGTCCTTCTCAGCAAAACTGATGGAAATTGATGATTTAACAACATTATGGAGTAAAAGCTGCAGAAATTGGGATGATTGGCATGCACTCCTTGATGATGTCATTCAAGATCCTATTCATTTATAAAATGCTGTCTGTTCTGTGTAACACTTGTAAAGTCAATTTTAAAGAATGATAAAATATAAGATCTTATAAACAACATGGAAAAACCTCATGTGTACTATTGCCGTTTGTTTGTGTTTACATTGTCCTCTTTTTATACACACTCCCATTGGTGCTTCATTCCACTACCACATCAATTGGTTTGGAAAAGTCAGTCGAGAGGCAGATACTTAAAGACAAGACATGCACTCACTCACTCACTGTCTATACCGCTTAATCCTGTATACAGGGTCGCGGGCAGTCTGGAGCCTATCCAAGGAAACGAGTACCAGGCGGGGTACACAGGGTGCCAATCCTACACAGTGCGGACACACATGCACGCACTCATTAACACACTACGGGAAATTTGGGAACAACAATTAGTCGCCAATATGCCGCAATAAGACACACAGTCAAAAAAAGTATACAAAGCTGCGCTTTTCCACAATGGATTTATTTATTACTGGCAAAGGGGATAAAGCTGGACATGGAATTAGCAACGGTTTGGACAGGTATGTTAAACAATCCGTTTAAATTTAAGCAAAGAATAATGTAGATTCTTTGTCATTAACAAGAACAAGAAGACAGTAAAAGGCGCTTTTAATCTCGGAAATCAGTATGAGCAAAATTCACATCTTTATCGTGTTATGAAAGTCTATTAGGACGCTGATCTCTAGTTAGTTACAAAGGTATTACCTTGGTTGTATAAGCAGGATCGATTGACAAAAATCAAGCTTTCTATGACAGGAGTGCAGCAGCAGATGATTCAGAAAGCTAAACTTTATTGTGCATTAAGGCAAGGTGTGTCAGGACTGCCACATTTGAATAGGTGGAGTTGAATTAGATTTGAATGACCAGTGCTGTGGTGAATTTCTTGTCGTTAAGTACTGAAATGGCAGGTGATGAGTGAGAGGGTATTGGGAAGTGTTTGCAAGTAAACATAACGAAGCAATCTGGACAGTTTTCCAAACAGGTTTTCTCAAGCACATGCAAATACAGTTGTGCTGGGGTCAGGGGTTAAACAACGTTTTGACATGTTTCGCATATTTTCACACAAAAAAATGAGCATTGCACATTCAAGACAGTTCCTGAACTGCTACCGTATCTATAGTGTCTCTGCCAATAAGCAGATTGGTGTACGCTTTTTCTTGTTTCTTGTTGTTTGGAACATATTCAATCTTTCATTTCATTTGAGTGAGCAACTTTTATTAAACCGACTAAATCTGTTGCTCTAGCAAATCTAAATCTAAAATCTAGCAAACTAAATCTAAAACTAACAGACAAAAGACTAAAATGCACATACTGTATACCCATACCGAAATAGAACCTAAACTCAAACAGTCTATTTGAATGAATCTATTTAGAAGCAGGGTGGTTTTCCTGCCCTTCCTGATGCAACCCTCCCATTTTATTCGGGCTTGGGACCGGCACTGCATCCAGTGGTTGGGAAATTAACCTGGGCTCGCCACATGGCAAATGAGAAACCTATACCACTGAGCCCCAAACACAACAATCCAATGCAAACCAATGCAAATACAACCTCAAAACAACAAACGTTTAAACTTTCACAGACAGACACACAGACAGACAAACAAAATGGCAATAAATGTGCATTCGACCACATCCATGGGACATTAAGTTTCTAACAGGGTTTAGAATTCCAGTCAGAGATTTGGACAGACACAACAGCTTCCAGCGCACAGCGCATGTATCTCAAGTAGTGTCATAATGTTATCACTTGGTAAGCATGCTGTGCTCTCGCCACAGTGGCTGGAGTTCGAATCCCGCGCCGGCAGTCAGTAGTAGTCAAGTTACCACAATTACCATCACCACGACCTCATGGCAATCAAAAATTCCTGCTGGGATAGTTTTTATAAAACAAAGTATTAGTCATACAGATTAAAACTGGGGAACAATTCAGTTTATTGGACAAATAAGTACAATTATGGTCAAAAGCTATACAAGAACCTCCCTCCCCCAACCACCAAAAAATAAATAAATAAAAAATCTCTTCCCAAATGTGTTTGACTGATGGCACTTATTTAGTAACCAAGTAACCCAGTGTAAGGATCTATCCAGTGATGGAAACTTCAAAGCACTTTTTCTAAGTCGCCCTGGATAAGAGCGTCTCCCAATTGCCTAAATGTAAATGTAAGCATAACTGACTCAAGGTTAATTATTTAATTAAATGATTGACTAATAACGTCAATAGGACTATGGAGGCTGACATTTTCTTTAACTAGATCATTGGAATTCAACAATCCTAATGATTACTGTCTGATTTGTTTCCATCATCTGTATTTAAAAAAACTACTAAAATGAATGAATAACCTGTGTAACGTGTGTCGTTTATTGTTCATAAGTCATGTCTAGCGCAAGGCAATAATCATATTTTCCTGCTTAACTCCTGCACCACACTCCAGTCCAATAGGTGGCAGTACTGTATAGTATACACCAACATAGTAATAAAATTGAAAGAAGAAAAGCGGTAACATCACGAAATAAGAGTATACTGTAAATATTTTGCAGAAGCAGAAAAGGGGTTGTATTTTCTGCAAAAGCTGTGGTAATCATCAATGGTTGTCTGTTTAAAATTTGCAAATTTCGCTAAATAAAAGGAAAGTTCCATCAATATACACCACCAGGTGACTATTTACCTCAGACAAACCACTGTGACCTGTGACGTTAGCATTACGTAGCCAAGATGTGGACTTTGTTAGCTGTGCTAACTTTGCTAGACTTTGCTAGACTAGCTGTGCTAGACTTTGCTAGTCTTGAGGCGAAAGTTTGAACTGTATACCACAGCTCTAGCAGAAAGAACAAGCCGTTTCTATCTTCTGCAGATACTCGTGTCTTATGAGAGTATCATTTTTTCTCCCTTTGAGTTCTAGACTGACGTGTGGAACAGACCACTGGCAGGAAAAAAGAAATTATCGCTTCGTTTGAGACGTGACATTTAAAGTATCAACAACAGAAATCAATGCATTTCAGTGTTTATTACATATTTTAGCCATTTTTTATATGTTAGTACAATGACAGTTAGGAATATACCGTAACTTCTCGAAATAATTCAGATAATAAACTTTATTGCTAATGAACTGAGCCAAAAAATGCTCAAAAATTTAATTAGAACGAATCAATAGTCTACTTCCGATTCACATCTCTACAAACCAACAAGCTGATTTTTATCAGCAACAAGTGGATACTGAAGTGGAAAAATTTTAATCCATTTAGCAAACTACATGATTCCCATTTTGCATACTGTTTCGTGACCACTGTACAGGTGTTTTGCTGGAATACAGTGATTCCACAGCAGTGGATATACAGTATATGACTTAGAAGCATATGATCATGATACCTGTGACAGTCACCAAGAGCTTATTAAATATTAAATAAAAGTAGGCGTAAAAAAGGATACACTCACTTTAAAATAAATATAAATATTGTAAATTATGTGTGAAAATGCACGTTCTGTAAGTTAACATATTAACCAGACCCTGCGTCCACCACGATCTGAATTCGCTGATTAAGCAGTTTTTACAGAGCCATTATTTACCAACTAACGGATACATTGTGCATGCTAATACAGTATGTGTAACGTTAGAGCACTTCACTACTATGATGTCTGATTAACACTTCCTCTTTCCTACAACGACTCCAAATCAGAAAAGACACATTGCCTTTAGATCCAGCTTATAGCTGAGTGAAAAAGTGAGTCGGAGAGAAAGAGCGAGAGAGAGAGAAATATCGAATAAAGAGTGAGACACATGGCGTGGGACAGAAGGAGTGAAAGAATGAGGTGGAGAAAATGAGTGCACACTGTATGAGTGAGTGGATTTTAGTCAAGGTCCCTTGCAAAAGAGATTGACACAAAACAAACATGGCTCATCTGATAAAGTGTAAACCCAGCAAACCCTGAATCTCACTCTTTCTCACACCCACGCACAAAACAACGAAGAAGGATCTGAGGGTGAAAAGAGATCAGTCAGTAAGGCAGTTAGAGAGGGGAAAAGCATGATAGATAAAGTACAAGCGTGTCACTTCCTCTGGGGAACGTTTCACAACCCCAACCTTAACTCTGATCTTTGCTTTAACTTTCCTAAACGTGAAGGGTTCACGACAGACGTGATTTGATTCCTATTGAAACAGGAAGTCAGAGAAACACTACACACCCACCGAATCACGTTTCATGGAATCGATGATATACTAATCTCAATCATTTGTCACCCACCCTCAATACAGATTCATTTAATTAACATTTTTTAATTTGTTAATTATTTTTATTTTATCATATAGCTTTCAATGCCTGAGCACAACTTGCTGCTCCTAAATATAATAACTTAACATAATAATAATGTGTTGTGTTTTTCACCACCATTTTTAAAAACACACGTTCCTCCTGGCTGTGCTTGACAGACTCCCTGGGGTTCGCTGGATACCAGGTTGAGAACAATTTCCCAACGGCAGCAGCCTCAGGCTGAGTGGCAATGACACATCTAAGAGGTAAATAAAATGATCACTTACTCATGGAGAAGCTTAGGAGCAACACTCCTGGACTAAACAGCCCCCAAGTTCGGAAGATGCTCCTCTGAAAATTAAACTTTCACCGTCTTCCAAAAGAATGAGCTTGCCTTAACCAAGAGATCATTGGAAAAAGTAAAGACTCGCACCCAAAAACACACCAACAATAACCATTAGAGTTGGGCGATTAAAACTTCATCTTTTGTTGTTTATTTCAAATTGATCCACCATTCATCAAACATCAAAAAGTAACGAATTCCTTTGAAATACAGTGGTTCCTCACCATACAAACTTAATTTAGGGTGATATTTCATATTGCAAAACGCATTTTCCCATAGGAAATAATGTAAATGCAGATAATCCATTCCAGCCACCCAAAAATATTACCAATATTACCAATTTCCAACACTATCATTAGATTTTCGCACATAAAAACAATCAAAACATTAAGGAAATATATGTAAATTAAGTGAGATATGAAATAAACAAACAAACAAATAAATAAATAAATAAATAAAAGACATTGCATTCATCCATCCATATAGGAGCTTATAGTCCAACCAGGGACCGTGGAGGCCAATGGTGAGCATTGTATAAATAGACTCCCTGGGGTTCCCAGGGAACCCCATGATTCCTCCTTGATAACATGTAGCACAGTCACAAACCTAACGATCTTTTTTAAAATGGCGCCATATACTGTATAATCTGTTCCCGTGTGATGTTTTGCCCCATCAGTCATGTCTTGGTTCCACGTTTTCACCCCTGCAAGACTTTCTCTCCAGATCTCAAGGTGGTGCAAGGAGGTCAGCTGACCATGTTTAAGGAGAAGCTGTGAATACACTGAGAGGCCAACAGTCCACGGTCGCCTTTTTTTCCCCCCAGTGCTGCATAACACTGTGAATCCCTGTCTCTTGGCAGATACATCAGAATGGGATTGCTCAGCATTGGGACAAGTATCACAGGAGAGCGTTTTTTCATCATCATCATCATCATCATCATCATCATCATCATCAACATCGTGCTCCCGGACTGACTCATAAAGCACAGTATACAGGATTTATATACAACACAATCCATTCATATACACACCAACATATTTTGTATATAGTTGTAAATAGTTTGTTTTGTATAATACACATTTGCATTTGGTATACCGAGTGTGGTTTGTGTTTCTTTCATGTTCTTGGGTTTTGTTAACACCAGCCGATGAGATAAAAGGCCCATGGTGGGGTATTCTCGGTTAATTAATTAATTACTTAATTAATTAATTAATTAATTAATATGAATGTGACAAACATTCTTGGGAGCCATGGCCCTATGTCTTCATTAAATCTTGCACAATAAGTGAAAAAAAAAATCATAAAGATAATCGCTTCGCTTGGCTATCCACTGACACAAACTATTTTTAATCCGCTTCGATGTTCTGAAAATACTCGTGTCTTATGAGAGTATCGCTTCATCTTACTTTGAGTTTGTATTTATTACATTTCCGTGTTTATTACATGTTTAGTCATTTTAATATTTTAATACAAATTGAGTAAAATTTTGAAATATTCCCGCTAATTTAGACGATAAACTTTATTGCTAATCAACCCAGTTAAACAGTCTACTTCCGATTCATATCGCTACAAACCCGAGTTCACTGATAAGAAGCTGATTCTACAGAGCAAGAAATACGTTCCCAAGAATGCTCTCAACGACTACATGATGGATCCCAGGAAGAGACAAAGTATAAAATATTGTATTGATGTAGCAAACACTTCAACCCGTTCCATGTTACTTCAGTGATGAATAAGCTTTAGAGAAATCCATTGAAATCACACAACTTTTTATTTTGCTGAAAATGAAAGCAAGCTGTCATGCCAGTATGGGGTAATGGGGTAATACATAAGTGAATCCGTAGCGGGTGATAAACTTGGATCAGAAACGATTTCCACCACATCCACAGATTATTTAAGCACTACAACCGATGTAACAGGACTTTCCTGACAAGTGTCCATGCACACTGTGCAACTTTTCATGGTAGTGTTATTACTGTTAGTGTGAAGGGTATGAAGTAAGCCGAGTTCAATGCTCTGGACTTTATTTACCTAAAACCTTCATGATACAGAGTGGATGAAGTAACCAATCATTCAATAATGACCAAAAATATACAAATCCAAAAGGCTTTACTGAGTGTTAGAAAGCTGAACATGAAAAGGGATCGGGATCGGTTCCCCGTATAATTCTGGACTCATTCAGGGTTAGGGCATTTGTGAGCACAAAACCTCTCAAAAATCATTGAAGCAGTCACCCAGTGATTAAGCCTGATCACAAGGTCATAGGTTTGTGTCCTGATATGACCAAGCTGCCATCTGGCAGGCCTTCGAGTGAGGACCTTAATCCTCTCTGCTCCAGATCATCATGGCTGACCCCGTGCTCGGACTCCGGATTACTAACAGCTCAGATATACAGAGAAAAGAATGACACTGTACTTCTATATTGTCATTTATCATTCAGCTGCTCCCATTAGGGGTCTCGTTGCAGATCAGCCAACAAACATGGTTTGAACCTGGCCCTTCTTGACTCATCCCTCACAATTTTATCCAGGTTTGGGACCAGGACCCACCCCGAAGTTGGAGTATCGAATCTGGACCTAGGTAAGAAGCCTAACACTGAGCCTCCAATGCCTAAAACTGCTATGAATATATTCTTCAATTATAATTGAAACATATTCACGGACAAGGAGTTCTAGGGGACTCCCACATCAAGGCTATTACTCATTCAGGGAGAGAGTTTCCTCCGGACCATGTGACGTTAGCCGACCGCATCTTTCCATACTGCTTCCTCACGAGACCGTTAGGGGGCGGCGTTACATACTCGGGGGACAGCGCTATCCGCTCCTTCCGTTTGGGTGAGCTCACAGTCCATGTGGTATGACGGAGTATTAGGGCCCATATGCGATAAAAAAAATTATTATGAAACACTAAATTTTCAAGTTTTTTCTTTTCTTCAAATTTTCGAACTCTCTTTTTTTCCTCATATTGGCCCTAATACTCGGTCGTATAATTGGCTGTAGAGCCGCGTTTGATGTGAGAGCGCTACAGTAAGTGCCTCCCATCCCACCCACCACTACGGTTAGGAAGGAAGTAACTGAGGTTCTTAGTGCCTCTGGTGAGTGAACACAAAGTAGCTAGGACATAAGTTAGCTTATGAAAGCTTGAATAAGGTTGTGTGTTTAATTACTGTATACAGGCTGGCCACAAAAGATATTGCACTTTTAATGTAACTTTTACCATTTCACTTTTAGCTTTGATTACAAAGCGGATTCACTATGGCATTGTTTCATCATGTCACAACATTATTATTTTTTTCCATCATTTTCAGCTGAGATCTTTTATTGATGACACAAGAGTCAAATCAGTCTATAAAGTCTTCTCCAGCACATCCCAAAGACTTTCTATAAGGAGTAATTGTCTAAACTCACAATCTGAGCACTGGAATGCTGGTCATTCGGTACATTCAGGTCATCAGCTGACTTTATTTTATTGCCACATAACATTGCTGTGTCTAGACCTGACCAACTCTGACCAACATTACGTACAGAGGCTTGTACAGTGGACACTATGCATGATCGAGGTGCATCGCTTCCTGT
The DNA here is from genome assembly GCA_030347435.1 of Clarias fuscus. Lineage (NCBI taxonomy): Eukaryota > Metazoa > Chordata > Actinopteri > Siluriformes > Clariidae > Clarias > Clarias fuscus. The sequence goes on along the minus strand of CM059222.1, from coordinate 22,425,240 downwards.
GGTTCTCTTCTTACCTTGACACGTCCATCGCTCTTGGATAGGGTCAGTCTGGTCTCATCAGACCACATGACCTTTTTTCATTCCAAAGTCCAATCTTTATGCTCCAAAGCAAACTGTCTGATTAGCCTGTGATTTTCTCATGAACACACAGCTATTTAGTCCCGATCCTGTGAGCCTTGGATGTGAAAAGGTTATCACTTTCACTATATATATACTATATATACTATATAGCTGTTATTTCTATTGTTGATTTTTTTTTTTTTTAACCATGCAACTTCACTTCACCAAGCGTTTAAATATCAGATCATCTTTTTTTTCTGCGCACATATATTCAGCACTATCCTTCCAGATTTTAATAAAGTGTTGGACAGTTTTTAACCCAATTCCAGTACTTTCAACAATATCCTTAGTTGTTTTCTTTGCTTGATAAAGGCCAATACTTTGACCCTTCTGAAATGCACAAACCTCTTTTCCACAAGTATTAGGGATCCATAATACATCTTCTGACATGTTTTTTTTTTAGGTAGGGTCAAAAGGATCGTTGGCGCTGAAACCTATTAATTTCTGCAGTAATGATCCAATCAAAGTTTTTAAGTATTTGCCTATTTAAATACTATTTAAATTTAAAAACAGTGCCTTATTGGTCAGGCGATGTGGCTAGATGTAGAAACATTTACATTGTGGCTACATTCATTTTCATTGGAACGCCCAAAAGAATCAACACCACTAGCGGTTGCAACATGCCCTCAAGCGACACAAGCGTATTAAAGCTGACGTGAGACAGCAGGACAGCGTATAAAGGTCACACTTGGGGTTGCTGTGACTGTTATTATTTTACCGACCAACATTTTGCACAATCATCACGCTATTGTCGCTTATCATTTTAAGTAAAGCTGGCAGTGTGTAGAAGAGGTGTGAATGTGAATGGATCTCTATGGAGACTTGGCGTATTAAAGCAGAACAGGTGTCATGTCATTCTGAGCCACAACAGTTCAAATGGGAGCAAAGCATATCTGATCTGTCAGACGTCTGACTAAAAAAGTCTGCGCTGGCCTTCAGATAAAGAGTGTGATGTATGTCATCATGTTGCCCAGCCCATCAATCTCTCTCTAAGGACTTCCATTTTAGTGCTCGTTCTCTCTCTCTAAGCAACAGGACTTCCTATTGGGAAACAGTTGCTCACGCACACACACGCACACGCACACACACACACACACACACACGCGCGCACACACACACTGCCCATTTAGAACACAAATTTGCCTTCAGGTTGTGTAAACAGACACTGGCCCTACACTGCCCCACATGCCCCCCCCCAGCCCCCCCCCCCCCCCCCCAGCCCCCCGTTACTTCACCTCTTTAAGGACAGTGTGTAGAGGTTGAGCTAAAGCTATGGATCATACATTATTGATACTGTGACCAATAGCATGCCATGATATTTTCCTCAGAGATATTTTGTGTGTCCTCGTATCTTTTTATACCACATATCCTGTATAGGGACACATCCTGTCCCAGGGGACTCGGGGCATTGGGCAAGGTACAACTTATGGGGAATGCGTGCACACACTCAGACACTCAGACACTCAATCACGCCCTACGGGAAATTCGGAAATGCCAGCTAGTGTAACCAGTATTTTTTTCGACTGTGGGAGGAAACCTGGGCACCAGGACGAAACCCACAAGCACAGGGAGAACATGCGAACGTCACATACAACACATTATGGGAGGCAGCTTGTTTGTTTGTTTAAATATTTTAAAATGTTACTTTAAAAAAATCTAGCAAACTATCTATTCATTTCTTTGTTTGATTATTTATTCATTTATTTATTTATTTATTTATCGAATACAGATTCGACATCATAATTTAGTTCTGAATATTTTAAATGATTAAATGTTAATATTTTTAATAATAGATTTTTTTTTTTTTTTATCAAATACAGATTGTACATGGCCTCCGAGTGGCGCAGTGGTTAAAGCGCTCGCCCTATCATCCGGAGATCGCTAGTTCGAATCCCGGGTGGTGCTGTAACCTCTCGCAGCCGGAGGTCTAGAGAGAGCTGATTGGCCGAGCTCTCTCAGAGGGGAGGGATGAGAGGTACTTAGTGCTCCCACATTAATCACGGCTCTACAGCCAGTCAGGGGCGTCTGTGAGCTCGCGCAACGGAGGGAGCGGATAGCGCTGTCCTCCGAGTGTGTTACGCCGCCCCCAACGGTGCGCGAGCGAGCAGTTCGAAAAGATGCGGTCGGCTGGCGTCACGTGGTTCGGAGGAAACACGTGATAGTCTTCGGCCCTCCCGGCTGAGTGGTAGTAGTAGCCTTAATGTGGGAGCCCCCTAGTGACGGGGAGGAATTGGACACGACTAGATTAGGGAGAAAATCGGGGAAAAATCGAAAAAAAAAAAAAAAAAGTTAAAAAAAAAAAAAAAAATACAGATTGTACATAATGTTGTTTTACATTTTTTAATGGTTGAATGTTAATATCGTATTTTATTATTGATTGATTGATTGATTATTTATTTATTTCTTGAATACGGATTGGACATCATAATTTTATTTGAAATATTTATTTTGTTTGAAATATTTTAAAAGGTTAAATGTTAATATTTGTAATAATTAATTGATTGATAATTTATTTGTTTGTTTGTGTGATTGTTTGTTTTTCCTTGTAAATACATTGAAAGCTGATCTGATTTTATAACTTTGTACAGACTGTATGGTTTTTAAAAAAAATCTCAATTTTAGAATTTGTTAAAAGAATTTATTGTTTTGTAATGTTAATATTATTAGTTCTTTTGCATTGATGTTATAATTTTGTACTGTTTCAAATAATTAAAAGTCTAAAAACTAATTTAAAAAATATATACTTATTTACTTACTTACAAACTTATATAAGAAAGAGCTGATTTTTTTTTTAAATGGTGTTAATTTTTATGTTTGTTTGTTTGTTTGTAAAACCTTTTGAGAAATCAATAATAGTTTTTAGATGTCATACAAAAAGTACATTTTTTCATGTTATTTTAAATAGGGCATGACCAAAAAAAAAAAAAGTTATCTAAAATCTGCTAATGCATTCAGTGTCTCACATAAGTGTCTTAAAATATTATGATGTGAAAACCTCGTCGCTAACTCTGGCGCTTGGCAGCTTGTGCAGATTGAGTTGTCGATTAAACATCGCTGTGTTGTTTTCCGGACTCGGATCGGGGGGGGGATTAGTTGACGACGCTCGCTGTGGCGATTCTCAACCTGAAAACAAAATGCTAAGCTTAGCGGCTCGATGTGTCTGAGGAATAAGAGTGTGGAGCAGGAGTCTGTAGACACACACAGTTTCTAAACCAGATATGATGGAGAACATTTCGACAACAGGTTTTCAGTGAGGTGTCCCCTTCGACCTCTTCGTGTACAGATCCCCAGACGAATCTCGCACATTACTGAGTTCTCATCTCTCGTACGAAAAGCTAGACGAGCGATCGGTGCGCGCTCCGAGGACGAACACAGACCGATATGAGAGAGGACGAGCCAGGGTCACGCACCTGTGCGCTCAGACACAACAGACACACATGTAGTCAGGTTTTCAAACAAATCTCGTGTTTTCCAACCACAAAAAAAAAAAAAAAAAACGACCCTTCAGGATTCCTGCAAAAATGTGCAGGTGTTAAACAAAAACACAGACGCTCTTCTTAACACCGTCTCAACGTTTAAACCTACTAATGCCCTAGAGGCAAGGTGCAAAACCCGAGCCGTAGCCGGCTGTTCCGGTGCCTCTGGTGTCTCAACGGAGATGACAAGGAAAAATCCACGGCATGTACTTGGCCTTGTAGTGTTTTGTGAGACATGAAATTTTCTTTTTACTTTCGTCATCGCTCATGTTTCAGTCGCTTTCAGTTTAAATGCCCATGTGGCAAAAGAAGAATTGACCACAAAGACCCTCTCGCAGTACCCGCAGGTTATAAAGAAAAGAACCTGCCGAGTGACTCGTCCTGTGTGAAACGTGTAGAGTGAGAACCGGTTAACACATGGGCGCACGTGTGCCACACCATCACTGGACGACCCTGGAACGAGTTTGTGTTTGTTTATCCTGTTGCTTCGACAGGACGGCTGTCTCGGTGTCATCATGTGTGGTCGACCGTTTGACACCTCCGACAATCCCACCGCAACACCGCTCATACACTATGAGCTCTCTCTCTCTCTCTCACACAGACACACACACGCACGCACGCATACACAAATACAACCACCCACACCAAATGAGAGCTAAATAAAGCAGCCTAAAAGCAATAAACACATGTCTTGTGTGCATGCCTAATTATTTTAGGTTCAGGGTTATTTTGGGTTGTTTTGATGAATGCTGACTCAACACACACACACACACAGACACACACACACACACAGACACACACACACACAGAAATATTCAAAACGTAATTCCGAGCTGTCGACTTTATATCACGTCAGATTTCACATTAAAGAATCGCTTCGTTTTTGCATTAAATCACAGATCGACCCTGAATTAAAAGACTTCATTAGAAATGAAAACCAAGAATTAATCTGCACCGGATATCTTGAGGGCATTCTAGTCTTTTGAACTTTTAAAAGTACCATGTAGTATTCAAGCTTAATTATCCAGACAAAAAGCAAATAATGGCACTAGAACTAGCTGCGTAAAAGGAACTCGTATTTCCGGTCTCATGTCATACAACATGACCTTCGCTAAGTGATTTGTGACGGCATCTATTTTCTTGCCTCTTTGACGTTTTCTCATTCGGCATGATGCCCCCAAATGCTTCATGTTCATCATTTAAATTAATAATCAAAAAGCATAAAATTGGCCAGTCCTGTTCACCAAAACCACACGGCAGTTTCAATGTGAGTGTCCGAGTCCATAGGTCATATTCCGTATATTCATAGGTCATATTCAGGCATAAGTCCGCATGAAATACTGCCTATGCATACATAACCTGTAATGAACTGCAACTTTTTACGATTAGATAATTGCACGGGTTCACACACTGCGATTTCAATTCCTATGTGATTAATTGTGCAGCACTGCAATCGATTCATCATTAATCAATTAACTGCTGTTAAAAATTCAACCATGTAATACAAATGCATTAACAGTTGTTTGTTTTGCATCATATTTCTCTGTAGCTCACATACAGTATATTATACACCACATGACGGCACAATGCGGTGCACGATATAGGACTTTTTTTTCCTTTTTTTTTATCAGGTCCGTTTTTTCAACATGCTTATTGTTGTTTTTTTTGGGGTGTTTTGCTTTGATTGTTTCAACCTTTTTTAGCTGCATTGATTTGTCTCACATACAAAGACAGTTTTTGTCAGTATTTAAACTGTTCTAGCAGCACAATCCCAACAAAATGATCATTATTATTTATTAATGATTTATTGGTAATAGACTGTTACGGTGTATATACTAATCATATCAGATGATATATATATATATATATATATATTAGATTCTCTATATGTTATAACACTTTAGATATTTAACATATGACCTAGTAACACAACTTCAATATGATATTTTGTCCATATCTGTTGTGCAGCCAAGGCACTTCTGCACTTGTGTAACACAAACAAGCGGGTCATCAGACAAGTATGACAACAAATATATCAGTGTCTTGATTATGAATCTCCCTCTGTTAAAAGCCCCTATAGCTATAGTGGAAAAAAAAAAACACTCAGCACAGCAGTCAGTAAACTGACCAAAACTGATAAAGCCTGATAACCTCTCCAGTTACCCTCTCATGTGTCTGCAGGTCATGCTCGAGAACATGGATTTGTCAGAAAATTACCCAATCAGACCCTGCGCACGATCGCTACAATCTCCTGGATCGCTGGGTTTTAAAAGTGGAGCCTAAGATTCATATCCAGATGATCTTTGACTGGCTGTTACAGTATGCATGCGAGTCATATCACAAGATCAATTATGTTTTTTTGTTTTTTTTTAATTATGTAGTTGTTTCAGAATGAATTCATACTGAATTTTCACATTATTAAGTGTTTTCTTGCATTCGATAACAATAGAATTTTCTCATGATAAACATTTTTTTTTCCTCATCATAAGAACAAAATGTTTCCAAGTAGTAACTAGCTGTTTCCTTATAATAACTAAATGTTTATTCAAGTAACTAACCACTTCGTTGTAATACGGGAAGTTACCTTGTAATAAAAAGATTGTTGCTATCTTGTAGCAAAAAAAAAAAAAATTCTAATATTTCCTCATAAGAACAAAGTATTTATTTGTAGTTACAGGATGTAGCAAGATGTCTTCAAATAATATGTGATTGATTTTTTTTTTCATAATTAGCTTTCCCCCCGGTAATTACAAGATGTTTTTTGTAATAACAAAATGTTTCCTTGTAATATCTAGCAGTTTTCTTGTAAAACATGGTGTATTGTAGTAACAAAATGTTTCCTTGCAGTAATGAGGTGTTTTGTTACAGCCGCAAGATGTTTTCTTGTAGGAATAAGATGGTAATTCATAGAAAATAAAAGTTTTCTCATAATAGTTAAATACTTTTTCGAAATAACGAGACCTTTTGTAAAATAAGATGTGTTCCTGTTGCAAACTCTAAGAAGACCGGTACAAAGTCCACATGCAGCTAGAAAGTTTTCTGATCACACAGTAACTCTGAATGGCCTTTCAGTTTTATCATGTGAAGGGGTAAAAGATGTTATTGAAATCTACTGTTATTAATTTCAGTTTTTCATTTGTAGTTCATGTCCATAATATTACTAGGATAGCCTTCTTTAATTGTAGAAATATTGCTAAGATAAAAATATATTGTCAGTACATGATGCAAAAAATAGTTCCTGCTTTTGTGTCCTCTAACTTGGATTACTATAATACCTTACTGTCTAGATCAGGGGTCGGCAACCCGCGGCTCTGGAGCCGCATGTGGCTCTTTCATCCCTCTGCTGCGACTCGCTTTGGAAAATAAATAATAAGTATTTAATTTAAATGTATTTTATTTTAGTTTGTTAGTTTCTTAAATGTAATTCAAAATTTGAATTCAAAATGGTGATCTTAATCATGATATTAAAAAGACATGTTGAATTTTTTTTTTGTCACTTAAAATATGTGTTTTCATTCCGGTTTCATTCCAGTTATCCGCTGACAGCACGCTCCAGTACATGCGTTTAAAAAATGACGGCACATGGCAATTTCGGTTTGCTGCAGGTGGATAATTTAAGTTCATTTTTTATTTCAGAAATACGAGTACTCATATAGACATGGAGTATTTTATTTCAAAGTGACCTTCAACCCAGCATCTTTTTTTTCCATAGTTTTTATTGCATGCAAAAATAAGATTTCATTTTCCCTGAGGCAGTTTATTGATTTCATAAATGCAACACACTATACATAGCGTAAAGGTAAAAAAAAAATATCTATGCATATCTATCTTTTCTGTGGGAAACAGGTCGAAATGGTCCATTATTTATTAGTTTAAGGTTGCCGACCCCCGGTCTGGATGTTCCACTACATGTTTAAACAAGCTCCATTTAGTCCAGAATAGCAGTATTTTCCAGAAGCAGAAGATATGAGCATATTACTCATATCTTAGAGCATTCATTTTTAAATACTACTATTGACCTATAAAGCACTAAATGATCTCAAGCCACAGTAACTGAAACAATTTCTAGTATTTTATGATCTGCTGTGCCTACTTCAATCAAAAAGTGCAGGCTATTTGTCGGTACCTCGTATAATGAAAAAATACAGCAGGGGTCAAAACTTTTTCTTACAAAGCAAGTTATAGACCAGTCTTCCAATTAATGTTTGGGACTCCAGCGTGCACTCTGCACAAATATACATCGACCTTATACATTATATGACTTTGGCCATACCTAACTGCTCTCTCTCTTTCTGAGATACCAGTGGTCTTGACCCCTTCAACCCTTCCGCACCTTCCTGATTCATCTTAATGCCCTACTTCTGTTGGAATTCTCATTGCATGGAGACCAAAGACCACTTACTGCTGCTGAGGATGGCACTGTGTTGACGTCTCGAGTTCCATGTCATAGAACTGGTTCCCTTTATGAAACTATTCATGAAACATGGACTACATTGATACCAACAGCTTTTCTGTGATGGCTTGTGACCAAATTATTTGAATATTTTTGGACAGAAATTGCCACAAACAGTTTTGTACCCACATCCCCAGTCAGAGCACAGTTAATAACCTCAACAAAATGGACTTAATGTCAACTTAAACATACATCCTGTTAGACAATCATAATTTTGACCTCAGGACACAGTATGTCCTATAGAAGGGGTCTATTTATGGTCGTGTTATCACTCAAATGATGATGGCTTCCCTTCTGTCCTCTCAGGGGGTTTTCCCTTACTCATGTCTTCTCTGGCTTGCTCACTGTGAACAAAGTGATAAATCTGATTTTAAAAAATAATTTGTCTTCTACACTGCTTATCCATTATACAAGGTTGCAGGGGGCCTGGGGCCTATCCCATGAGACTTTGGGCACGAGGAGGGGTACTCCCTGGACAGGGTGTCAATCCACTGCAGTGTGCGCGCGCGCACGCACACACACACACACACACACACACACACACACACACATTATAGGCAATTTGGGAATGCCAATTAACCTAATCTGCATCTTTGGACTGTGGGAGGAAACCAGAGAACCCGAAAGAAACTCACCAAGCTCAGGGATAACATGCCACACACAAGAGCACAACAGACTAACCACAACACCACAGTGCCAGCTCTCAAAATATATACTCACTCACTCATGGAGCCTATCGATTCAGGGCGTGAGACAGGGTACAACCTGGACAGGGTGCCAACACACACACACACACACACTACTTGCAATTTGGGAACACTGCATGTCTTTGGACCGTGGGAAGAAATCTGAGTACCCAGAGGAAACCCACCAAGCACATGGAGAACATGCAAACTCCACACACACACAGATCAGAGGCGGGAATCAAACCTTAGACCCTGCAAATCCTCTCAAAATGTATCACTCACTCACTCATCATCATCTATACCGCTTAATCCTGTATTCAGGGTCACGAGGGGGCCTGGAGCCTATCCCAGGAGACATAGGGCACATGGCAGGGTACATCTACATCTACATCTAGGCATTTGGCAGACGCCCTTATCCAGAGCGACTTACTTTTTTTTTTTAAATCTCATTACATCTGAGCAATTGAGGGTTAAGGGCCTTGCTCAAGGGCCCAACAGTGGCAACTTGGTGGTTGTGAGGTTTGAACCTGGGATCTTCTGGGATGAGACAGTGCTAACCACTACACCACCGTGCCGCCCAAAATGTATCATTTTATCAAAATTTATTTATATCCCAAATGTAACATTTTTGTAAAGCTTGTTCAAAGGCGCTATACAGATAAAATTGAGCAGGAATTGGATGCTCAAGTGAGTGAGTGAGTGAGTGATGTTTGCTCATCATAATTAAACGTTGCAATAACTGCCAAAGATGTCTTCTTGGGGATGTTATGGGGGTGTTGTTTGTTTGCATAGCAAGCATAAAAATGTCAGCATTTTTATTCTGAAACTGTGAAACTGAAAGTAAACGAAATCGGCAGGTTCATCCTGAAAATAGTGTGTGTGTGTGTGTGTGTGTGTGTGTGTGTGTGTGTGAAAAAGAGAGAGAGCGCGAGAAAGGTGTTAGATTATCAGGTCTGAAATCCTGTCACAACCCTGCCATGCCTGCAGCACCGCTCGCGCGACCCCCACAACGCCGCTCGCGCGATCTGATCCGCCGAATAACGGTTCAAACGGCTAAAAACAAATTAATGCTGAAGCAGCAGCGTGACAGTCTCACAGCAAGCATGCCGTTTCCTCTCAGTAAGTTACAATATATATATGTACATCTGTACAATTTTCAGATGGGTATATATACTGCATATTTCACGACACCTATACGCAATAACAAACATAAATACATCACTATGTTCATTGTGTTTTTTAAAGAAAATGAGCGCGCGTGGTGGCTAATTTCCGTGCTAAACTTTAGCCCTGTTTTTTTTCTAAGCGAATGACAAGTGTCGTAATTCCAGTTATCGTCACTTCATCATGGTGTAACTCAGACCTTGACAAAGTTCATTTCTATGAGTCGCCTTGTTAAATTTTACAATGTAGTTTTTTTGTGGACACATAACACATAAAACACACAGCACACACACACGCGCGCGCTGGTTAAACTTTTACGCTGCTATTCTGGTCTGAATGTGGGAAAGGAATGCTGTTCGTGAGGCTCCGTTCCAAACCGCATACTCAAATACTAAAAAGTACGCACTACTGATCTCTACTAAAACTGCGCCGCACTTACTCGCTCACCACACTGTTTAGTGCAGTAGTGCGCTAGTGCGGATTGAAACGCGCGCCCTCTAGCGTTGACAGCTGCATAGTGACTGACAGCCAGCCCCGTAGCGGAGCGGAGCTGGAGCGAGTCTGTCCGCCTGTTGAGCTAATAAATAAATAGAGTCAAAAAGCTTTGAGACAGACAACTACAAAACAAACAACAAACAGGCGATTGAAAACATTATCTAATCTTATTTTTTTTCTGACAACTCACCTGTAAAGTTGCGTCAAACAGATATGTCAGAAAACTGGCTTGAACCTGACACGCGCACACACGCGCACGCACAGTATGGACAGTTAGTTTGTTTACGAAAATAAAATAAAAAAACAGCAAAGAAGAAGAAGTCAGTATGCGATGCGATAATGGCAGCATTGAAGAACTTACCTGAAATGTGCTGGAGCATAAACGTGCAGCAGAAAACTCCGGGGTAAATATACAGAGAGAGAGAAAGACGAGGAGACAACCTGAGCTGCCCGTGTGTCCTCCTCCTCCACCAGCGGGCTGTGCACTCTTTCATCCGTCTCTCTCTCTCTCCTCTCTCTCTCTTTCTCACTCACCGCCCACTTCCGGTGTTGTTTCCTCGCGCTTGTTTTCTCGACTGTTTTTCCTATTTATGTGTTATATCCGCTAAACACTTCTCATTTACAGCCACATGTAAACGAAATTTTTATTTTTGTTTGATTGTTTGTTATTTGCTGTGAAGCACACACACACACATAGATAGGCTCGGGGTCTTAATGGGTCACGAGGAGGCGTGAGAGCGCACGCGAGACTACCCGAGCCGCGCGCGTCCGCTCCCAATTTAATAGCAATTATTCCCGGCGGCACGCGCTGTCATGGACACGAGCGCACACACGCGCGCGCGCGTGCGCCAATACGATTGATGTAAATAGGTATTTAAATTAAAGTGCAGGCGAATTTCCACTGAAAGGTGAGCAAAAAATATATATAAATGTTTTTAAAATGTATATATATATGTTTATGTTAAACTTATTACATTTCCTAACTAAATATATTTTTAATATAGGATTGACATATCAATATTTAAACGCTAAACAACATCATAATCATCTGTTGAGTGTGCATACACATATTACCTGCCTATTGAACAGGTCACACCTTTTACCATAATAACAGTGATGCACCATGTGTTCTGACTCCTTTCTATCACAACCAGCATTAACGTCCTGGTCAATTTGATCTATACTAGCTCTTCTATTGGATATGCATATTCAATATTTTTATTTTTATTTCCACTTGTGCAATTTCAATTTTTTACTTACTTACATTTTATATTTTTATATTCTTACATTTTACATTTTACATTTTATATTCTATATTTTATATTTTATTTAATTTTATTCTCTTAGGTCAGGGCAGTTGCCTAAGCATTTCACTGCATATCGTACTGTGTAGGATTGTGTATGTGACAAATAAAATTTGAATTTGAATTTGAATTTGATATGACTACACAGACCAGCCTTCACTCCCCATGTGCATCAGTGATTGTTGGCTGCCCATGACCCTGTCGCCAGTACACCGGTTTTCCTTCCTTGGATCACTTTTGGTATGTCCTGACCACTGCACACCAGGAACATTCGAAAGAGCTGCAGGTTTGGAGTTGCTCTGACCCAGTCCTCTAGCCATCACAATCTAGCCCTTGTCAAAGTCACTCAAATCCTTATCCTTGCCCATTGTTCCTGCTTCCAACACATCTGTTTCAGAAAAAAAAATCACTTGCTGCCTAATATATCCCGACCACTTTCAGTCGCCACTGTAGTAAGATATTGACAATGCAGCTATTGTGAAAAAGGCGAAATTGTGATGGCTAGACAACTGGGTCAGAGTAACTCCAAAACTGCAGCTCTGTCAGAACATACTAAAAGTGGTCCAAGGACGAAAATCTTTAAACTGGCGACTGGGTCATGGGTGGCTAAGGCTCACTGATGTGCATGGGGAGTGAAGGCTGGCCTGTGTAGTCCGATTAAATACAAGAGATTCTGTTGCTCTAATTGCTGAAAAGGTTCATACTGGTTTCATAACAAGGGTGTCAGGACACACCGTGCATCACTGTTTTGGTGGCTAAAGGGAGGACCTACTCAAAATTAATCAGGTGGTCATATTGTTATGGCTGATCATATGCACATGTATAAAACAATAGAAAAAAATACATGCACACAGAGAAACACACATAGACACAAGAGACACATACAGGGTATAAGAAAAGATCCACATACACACACAGACAGAGGTGTCGTTAGGGGCGGGTTAAATGAGTGACAAGGGAGCTTCAAAACTGTAAAGGTTTTTTTTTTGGTCAAGTTTGTGGAGAGGCCCAGAATCTCTAGCAGCGCACCCTGTATACGCACACATACACCACTTTATCACTTAATTGCTATGTACAGCTGCATACTGCGCTTGTCTGAGCTCTCTGTCTTTTCATTTGCACTCAGGATAGACATACCTCAAGTGCCCTTACACAGGACTGAGACAGATTAATCTTCATAATTAATCTTCAGAGCCTCCGAGGTGACGTGGTGGTTACTATTTAACAAGGCGTAAAGCCTATTGAGGCCAAGAACAAACATTCCAATGGTGTAAATGGGGGGAAGCAACAAATTGTAAGGTTCTCAGACCTTTACTTAATTTTTTCATCTTCGGTAAACTGTAGAAGGTCTGGAGCCTAAACAGGGAAATTAACGAAGACTGGACAAAGTCGTCATCTCCATGCTCATGCTAGTAGGTGACAAACCATTGACTCGCTTGTAGTTCGGCTCTTGTGAGTGTGTCACAACCTTTACTGTTGTGGCCTGAGGCAGATTAGCAAAGCAGTTCTCTTAACATTGTACTATATCGTCTGTTCTACTTTCATCCTTTCTTGTTTTTCTTGCATACATTTAATATGTGGTCATATAATGATAGAATAAAGATGAAACAATGCCAGCTGTGAGAGAGGGAACTAAAGAAACGTCAAACCATACTGACACAAGAGTGATTTCAGGATTCGTTTAAGGAAATAATCGTTTATGTCATTTGCATAGAGTTTACAATAAAACAAATATAGTGTGAGAGCGTTACACTTTGTCCAGGACGTTTTAATTATTCTTGATGTATTGGTTGACTACAGTAGATAAATTACTTGCCATAGAGAATAAGAAATCTTCAAAGCCGAAATCTTTTTTTTTAAGAATTGTATTTTAATACCAATATTTTTGTTATTATTGTTGTTGGTTTTTTTGCGTAACTTTCATTGATTTTTCATTGTTTTTTAAAAAGCTTTTTCATCCACCCTGTGCTTCTAGTCAATCCACATTCTTTTGCTCTATCCTAACTCGCACAACAGAGCTGTAAGGCAAAAAAAAGTAGTGGACTGAGGACTGATTTGAGAACCACTGGCCTAATAAAGGCAATTAACTACACCTAGTGGCCGTTTTGTTTTTTTTGTTTTTAAGTTGCAATCATCTACACGCTCATCTCAGCTATTGTTGGACAGACTGCAGATGTTTGATTCATGTAGCCATTCAATCTGCCTTAGGATAAATTTCCTGACATCACCCTTCTAAACTTAAAAGGAATGCCATTAGTCTGGATATGTGCTGACAAAACGTATACTAAAGTGCCCTTTGGGGTTAAGTATTCAACATTTTTTGCTTTAAAATGGTGGGAAAAAAACAACCACAACGAAAATCAAATGATCTATTTTTTTCCTCCCAGCATTATGAAATGAGCTTCATGTATGTTGTGGCAATGTGATACATCCTGTATGATTTCTTTTGATCTTTTCTAAATGACAAAAAGCACAAAAATACATATGCAACCAAGTGTTTTATTTGTTCTTTGCTTCATTATTATTAAAACAGTTCAATGTAATCCTAATCGCCCAGCTCTATGTTAAATTTTTTTCCAGCTTAAAGTGTCTCCTAAGAAAAGTAAAAGAATCACAGAAACACGTCAACATTTTATTGTTAGAAAAATAAGACAGTATCACACTTTTGGTCTCCTCTAGGTATGTTATATGGATTGATCCAAGGAGTTAGTAGACAGTGAACCCTCTTAGAAGAGTGAAAGGACGTGGGGGAGTGTTTTAACCTCTCGGGGCCCAGAATTCCCACAGCTGCCCCTCGCCATGAGGAGGGGAGGAGCCATGCATGGCAGGTTTGTGTCATCCAGACTAACATGAGTAACTGCAGGGCTTTTTTTTTTTTTGCAACAATACTTTGTAGGAATCAAAATTTTCTGCAGTTATATATCATATGTGGTTAGGACTGTGATCTCGCACCTCCAGGGTCGAGGGTTCACTCTCACGTTAAAAAAAAAAATCTGTAAACAAATATTATAGCAAAACTTATATCTTATTAAGTTAGTTTTGTTTTTGGCAATCTGACTTCATTTGCAAAATGACTTCATTTTCCAACTTGTAAATGTACTGGATAAGAGTCACAAATAGTACTCATGAGAAATAAGAAGTATAAACACAAAGGTAGCCTCCGAGTGGCGCAGTGGTTAAAGCGCTCGCCCTATCATCCGGAGATCGCTAGTTCGAATCCCCGGTGGTGCTGTAACCTCTCGCAGCTGAAGGTCTAGAGAGAGCTGATTGGCCGAGCTCTCTCAGAGGGGAGGGACGAGAGGTACTTAGTGCTCCCACATTAATCACTATTAATCACTTTTTTAATAAAAAATAAACACAAAGGTGAAGTCATTCGACATAAAGCTTCACTGACAATAGTACAGGAGGTGAATGTTGGTGTGTGTGAGCACAAGAGAGAGAAAGAGAGATTTAATGCTTCGTATAAAGTTTGGTGTGCTGATCTGAAATCAGGTTTCGCTTTGCGTCATCAAAATTTCATAGTGGATCCGTAAAAGCTACCAGAGAAATAGAGGACATTAAAGGACTTTCACTCAAGATGAAAAACCCTGGTTTTCTTCATTAAAAAAAGGTGATGGTGAGGCGGAGCTTAGCAGTGATGTCGAATTATAGAACGAGTTTATTTAGAATCCAAATATTAATTGCAGCTTTTTTGTTCGAATTATAAATTCTCCAGTGTTTTTGTTGGTGTTGTTTTATTATTATTATTATTATTATTATTATTATTATTATTATTATCATAGCTTATAGATGAAGAAGCAGGTTGATATGACAAACTGCAGCGTGAACAGTAAAGGATGGAAAAAGCAAAACAAAGCTCTTTCTTTTCCTGTGCGTGTCATCAGCCTTGCATCTTGGAAGGTGTTGAAAGTGTACACACGTTCACACACCCACATACACGCTTCACTGCTTTATAAAATGCTGACTTGGCGCAGATGTCTGGGATCGATAGCGGCATCGCAAGACTAAATCAAGCTCTAATCAAATGTTCATCTCCGAACTGCAGAGTTCTCAGACACCTTCACAGAGCTCTCTCTCTCTCACTCAATAGTCTTTGTGTGTGTGTGTGTGTGAAATGCAGAGTGCATGGTGAAACCACCACTTTTCAGTTCACATGTTTTCTAATCAAGATCGTGTGAAAATAAACCACTGGCCAATACTGACCCCTACTGGTTAACCCATGTAACTACAGCCACCAAAGACAAAACGTGTAAATTAAGCATTTCTACAGAGAATGTGTGAATCTACAAAATATGACCACATATAAAGGGTTTTTTCCTGCTCCTTTTCTCTCCTCGTCCCTGTCAGCGAAAAAGTCTTGCTCAGGAGACGTCAGCGTCAGTGCTTTCACTCTGACCTCCCAGCGGCGGCGATTACACAATAATATTCAACGAATATTAATCTCCAAGTCCTCAGTCAAAACATCATACGTTTTAAATACCAGTGAAATCCTAACCATCTGTTTTGAGTGATCAATATATCATTATAAACCGTCATCTTTCTGGATGTTATCAAGTCAAAGTGCAACTTCAGGGGCGTTCAAGTCAAACCGGGACTTTTGATTGTAAAGAACTCAGTCATGAGAGTAAAAACATCCTTTATTTCTCTATATAATCACCTGCTACACTAATGTACTCATCCCAATGTTTCACCAGTACTTGCACACCATCAACGTTTTCTCATTACCCCAGAGCCATGATCAGACTGCCTGCTTCACGTCTTAAAACGCTGGCCCCCCAGGAACTCCTTTACTGGGCCAAACATGTGGGAATGGCTTGATGCGAGGTCAGGACTGTACAAGGGCTGTGCCAATTAAGTAGTGTTAGTGAATAACTGTGTGTACAGTTCCCACAGACAGATTTGTCACTGAATCTTCACAGGAACGACTGGGATTATCAATTCAAGATTCAAAAAACTTTATTAATCCCAGAGGGAAATTGCTTATTCCTGATTACAGTTGATCACCCTTGTTATCAAGTAGAAAGGATAAATAAATAAATTCAATAAAATATAAAGAACTCAAACAGTAAGTACCATATTGCACACTAAGTTAATACAAGAGCATTTGTAAATATTGCACATTAAACTAGTATATGTATGTAATATTGTATTACATATTTTATTGAGATAAATATTAGAATATTGCAATTGTCATATTATTAATACAGGTAAGTATTATTGTCCTATTGAATTATCATTCATGGACGTACAGCCTTATTTAAAACGTTTGAGATTGTCTCTTATATTATTATTATTATTATTATTATTGTTTACCATGCTCACTCTATGAACACATTGAGTGGAGGAGCAGCAACACACAGGACAGTCAAAGACAAGGCTGCCACGTTTTCATGGTACAGTAGATTGCACTTGTTTAAAAATGCCAGAATGTTATCTCAAATCATTGGCATTAAATCATTTAAATCCAGATCTGCAAACAAAGGCAAAGTGCAAGTACCGGTAGTGTGTCTTTGAACCATGTTAAATATACTGCAAAGACTTGGAGATGAAAAAATGGACGGAGTAATCTTGTGTGTACAGGATAAGGCTGTGAGTTTAAAACCCAGCATGAACAAGCTCCTTCTTCTGTTCGATTTAGAGGAAGACCCTTCAGGTTAAGACATTAGCTGTATGCTACACCCAGTGTGTCTAACTATATCTGTACAGGTCTGGTGTGGACACAGGGGACGCTCTGACCCAGTTGTCTAGCCATCACAACTTGGCCCTTGTCGAAGTGGATCAGATCTTTACATTGACCCCAACAACTCTTTCAACACATCAACTTTAAAGACAGACTGCTTACTTGCTGCCTAATGTATTTCACCCCCTGACAGGTGCCTTTGTAATGAGATAATCAATGTTCTTTACTTCAATGGTTTTCAGTGTTATGAAAACCATTCAACTGGGTTATTAGAGATTAATTAAAGAACCATTAATGGTTACTCAATTGTTCATTTCAGAAAGAGGTCGAAGTAGTTCCACGTTAAAATGACAATGGATGTACATTACTGGACCAAACTGGGACACCTCTGAACAAACCTTGAACATAATAGACCACTTTTCTTTTAACAGTTTCAGGATTCTTTTACGCTCAAGAGATAAAAGCAAGTCAGAGCCAAAGTCGGCAAAATGGGACAATTTTTCACACAAAACTCTTTTTAAAACTTTACAACGTTTGAGTCAAGAGAACTGAGGCAGGTTTAATGACAGATTGCTCAAACCACATCCTGATTTAGCTTTATCTCCATCACTGTTTAATGTATTTTATTAGCTATATATATATATATATATATATATAGATATATATATATAGATAGATAGATAGATAGATAGATAGATAGATAGATCGATAGATAGCATTTACACCATGTATATGGAATAGGTGCATGAAAATTAAAACAGCACTGTGCAAAATTAAAGATACGTTTATTATATGAACCATAGCATGTCTTGAGTGAAGTAACAGTACTAAAAAAGTCTTGACTTTTTTGACATTCAGTCTAGTTCCTGAACCTGAACCTATATATATATATATAGAGAGAGAGAGAGATTTGTATCTTTAGATATATTTTTTGTATTTTTAATTTAATCTACGTCATTTATTTCAATATGAAGAAATGAGGAGGAGATCTCAGTGGTAAAGAGATTTGCACTGACCTTGTCTATTTATCTGACTGTAATGAAATCCTATCCTGGTCCTAAATGTGTTCTAGTAGTAATGCTACATGTGTACAAACAGATCCTAGTAGCTGCATTAATAATAATAATAATAAACAACAAATTAAATGTTCCTGAAATAAAAATGCAAATGGGTGCAGAATTACATACTGTATACACTGTGAGAAAAGTAAAAAATGAAAAGCTTGCATTCTGTGTGCTTAAAACCTTGCTAAATAAGTAAAAAAAAAAAAAAACACTGCATGAATCCCCAGCGATGTGTGCATGTGTGTCTGACTCAAGGAAGACAATAGCTGATGTACGCAATTGATTTTTTTAATTAAAAGTTAGGTAGCCACTGTACAGAGAGCTTACAGGGAAGGAAATTTACAACACAGAAACAGTACTGATCATGGTCATGCATTCAGCAGTCAGACGAAATTGCTAAAGAAAGCATAGAGTTAAACGACCGTAAATTAAAAAGGTCTTAATAGGAAGAATAAAAGACGCGATTATACAGACCTCATCCTGACATTGATATGGAAGCTGTTTACACAGTTAGAAGCTTGAAATATTTCACTAAAACATTATTACTGCAAATGTAAAGACAGAGAACATCTTCTCCTTTTATCAGACTCAAGCTAAAGTATTTACCACGAGGGATTTATTATATCCTATCCCCATATTACATCCCATCCCCTACCCATTCCTTTACTGGTGTAAATGCTCAAGGCGTCAACTTAAAAAGACTGACGTTTAACGGCTAGCGAAGTGACGCAGTCGAGGTTTCTCTCCTTCCAAATATGAGGGGGACACAATAACACCTGTCATTATTGTACTGTAAATACTGATCACTAAACATAATAACACCCTGAGTAGCAACTGGATCTAATCGAATGAGACGATTCGACGATCTCAACGATTGATCGCGAGAGCTGCTGCTGCTGCTGCTGCTAGAACTTGTCTCTCACACACAAACGCACAAACACATAGAGAACAGGCATGAAACCTCATAAGGCAAGGTGAATACAGCATTCATAAAGAACGGACAAAAACCGGTGGCAGGACGTACAGAGGATAAAACACAGTTAGCTCAAGAGGCATCATTTTTCCCCATGACACATATACAGCGTTAGCTTACATGGAAAATAAATCATTGCACAAAGCCAGAGTGACGCATAATACACTTTCTTAGATTATTTTAAAAAGAGTACAATAAAACAAGGATTACATAATAACATACTAGGTAAGATTCTCTTCCTGAAACTAAGAAAAATAAAATAAAATAAAAATCATACCTATTTGTGCGGCAATATGAACAAAATGGCACTCGTTCTCAGTACAAAGCTGTAATTAACTCATGAGCTTGCTTTCTTTTTGGATGGTACCACTCCAAAGAAAGAAAGAAAGAAAAAACAAACAAAAAAAACATTTGTTTAAGGATTTTATAGATGTGAATTTGCTTTAACACTCCACCAACCCAAGATTAAAATCGTTCAGAGTGCAGAGAACACATGATGAGTATAGGGATCTAGTGAAAAGGGTTAACAGTGCAAAGAGTAGCACCTGTCTGAGAGCCATACGTAAAGACCAAAACATCGCTCTCTTTCTTCTCACATGGCAGAAACAGCTAGAAGTAAAAGGCTAAATGCGGCTCGTCTTCTCAGTCCGAGCGCGTCTCACATGGGCGAGGCCACGTCCGTGTTCATTTCCATGTCCAGAGTGAGAGAATCTGCGAAAATAAATGAGAATCCGTTGTGATACTCAGATAGAAACGACCGTTTTTATTTGTTAAAATATCACAGGTGGTGTGTGAGGTTCTTAACGCCCAGCGTATGGTACACCGGTTCAGGTAGAGCGTGGTGAACAACCCGCACAAAAATGTGAAAAAGTGACCGGCAAAATAGAGAGTTATTTTTAACAGACTCGTACGTCTGTCTTTTGGGAAATCAGACCAGCTTTGGAGAAATTGCAGCACAATATTTACTCTCTTTTCTCATTTGCTCTGACAGTAATGCCAGCTCTAATTAAATGATATATAATCACAGGTTTAATATTAATATGCTCGTCCTAATACTTTTCAATAGTAACAGCTCATGAACAGGTGCTTGTACAGTGGACAGTCCATGTTAGTAAGTGTGTAAAAGGCTTTTAAAGCTTATGCTACGAGATATTTATCTTTTTTTTTTTTTTTTTTTGGAAGGAGTCTCCAGTGTCTGTGCTTTAGTCAAAACAAAAGCTGTAACTTATTGAAGAAGTCTTGTACTTTCGTAGCATTTGTTGTTTCCCTTCAACTGTCAAGGGTTTAAAAAAAAAGTGAGGGAAAGGAACCATTATAATTTAAATACGACAAGGAGCTTGTTTCATTCATTTCAAACCTATTTCTTTTGCTTTTAGTTACGTTTCCTATTTTTGTATTGGCCAAAGTAAAAAAAAAATAATAATAAAAAAAAAGCTAATTAGATTTCACCCCTATTTTGACTAGTACTCTACCAGTCAAAAGTTTGTCCACCACTCCTAATTCTGTGATCTTCCTGGATTTTTATTACTTCCTACAGTACGTTGTAAAAGCAATGCTGAAGGCATGCAAAATATGCAATAATCTCCTTTGAACAGTTGATGTTGCGATGCGTCTCCTACTTCTGCACTATAAAGCTTCATAACGGCTCTAATCTGAGGTGCTGTTTGTTAATTGGTGACTGGAACTCTATATGAACAGAGGTAAGTTTTGGTCTTGCTTTCCTGGGAAGGTCTTCATGAGAGACAGTTTCATCATCATTGCAAATGCACTTGGCAATCCTGTTCTTGTGAGAACTGATCCAGAACAACTAACCTTCATGTCTTAAAATAACAACAAACTGAACAAAATTAAATAAAACATTAACCATGCTGTTATAGGGGAAGAACCAATTTCAGTGTGGTATCTGTAACTACGCTTCATGCCGGGCCACAACACAGCACCCTGTCCATGATTATTTTTCTAGAGCTGCGTGTCCTGTTGTTATTTTATTCCTTGTTTCCAAACACTATAGATGATGTGTTCAGTCCATATTATATTAAATTAAATGTATATAAAATAACTGTGAATTTTTTTTTTTTTTTTTTTATATATACTGAAACTGTACTTTACACTCTAGTGCATTACACAGCAGCATTTAAATGCATATACAGCATAAATGCAATATTTTTATAGCAGCTTAAGTGTGATGTGTGTGTGTGTGTTACCGAGAGGTCCAGGGTTGGCCTCAGCCTCATTGTGCATCAGAGAGTCGAGGGTGCGAGGAGACATGGGGAACAGGTCGGCAGTGTTACCCGAGTTAGTCCTGTAATAAAAAGCAAACACATACACACACTGATGAGAAAAGCTACACACACATGCACACACACACATGTAGTTGCGGGCACACACACATGCCTTATGATAATGCTCTTTCCCTAAAACCCACCCACAATGCGTCATGTTCATGTACAAAAATGGATTAAACGCATTTCCAGTCAAACACTCTAAATAAGGAGAAAAAGGAAAGGAATGTTAGTCAGAGGTTTGGTACAGGAGGCTGAGTCAGAAAAGGACTAAAGGAAACTTTTATTATTTTTTTAAGCAAATGCCAGTGACATTACGTCAAAAAATTAGGCCAAATTGGTTAATAATATGTCCAGATCAACTTTTAAGACCAATGGATTTTTTTCCCGCTCCATTCTACACTCGGTTCTTTTGTCAACGTAAAAAATAAATAAAAAAATCATGGATTCAAATCCAGCGGAAAAAAAAAAAAAAACCTCTGTTCTGGACGTCAAGCGCTTTGTCGTCATGGCAGCAAGTTATTTTCATGACTGTTATTAAATCACATTTGAGCAGCACACATGTTCGTGAGGATTGTGTGGAAAAATGTCAAACCTTTTCATTACGACGTGAATCACAGCTCTGAGGACGTACCAGCTTCGTTAATTTAACTCTATACAATCAGTGTTACTCAATTAAAATATGACATGATGCCTGAAATTTATTCACACAATGAACAGATATGACAAACAAAATGTGTGCGCACACTTGTTATTGTTTTAGCAAGAAACGGCCCAAAAAGTGGTGGAAACAGTTTGTCCTGCTGCAGCACTGGCATAATGCCGGTGAAAAAAAGAGGCCGCGTATAAAACGGTGGTGATGTACGGTTACTGTGCCATAAAGCTTGCGTAATGAGAGAATGAGCTGCTGAAGTGTGGCTTAGTGTCTGGCAAAAAAAGCATTACTCTCAGTGGCAAATCAGTTCTTAAACACTGAGACAGAGAGAGACTGTAGCCATCCGTCTGACGAGCCATTTTACTGAATGAGCCTCCTTCACCAGAGTCACACTCTCACACACTCACAGAGAACATAATGTGTGAAACGAACCTCAATGGTCCTTAATGGTCATAAACAGAAGAAATTAGTAAGAGAAAAAAATATATACACAAGAAACAGTCAAGCCTCTTTTCCTGTAAGGGTGAGTTAGTGAGAAGGTTAAATAATGAAAACTACGAGGGGCGCTCAAGTCAAACCGCGACTAGTTATCAGAGTAAAATCTCCCTTTATTTCTCTATATAATCCCCTGCTACACTAATGCACGTATCCCAGTGTTTCACTAGTGCTTGGATACAACCAAGGTAGAAAGTTTTCTCAGTCTCTCCAGAGCCGTGATTGGACCGCCTGCTTTACTTCCACAACGCTGGCCTTTAATGAACTCCTTTAATGGCCCAAAAATGTGGAAATTCAAATTAAAATTGTACTTTTTCTATAAACTAGCCGTAGATTTTCAAGGATCAGGCGTTCCGCTCACTGAATGTTCACGATTAAGACTGCAGTGGGCTCCGAGACAGACACCTCGACCAGGATCGTCATTCACAGATGGGACGCCCTCTTTAAATAGCTGGCACCATTTAAATGCTTTACTGAGACTAAGTACTGTGTGCTTGAAGTCTTCTGTAAACGTAATGTGTTTTTACATCTTCATTCGTGAAATGATGAAATTTTATCATGAGTCCTGGTTTGACTTGAACGCCCTTCGTAATACACACAAAACGGATAGGGAAAAAAAGAATGAAAAGAAAATGATGCACGTTGCTATAATAAACTCCCATAAAAATGCTTGTTAAAATGTTGCACAAAATAAAAGAACATACTGTGCTCCAAAAACTAAATGAGTGCAAAATAAAGGGAAAGCAGTCCAATGGGTCAGATCATATCAGAGTTCAGTTGCCCATGTCGCACATTTTCTTACCCGATATTTGAACAATTTGATGATCAATAATAATCAATTAATCATTAATGGTAAATAGATGCCCTTTAAATTTTAAACAGTTATAGTGGAACAGTTCCAACTAATTAGTTATGGGAGACAAATTAATGTTGTCCATACAGATTGAACAAAGCAAATAAATAAATAAAGACAGTGTTTAAAAAAATCTTTGTTTGTCTTTATTCAGAAATGAGCCTGCTAACACTACAATGTCTAACATTAAGTACTAAATAAATAAATAAATAAATAAGTGATGAGTTTATATACAGTCTTGATCATTAACGTCTCTGCATCAAGTTCAAAACACCTGTACGGCTATCAGTTAATCTGTCAGTTGACTACCTGCTAGTGAGGGAGCGATAAGACAGCTTCTCTTTGTACTACCTGTTTTTTTTGTTTTTTTTTATCATCATGACCTATACACACCTGCGTGTTCATGATATAGAAAACGAAGCACATCGCATCACTCTGCATGCATCACGGCTGAAACATACAGGCCACATCACAAAGTTTGCTTTGCTAAAGAATCAGACGTGAAATCTGCTGTACTGGTGAACTCGGACAGCGAAGTGATGGCGTTAATGCAGCTATTCCTTTAAAGCATTTGGAGCACAGCACAGACAAAAGCCTGTTGTGATGAAGCTACAGGTACTACATACATGGAACGGGTGAGGAAAAGGAACAGCGGCAGAAGAGCATGGGGTTTCAGTAACGGTATTATTTCACACGACTCTCTGTTATATCTCAGTATATTGACTCATGATGGTTTCAGCTCTGCAGTGTTAGAGCACTGATCAGGATGAAGTGTTGGAAAGGAGAGAACCTTACATCACACACATGCTGGAAAAAAATCAAACCAGATTTTACATAGTAGGAGCGTTTACATGGACGCTGATAATCCACTAATTATCAGAATATCAGCCCAATCGAGATAAAACTTCGTCATGTAAACACCACAACCGGAACATGGACCGGAATATGAATGAATTTCCGATGGGAATGAGAGGCGCTGGTGTAAAACCTCCCATCTCTTGTTGGAGTAAATATATTCTTTCTGCACGTCTGGACTCCACGACAGGGTAACATCAACTGACTTGACATGTTTCCAGGAAAGATTTTTGCCTCCGTTTGCCTCTAATCAGTGAACGTAAAAGTTTCATTTTGGTTAAAGGCTTTGAGCATGGAACCGCACATCTTATCGGATCAGCATCCATGTAAGCACTTAAAGTGAAATCTCTCCGATGAGTTCGATCGGTTTAAAGAAATATTGTCCATGTACATGTTAAAAACAAACATTCCAGTGTTAACAGGCAGTTGCTGTGGGAGTGTTTTATCACTGTTATGCAAAACAGAGACGCATAAAGAGTAACTCTCTTTCTCTCACTCTCTTTCTCTCTCTCACACTCACACACACACACACCCCAACAGCTCCCTAGTGCCTACCCAGGGAAGCCGTTAGCCAGCAGTTCGCTGTCCGGAAGGTCCATGAAGATGGAAGGACACCTATGGAAAGAGGTCAGTTTACAGCCTGTGCGCGCACACACACACAACATGGACAGCCACACAAACATAAGTCCACACACACACACACACACACATACACCCACCATGTATGCTTACTCAAACACAAGCGCACTTTAAACTTTTTTTTTTTTTTAAGTTTTGTTTTCACATGTTTGTGTTTTCTCCATGCAGTCCGACCTTAATAACATCAGATTACCCGTCACTCCTGTGTGTGCCTGACTTCTAAGCCATTTCTTTTTCAAAGTACAAATACAACAATATGCCCTGGCAGGTGCTTACAGTTTGCTCATGTTTGTTTCCGGTTTGTTTTGTCACATCCCTATCATACACTTCCACCCACTGTCATGTAACGGATTATAACATCATTAGTCCTCCTCATATGTCCCGAGTTCCCCTGTGCTGAGAAGTGGAGGCGGGAGGAAAGCTTTCTGTCTTTGTCTGAGACATTTATGGAGAAAACCTCTTTCTGTTTTGTTTCTCAGGACAGAGCAAACAGCTGGATGGTGAATGGGAGATTCCAGACATTGTGTCTGACACACTCTCTCGCTCTCTACCACACACACACACACACACAGAGAAAGAGAGAGAGTGAGAGAGAGAGAGAGAGAGAACAGTAACGGCCACTTACGGAGTGACGCAGATGAACTTGGTCTTCAGGTATGGCTGAGTGACTGAAAAGAAAAAAGCAAACATAAATGTTACCTTTAGAAACCATTACTTATGCAGACACAGATGAACTAAGTAAGCTTGTCATGCAAACACTGCGTCCGTGTTTTCTTTTCTTTTCTTTTTCACTTTTTGCATAAAACTTTTTTAGAAAGCAATCCTGTGTACATGCAGATTTTCCTGGCATTTTCTACAAGGGTTTTACAACAATAAAAGCTTTTCAATAATAAAAAAAAAAAAAAAAGTACATTCTGTCACAATTCCTAAGCATTTTTGAACATACTGTTTCCAGTTATTATTTAAGTTGGATATTGTGTGCATATAAATCAAGTCTTTCTCAATAAATAATTTCACTTCTCCTTTTATTTTCTCCTGAGAGAGAAACAGACCATGTGGTCAGGACCATTTTAGTTGTACTGTAAATTCCCCATTCTTTTTTTTTCAGTCCGTTCCCCCCCCCCCCCCCCCTTTCAGACCTGTTCCTGGGAAAGTGGAGCGACTTTGAGACAATGGAAACAAATTTTACAAGCCTTCAGCAAAGCTAAGATGAAAAAAATAATCTAATCAAGTATGATTGAGTCACAACTCATCAGAGCAGAAATGGGAAATTAATAACTGTTCAGACGACACGTAAAACAATTAAATGTTACATGATGATAAATATATCCATAAAAATAACAATAACCCAACTCATTATCTAATTTAACTGAAGGGTGTACAAACATTTGCATTCAACAATACATATACAGTGGAACCTCGGATTGCGAGCAACTCGATTTACGAGTGTTCCGCAAGATGAGCAAAGATTTTTTTATACATTTTGACTTGAAAAACGAGTGCCAAGTTTTTTGACACCGACACACACACACACTCTCGCGCCTTTACACCCCCCCCTCCCCGGCTTCACACATACACACACACTCTGCTCTACACAGAAACTCTGCTCTGTCGCGATTCTTTTCAAAGGTAAGGTGCTGCTTCATTTGTTTTTTGTTTTTTTTACTTTACAGTAGTGATTCCATTAGTCTGCGCTCACGCGAGTGTCATTAGAGAGATTTCTTTTGTCCCGTTAAAACAGTGTTTCCGTTGTGAAACTTAAAAAGCGAGGTGGGGGGAGGGAGGAGGAGTTTTACTGTGTAAGACGAGGCGAGGGGCTAATTCCACACACACACACACACACACACACACAAATACACGTCGTCTGCGCGCACAAACGGAACACGGAAACATCTGTTGGGATTTATTTTAACTTGTTTTAAAGGTAAAGTGCAGGTTAATTTGTTTTAGTTTTACTTTATATATTGTATTAATCATTTTTCTGTATTTATTTTTTTTGGCTGTGGAACGAATTATTTGAGTTTTCATTATTTCTTATGGGAAGATTTGATTTGGCTTACGAGTGTTTTGGAATACAAGCCCGCTTCCAGAACAAATTGTGCTCATAATCCAAGGTTCCACTGTATATAGCTGCGCAGGTATCTTTTTGAACACCTTCTACTCTAAAGCATCGACAGGGCAGTGTGTGTGTGTGTGTGTGTGTGTGTGTATGTGAGGAAAAGACACCTATACCGCCACATCCGGATACGTCCTGGATGTCTGCATCAGGCTGAGCTTCTGGCCTGCAGTACTTCCCGAAAGCCTCCTCTTTGGGGATGTCGGGGAAAAGGTAGACGAGTGGAGACACCAGGATGTTTGTGGCGTCCATGATCTTGTATCCCATGATGATTTCGGCGAAGGACATGCTGTTCAGCTGCTGCTTGGTGTATGGCTCCACTGACTGGATCTGGGTCTTACCTAAAATAAGAGAAAAAAAAACAAACGCGAACAGCGTTCTGAAAGCAGGCGCTCATTAAAAGAAAAAGGGACGACAAATCAGGGGCAGGGGTTTAAACCTGGGTTCAACACGCAAGACTCACCACTGATGTCCTTCTCCACCCAGGTGAATGTGATCCCACCTTCTTTACTGCTCTCACTGAATCGCAGCAGAAATGTCCCAGGAGGCTTTGGGCTTAAGATGGCCCTCTCTCTTTCCTTACTGATGAAGCCCATGATATACCTGTTACACACACACAAAAAAAACAGTATATATAGACAAATGCTCACTAAAGCTGTGAATCATGGGTAGACAGGTTGATTTGATACCTTTTTAATGATTTAGATTTGATTCAATAGCACCAGCGTTTAATGTATTGATTGATTTGTCTGTACTGAATTTCTTACAGGTTTTTCAAGTATTAAAACTATTTAAAGTGAAATGCAGTGTAACTTGTGGAGGCACATGTTCTCCCTGTGGTCGGCTTCCTGCGGGGGCTCCAGTTTCCTCCCACATTCCAAAGACATGCAGATTAGGTTAAATTGCATTTGTGAATGTGTGTGCCCTGTGATCGATTGACACCCTGTCCGGGCTGTATCCTGTCCCGTGCCCAAAGTCTCCTGGGATAGGGTCCAGGCCCCCTGTATCAGGATAAGCGGTATAGAAGATGAAGATGTGTAGTAAAAGAAGAAGAAGAAGAAGACGAGTAAAATGAGAGTATTTGTTAAGTACAAGCAGTTTGGATTTTCTGCAATAGCTTTGGTACATTTCCAAGAAATCTGTCAACATTAGACCATTTAAGTTTATTTAAAATTTATTTCAAGCTTTATATAACGTTATAAAGCATGAATCGAAAGTTACTCAAAAACTGACTCATCGATTCAAAGAATCAAATCGACCAAAAACTGATTAAACTGCATCATCGATTTAATTGCACCTCCTTTGTGCTCAAACACAGGAGCAAAGTAGGAACAATGTGTGCCTTTGCTTATTGTTGAGAGGAATGTGAGATTGCAGCAGAGCAAGTATTCATGTTTACTGAGTACAATGAGAGCGCAGTGACGATGTAGAGCGAGTCCAGTGGGAACGGTGAGAGTGCAGTACGAGGGTGCAGTCTGTGCACTCACCCCTCATTCCACAGAGCCAGAATGTACTTCTTTACCAGGTCGATGATGTTGTCCAACCAAACCCAGAATGAGAATCCTTTTCCTGCCATGTTCTCCTGCAAAACAAACACACACACACACACACACACACACACGCAAAGTCAAAGTTAAACTTGGCTTGGTTTAGTTTGCAATGGGTTACGACTCAAAAAGATCTGTGGAACAGGAGCGTACTTTGCAAAACTTGGCCCAAGTGATCTGGCAACCGGAGTAGTTCACACAAGGACCTAAGGGAAGAAGGAGAGATCAGTGTGAGCACTAGTTTGGATAAAATGAATCATGCTTTTTGCAGACATGAACAACTTTTTTTCTGTGCCAGACTAGGGCTGTCAAATTTATTTAACATTTTACTGGAACTTTAAGGAATTTAATAAAAAGTGAAAAAAAACATTTAAAAAGTATATGAGATATTGATATTAATTTAAATTAATGTTTTTCATTAAACAAAAGTCTTTTATTTGCTTGTAGGTGTATAAATTTTAACAGCTTTGATTCTGAAAGGTTCACATCTCTCTCTCTCTCACATACACACACAAACAACACACACACACACACAAACAACAACACACAAACAACACACAAACAACACAGACACAAACAACACACACACACACACAAACAGCACACACACAAAAAACACACACACAACCACAAACACACACAAACACACACAAACAACACACACACACAAACAACACACACACACAAACAACACACACACACAAACAACACACACACAAACACACGCACACAAACACACGCACACAAACACACGCACACACACACAAACACATACCGAGCAGTTTCTCAGCCAGTGTGGTGAGCTGCTCAATAGTCAGGCCTCTCTTGGTTGTAGAGGAAAACTGCCAGCTTAGAACTTCAGCCACTTGATCCCACGTACCCACAGGAGGCTTTGTGAAGAAATTTACATTCTGAAAGGAAAAGAGAAAGAATTTTAGCAAAAAAAAAAAAAACAGATTAAATCATCCATTCAAGGAAAGCAAAAATCATGAGAAGGCAATACTGTTTCTCAGTCACCTTGGGATGGTTGGTCAGCATGTTGTACCACAAAATGGACGCCCAGGCATTGGGCATCTGGCAGATGTTAGAAATGACTACAACAGGAAGAGAGTGTGTCTGTAGAGAAAACATAATGAGAGAAAATGAAAGTTGCTGATTTTGTATACACACAGCATAGATGTGGCTACCTTGATTAAAAGTTGTGTACAATATGAGAGTATGAAAACAGGACACCTGACTAGCACGAGCCCTGCGAGGCAAGGTACATAAAGCTTATATGTCTAATAGTAACAAGCTTTCAGACATTTGTCTCCTACAATACGTTAATGTTCTCGGTTTACGTCATCACATCAAACACGTCTCATTTGACAGAACAAATCCGGGCCTTTTACAGAGCTTTAATAGGTGAAGAGCTAACAGTGGGCACCGTAGAGCCAGACATTAGTACAAGCTCATCAGCACTGAGCAAACTGCACCAGTCACCAGGAGTCATAAAATGGAAATTAGTGCAGTGACGATGTAGAGCGAGTCCAGTGGGAAGGTTCAGAGTACAGTCAAAAGTGCGGGGTAAAACTTCTGCTGCCAAGTAACACAGAACTCGTACGTCTGACGGTAACGAGCTTGCAGAGCATTTGTGTCATATGTTAATGTTCTTGATCTGGGTCATCACATTCATCACGCATCACTCCTGTTACAGAGCTTTAATAAGTCAAGCGGCACCATAGCGACAGCCATTAGCACAAGCTCATCAGCATTCAGCAAACCGCACCAGTCACCAGGGGGCATGAAATGGACTTAATAACCAATCAGCTAAAAATCTGCTTTAATGCGTCAACATGATTTATCCTAAGTGCCTCCGACTGTACGCCCCGACGGGACTGCTCTACGAATTTATGA
Organism: Clarias fuscus; assembly: GCA_030347435.1. Taxonomy (NCBI): domain Eukaryota; kingdom Metazoa; phylum Chordata; class Actinopteri; order Siluriformes; family Clariidae; genus Clarias; species Clarias fuscus. The sequence continues at coordinate 22,394,487 of CM059222.1, read as the reverse complement.
CGAGGGTCACGATTCAGACATCTTCCCTAATTTCTCATTTTAATGGCCTGGCGTTTAGATTAAAATGCTCCAGTTTGTACGTGTCTCACCTCAAGGTCGATTTTTAGGCCCTGGTGGTACACCTCTGTCTCGAAAGTGATGAGATGAAGTTCCTCAGTGACGATCAGGGATGCCTGCAGTGCGGAGGAGATATTCTCTCAGGTTAATCCCTAATACAGACTGGTAACTTGACAATGATCTCACTGATACTTAGAGCAGATTACTTACGTCACTGTTGGTCCGGCCACCGTTGCCACACCTCTGTTCTCGCAGAGTCTGAGGAACAAGAGTGAGCAGTGAGAACTATATTTCACACGACGTAATATAAGATAACTACAGTGAACTAAACCGGGGGGGGGGGGGAATGTAAGAATTTTCCTTTAAATAACACTAGCTGCTACAGCATGCTTATTAAATCTCCCATGGTGCGTCTGAGATGCTCACCAAGTGTTTGAACTCAGCTGACAGGCTGCCATTGTTGGACTCTTCCATGTTCATCACCTTGGTGTTTGTACCCAGGATGTTGAACTTGCGTGATCTGGATGAAGAAAAAGAGGAGTGTTTAGGACTTGGCACAAACATAAATAAGTCATATAATTTCTACAGAATCTATTGCCTTGGCACTCCACCTAGTCTCGCTGCAAAGGATTTGTTGGCCACCATATTGATATTGATCATGTTGTTCAATAAATTCATATAGATATTGATCATGTTGTTCTATGAATTCACATCAGTATAAATCATATTGATAAATTCATATCGAAATCGATCATGTTCGATAAATTCAACTTGTGGGTTCACAAAAGTTTAAAAAGAGTTTTCTTTGTTTTTGTTTTGTTTGTTATCGTACATTTTATTTGATTTGTACCTAGGCGGCACGGTGGTGTAGTGGTTAGCACTGTCGCCTTCCACCGCCAGGGTCCGGGTTCGATCCCCGGCCAGGCTCGATTCCCGTCTCTGTGTGCATGGAGTTTGCATGTTCTCCCCGTGCTTGGTGGGTTTCCTCCGGGTACTCCGGTTTCCTCCCACAGTCCAAAGACATGTAGGTTAGGCTAATTGGCGTTCCCAAATTGCCCGTAGTGTGTGAATGAGTGAATGTATGTGTGTGTCTATGCCCTGCGATGGATTGGCATCCTGTCCAGGGTGTACCCTCCCATGTGCCCTAAGTCTCCTGGCTCCAGGCCCTCCGTGACCCTGAATACAGGATTAAGCGGTATAGATGATGAGTGAGTGAGAGTAAAGCAACCGGTCACAAGGTGATACTGGTGTCAAAAACTATAGGGATTATATTCTTATGATGGTCACCATTTCAGAAAACCTGAAATTACCCATCAAAAAAATTACCCATCAAAAAAATTACCCATCAAAAAAAACCTGCATGAAAATATTTTTTTCTTGTGCAGTTATTGTAAATTTGTAATGATTTATTAAGTCAACATGTCAGACGGTGATACTGTTGTAAAAACAACAGGGGTTCTATTCATATAATGATGAAGTAAACGTGTTAGACAATTCTACCCTTGAAAAAAAACAGTATTATATTTTTTTGCAGTGCTAACACTATTTAAAACTATAGGTAGGAAATACTGAGGAAGTAATACAGACTGATACAACTTCTGTAATGTTTTGTATTAGTTGTATTAGTCTGTATTACTTTCTCAATATTTCCTACCTATAGTTTTAAATAGTGGTTGAAATAAGTTATTCTGTAATTTTTTTCCTTCCTTGCCAGTATTTCATAACACTTTATGTCATGTCAGATGCAAAATTTTAAGTTACATATGACTAGAAAGCTTGATTTATATATGTATGCACTTTAGTACATACAGTAAATATATACACACAGTATCAAATAAAACAAAGGCGTAACACAACTGACTCACCCTCGGATGGCTGCGACATCTCCAGACTCCCTGAAGTTCAGCAGAATTAACAGCAGTTAATATATTATCAGGTAACAGTAACATCAACATTTGATTTAGTCTCAGTTTGACTGAAAGCATGTACTCACTTGTCGATACAAACTTTGATTTTCAGCTGGTAATTTAGTTCTGGGAATTTCACCAGTAACCTTAAAGAGAGGTAGGGGAAAAAAAAATCATCATTCTAATCTATGGTATGTTCATGTATATATATATATATATATATATATATATATATATATATATATATATATATATATATATGTGTGTGTAAGTGGCTGTTTGGGAGATAAATAAAATCTTACCGAACTTTGTTGGTGAACTGAACTCCTGTCTTTATGACCAGAGGTCTGTCAGGGTGCATTGGCATACAGGGCTGTCGCTCGACCACAAACGCACTGCAATGACACAAACACAACACAAGGGGGCTGTCTAAACCTGATGGCTTTAACTCCATGTATGATGTGTTTTATTTATCCCTGACTGACTTCCTGATTTTAAATATCTATGTATATGTGTGTGTGTGTGTGTGTGTGTGTGTGTGTGTGTGTGTGTGTGTGTGTGTGTGTGTAGGCACCTCTTCATGAGATTGCGGAAGAGGTCTACAATCTTCTCCTCCAGGGCAGGGCGGTGCTGAACTATGGGGTCTCCTTTATAGGAAACTTTCTGTTGAAGCTCCTCCAGTTTCTTTATCTGCTGCCTGATTTGTAGCTGGGACTCAGCCAGTGATGTGATCCTGGAAGAGAGTGATGTTGAAAGAGACAAAAGGTGAAAAAAAAAAAATAGTGAAAACGCTACAACCACAAGACATTACACAATACCACGTTCCTGTGCAAGTTTATCTCAATATAAAGCTCCAAACACAAAAACATCCGTTTAGTTCTTATAGATAGATATATAAAAAGTCATATGATGATTCTTTTTCTAACAGCACCCAGGAATATACAGCTGTAAGACAAATCCTGGTGATATATTAATGTATCTACAGTATATACAGCAATCAGCCATAACATAAAGGCCCAGTATTGTCAAAGTTCCTCTGGTACCATGAAAACAGCTCTGACCCCTCGAGCCATGACTCCACAAGACCTCTGAAGGTAGGTGTGCTGTGGGGTGTGGCACCAGGACATCCTTTAAGTGCTGTAAATTGCAAGTTGGGGGCCTCCATGGATCAGACTTGATTGTCTGGTGACTCCCATGGATGCGTGATCAGATTGAGATCTGGAGAATTTGGAAGCCAGATCAACATTCTTGAACACAACAAGCTAGTGTAATGATACCTTTCTATTATAGCTAGCATTTCTTTTTTCAGCAATTTGATACATTAACTTTTCTGTGGGATCGGACTGGATGGACTAGACTCTGCTGTCCACAAGCATAGACAAGCCTTAGTTGTCCATTTATCAGTGTTAATGTTACAGCTGATCATTAATCTTATTTAATATTCATGTAAGGAGTCTCCAGTGTCAGTGCTTTGTAACATGTCAGAGATACGTAAACCTCTAGCAAACCATATTCAGGACACAGGAGCTCATGTTTCTTAGTTTCTTGGTACAAATATTCATTTTAATGTTTCAAGGATCTTCCACATCATCTAATGTAACTGGAAATGCAAGTCTTTAACACGTCTTTGACTTGACTGTTGATTATTTTCCTCCAGCAGCACACCCTCATTATATTTTATTCCTCATTTTTCCTTAATCTCTCACATGACTTAACATAATATTAATGATTTACCCATTTGCAGATTTCTTTACATCAAAACAGGCCTGCCGTGTGTGTTTGTGTGTGTGTGTGTGTGTGTATGTGTTGTAAGACCGCCAGAACAAACTTCACTGTTTAAACACTAATGTGCAATCAAGTTCTCGTGACAGATTATCATTTGAATCTTGTGTTGTTCTTTTAGTTAAATGTAACTAATCAAAACAAACTTTTCCCAAAACCTTTTGCATAAACAATGATTGTGTAACCTGATGTGGCAGAAGAATGATAAGAGACAGACTTTTGCGTAAAGGCGAGCTGAATCAAGCGACCTTCCATGTCTATCTCGTAATGTTTAAGAAAATTTTAATTAATGAAAAATGACTGTGAGCAAGTAGAAGGAAGCCAAATATGAAGCAGAATGATGACAGCACTTCCGTGGTTTATGTGGATACAAATGCATTGTGTAGGTTGTGGTAGCTCAGTGGTCAAGGTGTTGGACTACTGATCGGAAGGTTGCAGGGTCAAATTGCAGCTTTGCAACTGTTGGGCCCTTAACCCTCAATTGCTCAGATGTAAAATGGAAGTCGTTCTGGAAAGGGCATCTGCCGAACGCCGTAAATGTGTAGAGCTGGTGAACTGTCTGTATGCAATTATCACCTCATAAAGGGATTTTCATGCAAACGTGCGGCGTGTGTACCATGTCTCTAGCCGGTCCAGGCAAATGTTAGGAGGTCCTCCGATGCAGGCGATCTGCTGTCTCCTCTTCCAATCAGCGAGCTCCTCATCAGTCAGATTCTTCTGCACAAAGTCCATGGCCTGCAGCAGCCCTGCCATATCAGTCACGATTTGCTGCCAGAAGTAAAAAGAACACAGCATTCTGTTTATTATCAACTAAATGTAGATTAGTTAAAAAAAGAAAGAAAAAAATCCATGAGCTACATATTAAAAACTACTCAAATGCACAACATTAAATGTGTGTATACAGTGTGTGTCTCTGACTCACCCTCCTGAGCTGATCCAGGGCACTCAGCATCTGCTCCAGCTGGGCCATCTTCTGTCTGGTAGCTGCAGCCTGGCTATTCCCATTCAGGTCCTGGGACAGCTCTGAAACCAAAGTGACATCAACACCAACAGCGCTCAATCAGATCAGCAGCGTTTGAGAGTCCGGTTCAGACGTAAAAACGTGAATGACTTGTTACCTCCTGCACTCTTCAGAGTCTTATAGTTGAAATCAAAGTCATCCTGTAGATTCTCCAGCATCTTCATTTTTTGCTCCATGTCCTGAAATTCAATCGAGTGAGATCCTGAGGTCTTATCCACCGACATGAAGCGATCCGGTCTGATCCCGAAGAACCACTTTGCATGTTGCATTATTGTTTTGCTTATTTCAAGAAAACACTTGATTCGGTTAATTAATGGCATTTTAATTGCTTGTATGTTGCCTAAGTTTTCAGTGCAAAGTAAAAATGACAATTTGGTAATACGTTTTTACGTTGATTTCGAATAGAAAAAACAATGAAGCTCTTGTGAGAATGATTTTTGTTAGAAATGCAGGTGTCAGAGTGAACATTCTGCATTGGAATGTTTGTCATCAATTATTTTTGCCCTTTACCTAAAGGGAGGTAATTACAAAGTAAATACAAAGTTGATCTGCATGTCTTTTTTTAGAACCTGATTTGAGAACTACAGTACAGCCCACAATCATTATATTCTCAGTAGCATGCAAAGGCAGCATGTGGTGAATTATTTCGCTGAATAAGTGGCCTTATTACCATCTGGAGCAATTACTGCCCTATTATTTAATATCTTCATTTTATTAAGATGCCTTGAGCATTACTCATTCTTGTTCATCGAGCTACTTTAACCTTCGTGTCTGAATGAACCAGTCTAATCGGTGACGTGTCACGTTGACACACCTGCACTTTCTTCCTGATGTCCTGCAGTCTGTGCTCCAGGAGCTGCTGCTTCTCTGTCACCACTGTCCCGCTGTGCTGGGCGGCCTGGCCATCCTGTGGAGAAAAGAGAGCAAAACTACTGCTGCTGCTGGTTCACTCTGAATCAAGGCACAGTGTTTCACCTAGACGTTGGTGGTGGTAAAGGTCTCATTCATCCTGCCATGGTTTCATAATGAACCGAAAATAATTTTACATCTCTCTTAACATCATGAAAGTTTTGAGCATCTCTCAATTCCGGACAGGAAGCTGAAATCAGGTTGAAATGTTTGTTACTGGCTTAATTGTTAGATCAGGGACATTTTCCAATTCAAGTACAACACCAGATAAGGATGAAACAGCTTACTAAACTGGTTACAACATTTTTTCACATATCTAGCCTCTTAATTGTGCTCTCAAACCAAGCAGGAACCCTAATATTGGATTAGCATCATAAAGCCAGCTGCGAGATGGAATGACTTGCAATGAAACTAGAACCCTTATTTGTTGGGTGTATGCTGAATAACATCCATTAGCATGATGTCTGATCCCATCCACCTTCTCTTAAGTTTCTAACGGGGTTGTGACACATACAACATTTTTATGTGTTATTTTTATCACTCTTTTTTATGTGTTGCAACGTTACTTCCCTGTTTCATAGCTCCCTGATTACTCTACTATAATATGGTGTCCAAGCTGCATCTTGTCCGTATTCCCAGAACACGTCAACCGTTTTTCCCCCCCAATCTCCTTTTTTTCTCTCAACAAAAAAAAAAAACGTGTGCAACCTACCTTGAACTAGAACGTGTAAGTATGTATCCTGAATATGCCTTAAGCATCATCACTCACCTTTACTCCTAAATCCTTAAGAGTATTAATACTAAAGCGAATCCTGTGTGTGTGCGCGTGTGTGTACATACTTGCTGAGCCGTGGTGGCGGTCTGCAGCAGTCTCTGCTCCTCCCACAGACATCGTGCGACGATGCGGGCGATCTCCATGGGCTTCTCCAGGTACTTGCTCTGCAGGTGCTGTTTGATGCGCCTCAGGTTGTGCTGGTAAAGGACGTTGTTCTCCTGCAGGAAGCGGCTGTACTGCTGGTCGATCTCTCCCAGCAGGTTATGAAACACCAGCGTGGCGTGAGACTCCTTATTGGCTGCATACGCCCTGTGTGTGTGAAAATACAGGAAATCTCCGTTTCTGCCTTCTCATTAACTGTATATTGGTGTGTCCAAGCAAGGAGCACTGTGCCCACCCACCAAGGATGGACATCTCTGCCCACAAACATGTCAAAATTTAAGGGAATGAGGCAACCATTACCAGACTCCTTTTCAGAAAGCATATCAATATAATGATACGGCACATGTGATTACATTGTAGTTTTTGAAAAACGCCTTTCACCCACGCAGTCTCGATCAGGGACTATTTTTTAAAATAATTTTTTCCTCATATTTAAAGCACATACAAGGCTTCTGGTTGTGATTCTTGTGGCCTGCTTTACCAGAAAGCATCACTATTTCCCCAAAAACCTCTAAAACGTCCGTTAGACGCCAGAGTCACTAAAAACAGCCTCACACCCCACGTCAAGAACACATCATCCACCCAGATGTGTGAAGGTTTACAGAAATTCGCACTACACGTCATTGTAACCTCTTTTCCTGGGGGTCACCGCACCATATAGCATCATGTCCACGGTTATTCATGTTCATACTAAATCTGTTAGCAATAACAGAAACATACATATCCTGTACATTATCAGAGGGTTAAAAAAAATCTCACCAGGTGTATGTGTGTGTGGTTTTTTTTTTTTTTTTTTTTTTTTTTTACTTCTAACCACTGTTTATTAAACACTGCTTCTTCCTCTAACCAGGTGCTGCTGATAGTAAGCTTCACCACATTGGCACACCGGTGGCACGCATTCAGCTGTTAATTGACATTTAAACTATGAGGAAGTATAACCTACTACATGGCACACTGGCTTGTAGCTACAGGACTGCGCAAAAGCTTCAAACCAACCCACATTCCTTTTTTAGTAAATTAAAGAAATGGGAAGAGATGTTTTACTGCGACAGGCTGAAAGTGCCTAAAGATGCAATAAAAAAATTGGTCATTTATATAACAACATCAGCAGCAACCTCATGTCTCATTCTCATTTCCTCTCTTGTCTGTTCTGATCGCTCAGCATTCAGCATCATCAGTAAACTAATCACCAGCCTGATCATCTGTCATTAATCTCCACCTGGTACATACCTTAAGTTAGATGATTTTCTTTATGCCTGAATGACTCATATGACACTGTGTGGCTTAACAAACAAACACATTCCTCTGAAACTGGTCAGGTACAGGGACTGGATTGAAAATGAGAGCCAAAAATTGGCCAAATTATAGGAGCTGAAAAAGTCCTTCCGTTAAGCCTGGAGAACTATTCCTCAAAACTACATAAAAAAAATACAAGGAGGTCTGACTGTTTGGAAGCAAAATATGAAGCAATCAGGGTTGGATCGAGACTTTTAAACAGTCCTGTACCTCACTGCATCTGGGCTACAGGTCATGTTCACTGTTTTAACAATAAAATAAACTTAGATTTATATTAGAATTAATCGCATAGTTAATCGAAGGACGGTATAACTCATCAGCTACGCACCAGTCCTGACTCTCGATCCAGGGAGCAAGGAACTGACGGAGCTCCATAGGGAAGCTGTCGCTGTACAGATGGTACAGCTGCTCCAGGTAGCGCGTCTCCAACTGCTGCAACTGGTTCCACTGGGCCATGGTGACCTATAGGAGGCACAGAGAGGGGGGGGGGGGGGGGGGGGGGGGGGGGGGGGACAGTGTAAGATTAAAGTACAATATCTTATTAATGAAATGAACTGATTGTAATTTAATTGAAGAATTCTGAACTAAAGTGAACGGTGTTAACCGGATCAAATCAGGGCTACAAGATTTGATAAAGAAACATCACATTGAGCTTATTTTGACACACATGGCAATTGCAATTTAAACTGTGATATGTAACTATAATGTATTTACTATTTAATATTAAAACATTTATTTAGGCATGACATAAATGATCATGATAAGGGAATGTTTACCAATATAAAGCACCCTAAAAGTTAGTTTTAAAAAAAGGACCAAAACATTCAAAGGTTTCTATGTGCAGCTTTTTGCAATTAGAAAGCTGCATGGTTTTAAGCAATTAGTTGTGTACTCAAACTCTCACACTGTATGATTTCTGTAAAATAGTGTAAAGACACTGAGATGACATTGGGACAATGCTGAAAGTTGACATCCATTCCCACAACATCGGACGACATCCATGCTCCCTTAAGATTCTATTCTCCCTTAAGTTTAGAATTCTGATCAGAGATTGGGACGGACACAACAGCTTACGCCTCATGTCACACATCTTTAAGTGTTGAAATGTTGCACCTCTTTCATTGTCCATGAGAAATTTTACTGTACCGACAATTGCTGTTGTTTGGTAATTTTGGTGGTATTGTTATGTATGTGCGTTTACTAGTCTAGTGAATGGAGTTGTTTGCAGTCGTGTGTGTGTGTGTGTGTAGTGTGCGTTTGTATACATGTGCGTTTATCCAATAGTCATGTAGTCAACGTTGTTCTGGCGTCATTCCAGCAGCCATTTTGACAACCTAATACCAACATTGCACCAACGTTACCATAAATTCCTGCGTTATGATTCTATACGAAGCGTGTGCTTGTATTAAATTATTTTTGTGATCCACACTGAAGCACAATGCTCATTTTTACTCATGCTGAATAAACCTAAAACAAACAAAAGAAAATCTATCTGAATGAAAAATTTGACTAAAACGTATTTAACCAAAACTGAACTAACTAATCTAAACCGAATTCTAACTAAACTGAATTGAACTAAAATGATCCAAATCAGAAACAGAATCAAAATGGACGAAAAACGAACTGAATGAATTGAATAATTGAATGTAATTAAACTGAATGAAGACTTAACACCATTGATCTGAACTTTTATTAAGCTCAGTTATATCAAATGTTCACAAAAGAACAAAACAAAATCAAGCTAATGTGAACTGAACTGTGTCTAATTTAAATATACAGTAATGTACTGAATTAAACTGAACTCTGAATTGGCTGAAAAATCTGAGCCAAACTGAATATCTGCTTGGATAAAAGGCAGGAAATACCTTCATTGATAAATTCAACATTACAGTTACAGAAACAATCTTAGAATATTGCAGTTTAATAAAATAGTTCAACAAAAGTCCAATAAAAGCATCAAAACTAATCAAAAACTGAAAATATCTATGCACGAGTATGTAACTGTACACATATACAGTTAATACAGTGTATACAGCTATACAATAAACCCAAGAGATCTGAAATTGCACTGTGATGTAAAACAGGAAAATCTAATTATACTTTAACTCTCATGATGATTGTGTGAAATCTGATATATAAAAAAAAAGAGCAGACTCAACAACAAGCTCAGTGTCGGCTTGCAGTGCGGTTCTAATGCTCGTTAAGGGAAACCGATTAGTCAGCTCACTCTTGTGCTCTAGCGCTTGTGGCATCTTTCTGAACCCTCACCAGCAGTGCTGAGAGGAAACAATGACGGCCTACTGAGAAAGGAGCCCTACATCCACGTCGCCCGAGTGCTGTCAGACCTCCAATCTACAGCAGCCGATCAGACAGCAGTGAGAGCATCCGCTCTCAGAGGAAAACCTCGAAACCAAGACTCAGAGAGCCTGCCTCATCCTGCCACCCATCGACACACACACATCCTGTTCAGCACTCGCAGGTTTGCTCATCCACACACACACACACACACACACACACACACACACACACCTTCTCACAAATCAGTACACGCTAGCACACAGTGAGCTTTTTGTGGCTTTAAGCCTTGTTTAAGCCCGGTCCATCGTTGGCTGCTGAGGTACTCGCCCTTTCATAATAAAACACGGCTTTTTTTTTCTTTTTCTTCCCGGAAATCGGCCCTGAATTCAGGAAGCCAGGAAGGCATTTATTTGGAAGTCGGTTATGTATAAGCAAAACCAGATATAGGTGTGACAAAGATCTAATCAACATGCTCCTGCTTCAGTGCCAACCAGCTTGGTCTTTCCTGGCACAAGTCTGTTATGCATTCGAGACAGAGATAAAAATCAATTGGCTGTAATGAAACAGCTGTTTTGCTGCGAGAGCAGATCAGACCGATGTGGTAGATTGGATAAATGGACAGATTAAATGCGCCTGAAACAAACGCATGTGCCACTTTGGACTGGGAGCAGTTTATCAGATTCAGGTGCCACTCTTGTAATTGGAAAGCGACCAAAAAACTCAGGTGGAAAGAACAGATGAGAGAACTGTCCCTCACTACTTTCATTCTAATGAAAATAATACTCATAAATATATTTTACTAAATGCCTCATCTAGACCAATGAACTAAAATCTACATAACACTGCATTAAAACAAAACGTACTGTGCACATAAACACAATCATTCTATTCGCTACCATAACCCACATCTTTGCTGCAGTGACCGCAAACTTTTCTGACCTCTGGCTCATTTTTATTTGTCACAGAAGCACGTCTTCCATCTCCTTCCTTTGTCTCTCACCTCCCACTCTGTCGTTGCAATTACATATTTATCCCCCCTCTCTTTTTCTCCCACACACACACACACAAACACACTTTTTTCCTTTCCGCAGAGCCCATAAAGCAGCTTAAAGTCTTTAGCAACAAAAGCCTGTTTATTACTCTAACTCTGTCCTTCTACTGTAGCATTCTATTCAACTCGCATCATCGTGTTTCTCAAATGTGATTGGTCGAATTGCTGAACAATTTTTAATTAAGTAGAAAAATCCTAGGCTTGTATTAATGCTCTGACTATATGTTTGTGCAGTGTTTACAGAAGGAACCTCTGTGATGAGACTCTGAGTCACAGTAAGGCATTTGAGCGGTGCGAGCGTTTTAAAGAAGTCTGTACATCTGTTAATGACAATCCCGGCTAAGGAGGGTCGGAGCCCACGGCAGTTGTTCTCCTGAACATTCAGTGAGTGGAACGTCTGATCGTTGAAAATCGACGGCAACTTACTGAAGAGATGCATCTGTCTGCGAGAACAGTACACACAATCATTCACCAACGCCACTTGCACATTACAGGAACGCGGCTGGGAGTTATTACCACATCCCCTGTACAATCCTGACCTCGCTCCCGGCCATTTCTGCATATTTGGGTCATTAAAGGAGTTCCTGGGAGGCCAGTGATTCAGATGTGAAGCAGGCAGTCTGATCATGGCTCCAAGCACTAATGAAACTCTGGGATAAGTGCATTAGTCTAGCAGGGGATTATATAGAGAAATAAAGGGAGTTTTTACCCTCATTAATGTGTTGTTATTGCACAGTCAAACGTCCCGGTTTGATTTGAACTGAGAGATCATTTTTCAAGACTATGGGTCTGAGGGATGCACATACTTTTAAACAAAGGTTTTTTTCTTAAAACAATGGGTTTTTCTGGCAAGTCAGAGGGTCTAAGCAAAGTCGAATGCTGACAATTCAGATTTGAACATCGTTTTACAATGCCATTAGTCTTTCTAGCATCTGTAACTACAGTAAGGTACATGAACAATTTCTCGCAGTCGAAAGTAAGCCAGGAGTATATTCACTCAACCATTTGTCTAAATTCTCTAAACTCTATGATTCTGTTACTGTCAGTTTTAGTCCATGGACATGAATTATTATTTTCATCACGTTGTTGCAAAAACAAAACTGGTCATTGTCAGGTTTAAATTTCCTTTTGGTTGAATGATGATAACTGAGGAAGTAAACAAAAACAGAGTACAGAGTTATCTCACTGGCCGGAGTCTGCGACATCACAGATACAAACAGTTACATTTTATCAACCTAAAACCACACTAACCCTTTTTCCACCAAAATAAACCAAGTGCTAGTTCATGTCTGGTACTAGTGCTGGTTCAATAGCAAACCTCCTAAGAACTGACTTTTCCATGGGATAGAAAGTCACTTAATTACTTTACTGTGTATGCCTGTGTACATCTCTACTTTCCAAAAAAAAAATTTTTAAATGCTAGCCGCAAGTTTGTGGCACTGTGGTTTTAATTCAACAACGACTTTGATAGGAAGAAAGATAAGAGTGCTGGTCATGTTATGTTACTGCCAGCTTTACTTCAGTTCTTGTGGGAATGTGTCGCAGAGGATGCACATAAAGAAAAACTATAGGTTATTCACAAATTTATACTTGAAATGAGCAGGATGCATATGAAAAATAATCACTGTAAACACCACTCCGGGTTGTAAAGTCTTCTACTTCTACTGTAGAAGCTGGTGAAAAAAAATAATGGGTTATAGCTGCTATACCAACAGTGATAACAGGAACTATTTTATGTTATGGATGTCCTATGACATTTAATATCCCTGTATATTATTAAAATAGATTTAAAAAAAATTTAATTATGTCATTCTTTGCAATGGAATGCAGAAGTGGGATAAACCCCTGTTACTGAAAAATAATAAATGCTGGGCAATTCATGTATTGATGTGAACAGAGTGAAATGTGTATAACAGATATTATTATTTGTGCAAACCATAAAGCTGACACTAAACTTTAAGCAGAACTATCATACTATCTGCCAACTAAAAAAAAAAAAAATTATAATTTTTAATTTCAATTTTTCAAGTTCAAGTTCAGATCACCCGCTGTACCGTTTTGAGTTAAAACGTTAAATGAGGAACTGACAAAAACAAAACAGAAACCCTGCACATCAGCGTGCATGCGATGGATTTCGTTTCAGCAAAAGGCGAAAACGAAGTACCGCAAGAAAAATGAGAGTAACAGCTGATGCCTGGGATTGTCAGTTTGCCTAAAAGTCTGAGAAATTATGCACTTCTTGTATGTTCTCGAGCACAAGGTTAGGAGGAAATGCAGGAAACTTCCAGTGCAGTGTATGATTTGATCATCTGTACAAATGCAGCAGCAGAACAGAACAACTTCGTATTTCTACATCGTCCACACAATTACAGCTTTAAAAACTGTCAGAAAGTCCATGGGCCTTATGCAGTTGAATCTCATTCTAAATAAGTCCTTAAGAAATATATTCATCATGTATGTACAAAGAAATTCATGCGCAGTTGAAAGTAAACCACATAGTTGTGCAATGGAGTAATTAATATCATGAATCCAGCATTCTCACTAAAATGGACTGAAGGTGAACTGTTTTTTTCCAGCTCTATCAATCATATAACCTGTTTGCATAACCAGCAACAGGTGCTCACCCCAGATCAAAAAGGGTAGTAATTAATGATACTTTAAAACCTACAAGAAATATAATTGCTTTAGACAAATCAGGCAAACATTAGTGATAGACTGAAATGAATCTAAAATGTTAATTTCCAAGAATCTAACCGAACTGAATCAAAAGTCTGCCCAGGATTCACAGCTCTAGCTGTATCGTAACTTTTTTTTTTTTTTTTTTTTTGGATTTTCTACTAAAGCTGCAGTATTTTCAAACAATTCAGCAATTTTAGACCATCTTATGTATGTAAGTTTACTTAAAGAATTTTTAGTTTGAATCAATTCTGAATCAAATCAGACCCACTGATTAAATAAATGGGGGGGGGGGGGGATCGATTCGGTTATGCATTGCGATTCTGTTGCATGGCAATTCATGTTTCGCATGATTAAATTTTTTTTATCATGTTTGCGTTTGTGGTGGTAAAAAGTTGCAGTTCCGTTATAACCCTGCAGGTGGGGTGCTCTAAATTGGCAAGCAGCCGATTGTTCTTGGCAAGCAGCATAGCGTTCTGTGAGGTAGGAACAAAGTTGGAACAAAATTGGGCAAAAATGTATATTGAATAGGGATATTTATAAAAAAAAATTGTATACTTACAGAATCGCAATACAAATTTATTCTGCACCTAGGTATTGTAATAATATCGTATCAGGTGGACCCTGATGGTTGAACTGCATAACTGACTAAATTGGACTGCTCTAGCAAGTAACACGCTTGTGTGTGAATACCGATCTGGAGGTTTATAAAGTTAAATTATTACAGCAGTTGTTTTTATGAAGAATGAAATCACAATCAAGGAGATGTGAAGTTAATTTATTTATTAAATAATCACTGATTTTAGTAATTAATGGAACTCCTCTAGGACCGGTTACTTCCTGTTATCGCTTGGGATAATCATATTGACTAACAATTTTTTTTTAAATTATGTAATAAATGTAATTTAAAGGTAATTACAAATTAATTAATGTAAATAGCAGTTTACATCAAACGCTATAGTAACTGTAACTAAATATTCCTAAGGAAATCCAATAACACTTCCATGTGCTAATCTCATTTTCATTTCCATTGTTCAGCCTTTATCAAATCACTACATCTTAACCCTAACCACCCAGCTAATCATCTCATCTTTCCGCATTAGTGCTGATTTTACAGTATATAATAATTCCCATTGAACACGAAAGGTTTTTGTTAGACATTATAAGGAAGGAAGAAAAAGTTTTAAAAATTCCAACCAAAAATACATAACACAACATTTTATTACAGGTTTTTTTTTTTTTTGTGAATTTGTAACCGTAAGAGGCGTTACATAACTCTCAAATGAGATCTAGGGCTTTTTTATTGTCTCATTAGTCAGAAGTCACAGCATGGTTTATGTAAGAGGCGGGGCACCTTTATTGAGGGTAAGATTGAGGTTATGTAAGATCAGACCACAGGGAGGAAAACAGCTCTACATCTTCAGTTAGCTGAAAGAAAAAAAAAACGAACTTGGAGGAAGAATGGAGTAAATATTTTACTGTTCCTCTTATATCGAGACCGTCAGTGCTGATTCATCAATCACAGCGCTTCAGTAAGGCACCGTCGCGTGTCACAGCAGCTTCAGTGACAGACAAATAGAGCTATTTCAATATTTCAATAGCTGTAAAAATGTCACTCCAAAAGTTCCAACAGGTCTTAAGTCCTTGTGACTGCAAAGGACATTCCACAGTATATGACTTAAAGGGGTCCTAATTCTGCAAAATTTCATTTTATGTCATTCAGAGTGCGTCTACAAACAAAGTGCACAAAATAAATCTATTCCTAATGTTTATCTTTCCATTTTCACTGGCGAGGGCTTAAACAAGAAAATCAGGAACCTAACCTTCTTTAACTTTTAAGAAGGGCTTTCAGTTGTGTTAAAAAAAAATTTAATAATATAATAGGTCTATAATATATGACATTTAAATCACAACCCCCCTGAAAAAGTCCATGGCCACATATTTAATCATTTACAAAAATATTTGTTCTTGCACTACAAAGTGGAAAAACTCCTGCAAAGAACCCTGACCTCAAACCCCACTGAACATCTTTGGGACGAACAGACTCCATCAGACATCAGTACCTGATCTGTGTAATGCTCTTTGTACCTGAATGAATAGAAATCCTCATAAACATGCTCTAAAATCCAGAGTCAAGCCTTTCCAAAAGAGCAAGTGTAACTGTAATGTGTCCAAAAACTTTTGACCACATAGTGTACGTGAGGGAATTATCACTGGTCGGGGACTGGATGGGTTTAAAAGTGTGTGACAGACGTGACGTCTGCTGACTCTGCCTTGCCTCAGCAAACTGATGTGCTAAGTACATGATGTTCTTTCTTTCGTTCTAGATTTTACAAACACGTGCGCTTGTGTAAAACACGGTGAAATGACTCTCATTCAATCAGGGTCTTTTTGACTCACTGGTTAAAGTAAAGGGTAGATGAATAAATAACACTGGCCAGGCATATTTTTAAACCAGACATGGTTCTGCACATACATCTGCACCAATGTAACTTGATACAAGACCAGATGACTGGGTGTCTGTCCGAGTATGAGGCTTCTAAGGCAGTGTTTTATTAAAAAGAAAGACATAAAAGTGGCAGAAAAGGCTAATATGGAGTTTAAGATTGTCAATATATTAACAAAACAGAAGTCCTAGTTGTAACTCTTAGATTAGTCACTTGAAATTTGGTTTAACATTTTGGCTTCCATATTCGTTATTTTTTGGCAGAGTATATAAAACACGCATTTGATGTAATACATCAAGCCAGCTCATTATCTGCACAGGACAAATGTGCTTATCCACTTGAGACCTGAATGCCCTCTTACACTCACTGGCCACTTCTTTACATATATCGGTTCAACAGCATGTTAAGGCAAATATCTAATCAGCCAATTAAATGTCAGCAACTCAGGGCATTAAGGCATGTAGACACGCAAGGCAGCCTTCTGTTCAAAGTTCAAAGCCGAGCATCAGAATGGGGGAAAAAATGTGATTTGTGTGACTCTGAATGCTGTACAGTTGTTTGTGACAGATGGACTGAGTATTTCTGAAACTGCTGAACGGATTTTCCCACACAACCCTAGAGAGAATTTCCAGAGAATAGTCTGAAAAAGAGAAAATATCCAGTACTCTGGGCAAAAATGCCTTGTTGATGCCAGCGGTTCGAACTGATAGAAATGCAATAGTAACTCAAAGAACATCTCATTACAACTGATGTATGCAGTAGAGTATCTCTGAACACACAGCATGTCCAACCTTGAAGCAAATGGACAGAGACCACCTCTCTTTCCATGCTTTCTGTGCATTATTACCCGTTTAATTAACCTTTAAATGCCACAGGGTACCCGAGTATTTTTGCTGACCACGTCCTTCCCTTTATGAGCACAGAATACCAAACCATGGCAAAAAATCTAAAATGATCTCAAACTGCTTTCTTGAACATGACAATAAGTTCACTCTACTCAATTGGTCTCCATAGTCACCAGATCTTAATCCAATGGCTTTGGAATGTGGTGGAATGGAAGATTCGCACCATGGATTATAGCCGACAAATCTGCAGCAACTGTATGATGCCATCATGTCAATATGGGCCAAAATCTCCAAGGAACGTTTCCAGAACCTTGCTGAATCTATGCCACAATAAATTAAGGTATTTTTGAAAGCAAAAGAAGGTCCAACCCAGTAATAGCAAGATGTACCTAATGAAGTGACCGGTGAGTATATATCTCTATGCGCTCTATATAGATTTCTATGCATACACATAGAAAGTGTGTATAATATGTAACTAGTCTTCACTTGGATCAAGAGCGGGAGACTACAAGTCATAGCATATGATTTTCATCCTTATCGAACCCCTTACGCATAACCCCTTGTGCCATGTAAATGTGGACAAAGTCACTCAGAAATAGGAGTCTCTATTAGGAAATGTACTGAGTAAAAAAAAAAAATTAAATACAGCATACAAAAAGGCATTGTTCATTTTCTCCATTTCATCTGTTACCTGTTTGTGTGTGACATTTCAAGGCATATTTATTTATTGGCTCATCCAGTAGCACGTCTATAATTACAGCTTTGGCAAAGATAGCATCCCGGTGTCGCCTATTCCAGTAAGTGTTTCCTCATACTGCACGGATCACCAACAAGCACAAGGTGAAAACCATACAATAAAGAAATGCGAGTACTCGTCATTGTTGCAGTGCCAAAATTAGAATAAAGAAATGGAGATATAGGCGGAGATAGCTTTACGGATATAAAGGTTTTAAATAAACTCCTGTGCGTGTGTGTGTGTGTGTGTGTGTGCGTGTGTGTGTGTGTGTGTGTGTGTGTGTGTGTGTGTGTGTGTGTGTGAGTGAGTGTGTGAGAGATACACTGATAATGATCTTTTCTGTGTGTCTAATTTTGTAACATTCCTCCTCATCTTTTACACTCCCGTTTATTATGTAAACTAATCACTGGTTTCAAGTTCATGTTTGCTACCACCATAGTCAAACACCAAACACGATCCAACCTTTGAGGCCCATTTCTCAGATGTTTTTAAGTAACATCTAGATGTATGATGAAAACATTATGCAACCCAAAACACATTTTCAAGTCATAATTACAAGCAGGAGCTTGAGCCTGATACTAATGCAAAAACATTCCCATTTTTCCCCCCATTTACAAGCCAATCAGATTTTGTCCCTAATGTGACCTTATAAAAGAAGCGCCGCTCCCCTGGCTCACTGTTCTCTATCGGGTAGGGGGGGCATGGATCAGCAGTAGCTCATTCACAAATATCCTACAATGGTGTGTTTATACATAAGAAGAATTAGAACTATGACATACATCATCTTGACAGTTATTTCAACTGGAAAGTTAACATACTTTGGGGGAGCTCTGTGTTAACCTGTTAAAAGAAATACTGAAATAAGGGACCACAGAATGGGACCACAGTGTGCCTAAGAAAACATTCTTCCTTTTGGAAAAAAAAAAAAACTTGGCAATATCTCACAAAAGCTTTTTCCCTGACTTGAATGTGTAAGAGTATATCTGGGTCACCATAAGAAGCAACAATGCTAGACGGTTTATAAAATCATATCTTTGACTTTTTTTCCCATGAAAGACTCATTGTTTTTTCTCCGTGGTATATCAAATAAAAAATATCATATGAGACAATTTGTTAGCAGGCTTATGCTACGCTAGGTTTGTTATACTTCCCACCATTCGCCGTGACCCCAACCCAAGGACAAATCCCGCCTCCTGCGTTACGAAGAATTTTGTCTCATCTCTGATTGGACCAATCCTAGAGCATAAAGGTATAAAACGTTTACATGTTTTTAGAAGTTATTTTGGTGAAGTGAATTAATGATGAGGATTGCACTGCCTGGCCAAAAAAAAAGAAAACCTTTAACTTTGATTACACCAGACAATGTGGTGACCCGAATTCATGTGTGAAAATGATTCCTCATGCTCTCAGAACGACTCTTTCACAATTTGAGTCCTGGAATATGCCTGTACCATCAGAGAAGTAAAACATGTACATTCATGTTGTTCATGTTGTCAGCTGACTTTATCTTATTACCACATAACGTTGCTGAGACTCAACCTGACCAATTGAAGCAACCCAAGATCATAAAACTGGCTCCAAAGACTTGTACAGTGGCATGATGGAAGTCAATCAATCAGCCAATTAATTCAAGCGCCTTCTTTCATACCTTGATAAAACCATTGCTCTGGGACAGGGTTAATCTGAACAACACCATGTGACCTTTTTTCCCTTGTTGCAATAGCTAATCTTTATGCAAATTTTTTTTCCTGATTAGTCTCACCAATAAGTTGTTTTCTTATGAACACACAGCTGATTAGTCCCAATCCTGTGAGTTCTCACCACATTACGTGTGTATGGAAATGCTCTTGTTTTCAATATTAAACATAGCAATAGTTTTTACTGCTGAATTTTTTTTTTTTTTTTTACGATGCAACTTCAAGTGATTTCGATCATATTTCTTCCACACAGTCGACGATTCAGCACTATCCTTCCAGGTATTAATAATGTGTTATGTTTATTCCAGTCATTTCAAAACTCCTTAGTGGTTTTCTTTGCTTGATGCCACTCAATAATTTGTCACTTCTGAAATAGTGATTTCTTTTTTTTTTTTTTTTTGCCAGACAGTGTAGATTGCTTTTCTAGAAACTGACGAATGACCTGAAAGTACACGAGTTGACTTGGTTTTGTATTATTGCGCAAAAAAGGGCTTTTTCTACATGATTACTCGTGCACGTAAAACACAAACACACATAGCTACACCTTCAAATTTGGGGGAAAATCAGCAGCACGTGAGCACAGCATGCCACTGATTTTTAAAAAATCCCCTTTATCTCTACTCTGTTCGTTCACGCTCAAGTACAATAAAAGTCCCCAAAAGGCCCTGGAGTGACCAAAACTAAAAGGTCACGGTACCAGAAAGTGCAGCACGAGGACCCGGTGACAACCAAGAGCGCGCGCGTGCGTGCGCGAGAGAGACAGAGAGGATTCCCTCGGTCCAAATACTGGAAGATGACGTCATGGGAGGGTATTTAATGAGGGACTACCCCCTCTTGGCGACCGCAATAATAAGCTGAGAGCAGACTAAAACCGAGCACGTCTGCTTGCTTGTAAACGCGTTATAAAATATTTATAAAGATGTGCATGACGTATGCAGCGCAAAGGCAGGGCACGTGCCTGTTTTACGCAGGCAAAAGTATTTTATTTTCAAATGAACGTTTATAACGGTTGACATCTCGCAGCACAATGTTACATTTAATATTTTATCGCTATATTTTTTATTATTAACATAAATGTTACTTCACCATTTTAGTATGCACTGCATACTAAAGATAATAAAAAAAGAAAATGCCAAAAACAAGCACGTTTTAAGACATGTATGTGTGTATATAAAGCAGTTGAGAATTTTTAAACCCATATAATAACATTTAATATTTAAGTATTTTTGGATATTTGATGATTAACACTTAGGCTACATTGATAAACATTACATTTGCACTGATATTTGTCCAAGTTTGACGTCTTAAATCAAGCGTCGATCCATTTTAAACACTATTTAACATTTTCCCGGGTGTGCAAATGTAAATATTTTAGGTTTCTATAAAGTTTATAGATTGATCTGAATTGTCTCTGGTTAAAAAAAAAAGACAAGCTGACTGAAATGCGGTGGGTTTTCGGATACAGTACTTACCCTCTATGGTGGATGTGGCTTGAAGAAATATGAAGGGGAAAAAAACTTGTTAAGGCGTTACGACTCCTCAGCAAACCGTTTTCAACCCCGATATTTGTGAGTAAACTAAAAACGGACACTAAAACCAAACAACACCTGAGTTTTCTTAACTTTACAGAAACAGCAGCAGCAGTAATGTAGTCTCTAGCGCTCTGTCTCTAAGGGGCTGTGCTAACTCCACAATGATTGACAGGTCTTGGAGCAATTGCCGCGCGAGAAAGTAATGACGTCCAATCAAAACGTCGGAGACGTCTTATGAGGCGGGGTTTAAAGCAAGCATTGTTGTATGCGTCTGTGTTTTTGGCTCTGGGTCGGTTGACCGCTCTGGCTAGAACTCCCTCCCGCCGTGAGCGATCTGTTTGAAGGCGTAGGGCGGAGGGTGCGCGTCTTAGTTCCCGGAACAGCCCAGCGGGAAGTCATCTGAATTACTGGCAGTGTTTGCGTCATTACAACTTTACCTCAGTGAATGTGAGGGATATTGGCAGGTTAAGGGTTAGAAAGTCTGATTTATTCATATCAAGGTCACGATTTACCGCAGCATAAATAAATAAATATTATAAGGTTTGTCTAAACCAGCAAACCAAAATTTAATGTGAAATGTCATCGTACGTGAAAACACTTTTCCTTAATCATAAACTGTGATTGAACGACTACACACACACACACATACGTTTGACTAACTTCATAAAGATTCCTCCTGTCCTAGTTTTAACATAATTATTAATGCAGCTAGTAGAGCTTTTTTTTATTTTTATCTAAAAGCCCTTTTAATACACAGTCATATATTCCCGTAATTGTGGACAACCTCCAACTTCCACTGTCCAGGATAAATACCTGTGATGTTGAAGATCCTGGACATGATAAAGGTTTAAATCAACAGACAGTTCCTTGTTAGTTTCCATGAATTGAAGGAACAGGATGTGACAGGGACATAACCACGGCTGGTAATGAGTTTACAGTAGATGTTCTGGTACATTCTCTGAAGTTCGAAGGTTGCCAAGTGGTTTCTTGCTCTTTTAACAATGGTCAATGTCACAAAGCAGCTTTACAGAATAAAAAAAGGAAATAAATTAGAACATGTACGGGGGGGGGGGGGGGGGGGGGGGGGGGAGCCTAGATTACAGCTATCAGTTTGTTGAGGGTGATGATGGCAAGAGAAAAAATCCCTGAGATGACAATAGGGAGAAACCTTGAGAAGAACTAGACTCAACAGGAAACCCATCCTAATTTGTGTGCTATCAGATAGCATGACCATAAATCAGTCCCTTTTATATCTGTGTACTATGAGGTTGAAAGTTCAATATAACATGCAATGTGTTTAATCTGATGTAAAGTCCCAGCCTCATATGGTCATCAAGTGGACTCATCCTCAGTCACCATATGCATCCCAAGCAGACATCAATGCGAGGAGATCTCAAACCAGTCTTGTCAGTGCCAAAGCTGTTGGGAACAATGTTAATTCAGGAGTGAATTAAGAAAGAGAGAGAGAGAGAGAGAGAGAGAGAGACATAGGTATGCTAAGAGTCACATATTGTTTAAGGTGAATTTATATTTAGGGCAGAGCTCCAGCAAGCCTCCATCGTAATGTGTATATTTAAAGACATACTGTAATTACTGTATATGTTGTTCACCTTCAAAAATTATTAAAACTCAAATAATAATTACATTTTAAAGACTACAGATGGCTGTTTAAAGTATTACAGTGAAAGGTAAAGGACTGCACTTGCCACACACAAAAAAAAAATACTCATACTCTATAAATTTATTAAGTCATCTTTAGCTTTTACTTCAGCGCACAATGTGGTGTCCAGATCATGTGTGAAAATGATTCCTCATGCTCCCTGGACCACTTTTTCACTATTTGAGTCCTGAAATATGCCTGTACCATCAGGGAGGAAAATCTCCATCGATGTGATAACCTGGTCATTCAGTACATTCAGGTCATCAGCTGACTTTATTTTATTGCCACATAACGTTACTGAGTCTAGACCTGACCAACTGAAGCGACTCCAGATCATAACACTGCCTCCAGAGGCTTGTACAGTGGCTCAAAGGGAACCATTATCTTGCTCCAAAGTCCAATTTTATGCTCCCTAACAAACTGAAGACTTTTTTCCGATTAGCCTCACTTTGGTTTTCTTAGGGCCACATAGTTGTTTAGTCCCAATCCAGTTCCTGGTTTTTATAATTTGTGGAAGGTGTTTTAACCCATTTAAAATCTCTTTAGTTGTTTTCTTTGCTTGATGCTGCCCAATAATCTAACCCTTCTGAAATGGCAACTTTTTCTTTTGGCCAGGCAGTGTACTTCAAAAGATGAATGATGCATACAAAAATGATTAAAGATGTACCCTGATCTTACCACCCTATAACCTATATTTAGGTGAGTTTAACATACTAGCGTTTGTCAGGAATCCATTACATAGCGCAAACCCACATACATTTACACCCATTCATACACTACACACATTTTTTAAAATGCCATTCATCCTACAGTGTTTGTCTTCGGTGGAAACCCACCAGTCCCACCATGCGACAGAGCGGAGGTGAGATTTGATCCCCCACCCCAGGAGTTAACGGCGTTAACCAGATGTGAATATAGTGTACAGATATGAATATCACAGGGCGTTTTGCTAATGCAAAAACTACAACATTATAGCACAAAAGCAGTCGGTTGGTCTCTCATACAAAGAAATGCAAACCTAATTCCTATGGGAAAGTTTTGAATTTCACTATAATAAACCATTATATAAAAATGCTGATTCATGGTAGGTACATGTTGATTCGTATTGTATCCATAATAGCAACTCTGAAGAGGAAAATCACACCATTGTACTTTATTTATCTTCTTGTTTTAGGCTTAGAATTACACATAAACATTTGATGGCAGACGCTTTACATACATAGTCAGAAGAAAGGAAGGAGTCTCCAATATTAACAATAATTTGTAACAGCCGGAGAACATGAGTACTGTACTTCCATCAACAATGCTCAGGTAGGCTGTGGCATTTAAATGATGCTCTGTTGGTACTAAATGGCCGAAAGTCAAAATGTGCCAAGGAACCTTTTACACCACCAGCAGCAGCCTGAACTGTAGATAAAAGGCAGGTTGGATCCATACTTTCATATCGTTCGATCTGAATGTCACAGCAGAATTTGAGACTCATCAGACTAGGCAACATTTTCCTAATCTTCTCTTGTCCAATTTTGGTGCTCCCATGTGAATTGTAGCCTCAGTTTCCTGTTCTTAGCTGACGGGGTGGCACCTGGTGTGGTGTTCTGCTGATGTTGCCCATCTGCTTCAAGGTTTGATGCAAGGTTTCATTCAGAGATGCTCTTTGATATAGCGTAGTTGTAATGAGATTTGAGTTACTATCCAGTCCAGTCATTCTCCTCTGATCTCTTGCATCGACAGTGCATTTGAACTGCGGCTCGTTGGACTTTTTTATTTTTCAGAACATTCTCTGTAAACCCTAAAGATGGTTGTGTATGAAATCCTCTTATGCAACTTTATACCTGACTTTAACTCATAAAGAGTCCCTAAGCAAGTCCCTAATGATCGTCCTATTTCGGTCATGTGTGATTTTGAATACTCATGACATAATTTCCAAAACACTGGTGTGCCTCAGTAGCACATGTGACAGAATCATGTGAGTGTGAAATGATACATAAAGATATACCCATAACCGATACTGGCTCGAACACTGGATTGTTTCGGATTGGATTTGAACCATTTCGATTTTTCTTCATGTAATCCTCTGAAACATGTGCATAAAGACATTGATCGAGCATGTTTCAAATTGCCTTAGATACACACACACACACACACACACACACATACACACCCAGCAAATCTAATGGTAGTGGGAAGCTTAATCACGATTGATGATAGAAAGAAATTGAAATTGAAAACATCGAGTAGGAAGACCAGCAGAGAGATGACATTAAAGAATGGCTAGGAGTATGAGAGTGGACAGCAACAGAGATGAATAAGGAAAGAAAAGGAGTCTGGAAAAATAATAAGATAATACAGTTTGGTCGCCTTGCACCTCCAAGATCAGGGTTCCATTCCCACGTCGGGTCTGTCTCCATGGAGCTTTCATGTTCCCCTTGTGCTTGGTGGGTTTCCTTCCTCAATCCAAAGACATGCAGCTTAGGCTAGTTTTTGTTCCCAAATTGCCCGTAGTGTGTGTATACAGTATGTGTGTACACCCTGCAATGGAATGGCACCCTGTCCAGCATGTGACCTGGGATAGACTCCAGGACCCATATTCACAAAAAGAGAGGTCCTACAGTATCTTAGCTTAAAAATTCCTAGCTGGGAGTCCTAAAATAAAAACTTCTCAGAGCAACTCTGAATAAGGAAAGGACTGTAGAAAAACGTTTATCTCACTGAGGAGGTGTGGCTGACCCAGTTGCTAGGGATGACGCAGCAATTCAAAGACTGTGATTGGTTGATACAAAATCTGTAAAGGTCTTAAAGTGCGCTCTTTGTAAAAATGGAATATATGATAATGAACAGACAGTGAAATCATAATGTTTGTATATAAAGAAATCGTATAATCGTAAATGCAGGCCAAGTTTTTGTTATAGGCTAAATATCTTAAAGTTAATTAAACAGCCAAATGTTGAAAAGGTGTCTACTTTTGAAGCAACCAATTTCCAATCAGAAGTTACTATATTTTTTAGTTTTTACATTTATTAACCATGCTGATTTTATTCACTTCAGATTGATGGGAGCAATTTTTTACCTTAGGAGCCGTTTTTAGGACTAAGATGTTTCGTTAATCATTTTTATCTTTACTACGATTTAGTCCTAAATTTAAGGGGGAATTCTAAGAAAATGTCAGAATTCTAAGAATTTTCGTAGAATTTCGTCACTAGGAGCAACTTTTAGGTTTAAGAAGCTTTATGAATACGAGCCCAGGCGTCTGCGACCCTGTATACGGGATAGAGCGGTATGGACGATTAAGAATCATGCTGAATTTTATTTGTAAAAAACATGTATTGTTTTTGATATACTGTAGTAATTTCATGAACATTTTAAGAGATCATTTAGGACAATATGTTCTGAAATCTTGGTAGACCCACGCTCACACACACGGAAGTGCCATTTGGCCTTTCGAAGCGCACGGAATAGACACAGGAGAGAGGTTTCGGTGTCAGAACTGAACCCTGACGTTAGAAAATGCAAATCCGTGTTCGAGTTACGTTGCATGTGGTAAACAGTCATTGATGCGCAGCTAGATATAAAAGCTAAAAACAAAGAACTCCTGTGGGGCAAGGACAAAATGACATCAGCCTATTTGTCTTTTCTGTAGACAAAAGCAGAACTAACCATCCATCCAAACACATACAGTACCCACTTCAATACCGAAGCATGTTTATCATTTCCTAAGCATCGATCAGAATTAGAGGACGTTGATTTCAGGGTTTTGCAAAGAATTAAGTCACAGAGCAGGCCATCATTATTCAACTGTTTAAAAAAAATTAGTTATAAGTATGTGCACTGGTGGTGGTTCATACTGGAAAAACAAGCAGCATTTCAGACCACTTTAGGTCATTACCAGTTTAAAGTCACCCACTGATCTCATGGTCTCTGTCCTGATATATCGACATTTTTTTTTGAACATCCTGAAATATCATATAACAATATAAGTTCTTGAAGCGTACAAAGTGTTCGAATTCTCACCGAGAATCTAAAATTATGATGTTTTAATCTGTGTGCTTCTTCCTTCCCATTTCTGTGAATCTGCTTTGTGAAAGCTTTTGATAGTATCTTACAGAGAGAGAGAGAGAGAGAGAGAGAGAGAGAGAGAGAGAGACCAGACTTGTGAGTGTGTGAATGTGTTAAATATACAGTATATGTATGCATGCATGAACCTCCAGTTGATACAGAACATTTCCTGTTTTGAGGTCTATCTTCTTCTGACCTGTTAAATGCATGCAATTTAGAGGTGTAGACAATTGTTCGACACATATCTAGAAGGGGCAAGCGATGTCTGGGAATGATGCAAGTTGGCGTCCCATCGTTTTTCGAGGCTCAAGCGTTCCATTAGATGAAGGTCGTCAGGAACGAGTGCAGGGGGCCCCAAGTGGGCCTTCTTTAAACCGCACCATTCAAAACGTTTTACTGCGACTAAGGAAATACAGTACTAAGCTCTAATCTTCCATAAATAATAAATCATTAAAAACAAATGTGTTATTAGCCTTAGATTATATAAAGTGTCGGCAATACAAGTTTGCATGGACAAGCTGTTGCTATAGGAACGATAGCGTGTTGGAATTTACAGTGCTGCTGTCTGAGCTTAATTCAGTAATGAAGATGATTGCTGGGATTATAATTAAAGCCTCACCAAAGCACTGCAGTGAGAATGAAGTTTTAATTCTATTCAGAATAAAAATAAAATAAAATGACACCACGATGAAGGACTGAGCATTTGAACACGGTTGATCTTTACTCTACTGTGGTAGAGTTTTTGGAAAACAGGGCTCTAAGGAGATTTAACGCTGCATCGACCATCATCCACTTTCTGGTTTGTGTCTGGCAGCTGACATAATGTGCATGTGTGCGCGTATGCACACACACACACACACACACACACACACACACACCAAAAATGTCCAAGCAACCTCTCATTGTAGATCTTTGCAGAAAGCACTTTCCTTAATCAGATTCTGCTGCATTGATTTCACTAATGGAAGTCCACTGAGACATCGAGGACAGAGAGAGAGAGAGAGAGAGAGAGAGAGAGAGAGAGAGAGATGGTATGTCCAAGTACATAGCATTATCCTCTTTGTGAATTCTGCTTTATATACAAGATCATCAAATGGCCCTGTTTTTACCTACTATTCATTTGCTGAATTTTTCCATAAAAGACACTCTCTCTCTTTGTGTGTGTGTGTGTGTGACTGCAGGACCCAGTTCATTAGAAGGGAAAAGGAAAAAGGGGGAGGGAGACTAACTGCAGAACGAGAAATATCGAAAGAGAAACCAAGTCCACCAGAGATTTCTGTGCAGTGATCATTTCTTTATTTTCATTCCTGCAATATCGGACCTCAGCAATAAGAGGGATTGTCTCCTTATGCAAAGCATCTTACATGTCTTTCAATCCAAAAAAAGCAAAAAAAAAAAAAAAAAAACAAAAAGAAAACCACAAACAAGCATCTAGAAGCCATAGATACTGTAAAAACAGAGCGAGCCTTGGAGCTGATTAGAGCTGGGGTTTACCGAAACAATCACTCACTGCAGACAGACAGGAAATAAACAGAAACCTGACTAATGGTTCGAGGCCAGACTTTAAACACTTGTGTCCCGGTTTCTCTCCCGTGCTCCGGAAAGCATGAACAAGAAAAAAAAAAAAGAAAAGAAAAAAAAAAAGAAAACACCTGCAAAATATCAAGCTGTCATAACACATGTTCATGTTCTAATACTCTAATAGTGTGTACTGTATTTGCCGTCATGCATATAAAAATGCGTCATAGTGTATAGTACATGCTCTTTCACATATACGTACAGTTCGTGACTTCTTTCTGATCTGAAGCAGGACAGAGACGTTTCTGGTAGAGGAAATCTTATCTTTCACTTGAATATATATCATGGTAAGAAAAATTACAGCTAAAGTAATGCTGACTCCGTGCTGATGTGTCATATGTACAGAAGAAGTGAAAATATTTTAAGTGATTATTCAGATTCGGTTATGTACAGGAGAAACGCTACAGCACCAGGCATGCTTCAGATGTTTCAATAGCTACGAATGAAAGAAAAACTCTGTAAAAGTACTGGAAAGCAAGCAAAATGTACATCCCTAAACACCCCTCATCAGTTTAAGGTTGAAGGTGTCGGTTACAGGTCAGTGGGCCTCATTTATCAAACAAGCACCTGGATTTGCTACACTTGGGCTACACTTTACATTAAGTTTCGGCTTACTGAGTTAGCAGAGTATCCAAAAACAAACAAACAAACAAAAAAAAAGTTAGCATGAAAAAACCCCAAAACATGACATTTTGGTGGTTTAATTTTAACAGTACAAGCCAAGGTTTCCCATAATGTCCCCTAGTGGACTGTAAGGGTACTGCATGAGAGGTCATTTACAAATGATAATAATAATAATAATTTTTTTTTTTTTTAAGTTTTAAATTCCCATAAAATATTTCAGATTACGTACGTTCATTTAAAAAGTAACCAGAACTAATCAAACTAAAAAGCTATGAGGTTTAAAATCAGGGTAAAGTGTGATATTCTTTATTTATCTTAATCTTGCGTGTTGATCGGAGTCGCGATTAAGTAAAAGTAAAAAAAAAAAAAAAAAACCCACACAGCTTTCGGGTGGTTTCCTTATTGCGCTAGAAAGAAGTCAGGATCGTAACCGGTACCGCTAAAGGTAATTCATATCAGCAGTGTGACATACACTATATGGTCAAAAGTATCTGGACACACAACCATCCCACCCATACTGTATGGATTTGTTTAACATGGACCCTAAACATTCGCTTTTCTGGGAAGGTTTTCCACTCGGTTTTGCGTGGAGATTTGTCTCCATTCAGCACCACTGATATCAGGTACTGTACTGATGTTGGGAGGTAGAAGAGGCTCCAGTTCCAGTTCACCTAAGGTTTTTCATAGGGTTTGATATTCAGGATGCTTGAGCTTTTCCTCTTTAATCTTGACAAACCGCGCCCTTTTAAGGAGCTCGGGGCGTTGTCATGCTGGAACTTGTTCGGACCTGTTAGTTCCAGGGAAGAGAAATTGTAACAGTGCAGAAAACAAAAACAAAAACAGGACACTCAGTACAATTCTGTGCTTCCAACATTGTGGTAATAGGCAAATACGAGCATGATGGTCGGGTGTCCACATACGTTTGACCTCTTCGTGTATATATATTGATTGATTGATTGATTGATTTGTTTCGTTAAATGATATTTAATCCATGACTAAGAATCCAATGCCTCGGTTCAACTTCTTCCATAAAGGGCTTGTTGGTGACGTTGGTGACATTTGTGTAAGTATGAAATCATTTTAGGTGACGCTAAAGAGCGTTAAGATAACCCACGCAACTGCCATAAGAAAAAACATCAATAAGATCCAAACCCGCACGTGTCCTAAATGAAGCGGGCGTGTTCCAGCCGAGACATGTTTGGTGTCCGAAGCTTGCTTCTTTATTCTTTTAGTAAATTTCGAGGGTATTTATGAAGGTAATTTCACTAACAAGTACGTCACCCATATACATTGTGAACAAGTTAGCAGTGCTGCTTTAATGCGAATCCAAATCTTTGAGCATTGAGTTTTAATAGGAAATTGGGTGGATCATGTTGTATTGTGTTAATTCTAGCACTATTATGCGAGACCGATTATGCCAATGGTTTGTTATAGTTCATGAAGATTTCCATATGGCTCAAAATCATCAGATCACCATTGGAATGTTCTTCCAGATTTTTGTCAAATTGTATGTTGGGATGAGGGAAAGAAAAAGAAAAAAGGAGCAAACTTTAATGAATGAGACCCACTGGCTGTGAAACTGACCCTCAACAATAATACATTCAAGATGTAATAGACTTAGTAATAGATCATCTGCACTCTTATATCTTTCTTCTGTATTTTCCAAGTTGGATTCAGCTGAATGAAGAAAAAAAAAAAAAAAAAAAAGTTACATGATCTTACATTTCCTAAACAAATGAAGGGTGGTTCTGGTTAACCTGGATTCAAATCCTTTTTTTTTTTTTTTCTCAGCTTATTCATGTTAACTAAAAATCACAGTTAATTTTCCAAATAAAAGCAGAATCATTAGGTGAAAACCTGGCGAAAAATCATTCCCAAAACACATGAACAATTACACATATAATGTTTGGAGCAACTATTAAACCTGACGTGCGTCAATTCAGATGACGTATCCATGTCCAAATCGATGTCCAAGCCTGACATCCATGTCGACCTTTTCGTGGACGCCTGCAACATCTTCAGGGATCACCCGCTTCGAATTACGACTGTCCTGAGGGTCGGTTTCTAATTGCAGTCTCTAAGGACCCAAGACTCTTAGGGTGTTTTTACATTTTGCAATGTTTAGCCAAGTTGCATTGAACCATTAGTGCAGTGCGTTTTTGCGAGACCTGGACCAAAAACATACCTCCAGATTCTGATTCAGCTCTGATTGCTGTGTTTAAAAAAAAAAAAAAAATAGCTGCTAAAAGTGAGCCAAAAGGTGGAGCTGTAGAACTGCAGAAATTTTAGGTTGCTTAATATTTCCATTCCGGTTTTCTGCATTCACGTGCAGATTAAGATTAAACCAAACCAAACTATAATTAATGCAAATTTCTCTCTTGTTCTGATTCACGGACTAAAAGCGTCGTAAAAGCATCCTGGTAAACCTGATACTAATCACCAGCTCATTCTCAGCTCGAGTCAAAACTCGAGACTGCAATTAGAAACACCTGCCTGGATAGAAACAGCTTAATGTAAATGATTTTGTTCCTCAAATCCAACATGCTTTAGTGCCTTGACTTTCACTCTTCTCAGTTACGTCTGCGTCTACGTCCATGTAGCCTTCATTCCCAGCTCCAGACTTCCAAACATGGTTATTTATGTATTTCTTTTTCCGGACGAGGGGCTCCTGTGTGTTCAGCTTCATTGACTTCCTTTCTCTCGTGGTTGCACCGAATCCTGGATTACGAGTTGCGAACGTTCAGCCGCCTCGAGCAGGCCCTCCTCAGGACTGCTCAGGTTCACCAGCTCGGCTTCCTTCACCTCGGCTTCCTCGTTGTCCTCCACTTCCAGCTCTTCAGCTTCGTCCTCAGGCTCGTCCTCAGGCTCGGGCTCCTCCACACCTTCACGGATCTTCTTCACGTAGAAGGTGAACGGCGGCACTCTGTAGGTGGTGATCTTCGAGCGAGCGTAGACCTTTTTGTCGGATCTGAGCGACTTCGTGCGAGACACACGGATCTTCTCTTTGCGCTCCTTGTTGGGTCTGATCTTCGTCCCTATCTTGCTCATCTTCTTCCCAAGGCTCTGCCTGGTCTTCTGGAAGTTCTCGCGAGTCCTCACGCGCGTCTTCTCCAGGTTCTCCTTGGTTCTCTGACGGGTTTTCTCCAGGTTTTCTTTGGTTCTCTGCTTGGTCTTCTCCATCTGCTCCTTGCTGAAGGCCTTCTTGATATCGTCCACACGTTGCAGCCCGCTGCGCGTGATGCGCGCCACACGCGATTCCTCCACGGTTTCCTCGATCTCGACAACCGTATCCGTGATGTGTGCTTCCTCTCCCTCGCTCAGCACGTGTTCACCCTCCTCACTCACTGCTGCCTCCGGCTTCTTAACGGGCTTCACTGGCTTTTCTTTATCCTGAGGGACAGATGGACAAAAAAGGATCAGAAACATAATAAAAGACAATGGCACCTTTGAAAAATTCAGCATTTGTAAAAAAAAAACAGAAAACAAATTGAACAAATTGAAAACTCCTTAATATTTATCAGTATAATCACAAATCCACACTTGGAAAAACACAAAAGCACGCAAATTCTTATACGAGGAGAACCTTCTCATTTGATATGCAATATGATTGACAGAAAAGTAACCACGCCTCCTTGTTGAATATTAATGGCCGTGTTGCCCCAGAGGGAGGCCATGGTGCGCCCCCATCCCCCCCATGTAGATGTTGTTTCCAGACTGTAAAAGGACACTGACCAAAATTCATGGGCCGTTCAAGTCAAACCGGGACTTTTAAAAATAATCTAGATAAATATCTAATCTGCTAGACTAACGCACTTATCCCAGCGTTTCACTAGCGCTTGGATATCATCTAGGTAGAACGTTTTCTCAGTACGCCAGAGCCATGGTCTGACTTCCTGCTTCACGTTCGAAACACCGGCCTCCCAGGAACTGGGAAACCAGGAATCTTGGAGCGAGTTCAGGACTGTATGGAAGATGTGGCAAATGTCCAATGTGTATGATTGTGCAAGTTTTGCATGATATTTTTTAAAAACAATCCATTAAAAAAAGTTTGGAATTTCTTTGAATTTCCCCTGGCGAACTACAATGAGGTAGATAAGTGAAGGCTTGTGGTGTGAACATGGATTCATTTCTATTCCATTCATTTAGGTGAAAGAGCTGGAGTGCTCCACCTAGTGGATATTAAAGCAGTGACCACAGCTTATCACACTTTTCTAAACATCTACTGTGATGCAAGGATGCTGTTTTTGACATCTCAGTCCCTACACCCCCCCCCCTTTTTTTTAAACAAATTTAACTCTTGCACGTTTTTGCTATATAAAGATCACATCCTCATAAAAGAGATTTCACATCAACCAATGGGTACACATCATGGAACTAATGCGATATGATTCATACTGAAAAATCATCTAACAGGTCAGAAACAGGTTCCCACCACATATGCACGCACACACACACACACACACACACACACACACACACACACACTGAGTACTCAGCACAGAACTATCTATAGACTTCCTTGCGTGTGCTAAAGCAATGCATCTGCAGCTGGTATATAAGCAGCTTGGAATAAAACTCTCAACTCTCAGGATTAAAATCACAGACCTTAAAGGACGATGCTTTTGACAAGCGCTTTTATATGATAAGCAGCAAATAAGCAAAGAACTACTGACACGAGGAGGAGGAAAAGAGGAGAACCGAAAGTGTCTATGAGAATGAAAATACTTCATGGTGGTGGTGACAAAGATAGTGCTAAAGCGCACACACACACACACACGCACACGCACACGCACACGCACACACACACACACACACACACACGCAAATGCAAACACAAAGTATTTGAATGGTTAATTATGAATTACATTTATATTAATTAACAGTTTTATTCTTCTTATATCAAGCACTTTGGTGATGATAACAATAATAATAATAATAATAATAATAATAATAATAAAAACAATAATAAGATAAAATAGTTAACCATATAAATTAATGTTTAGTGCTGTAAAACATTCATGAAACAAATTAGTTCTGTTAATGTTTATATAAAAAAAATGAATCAAAGACTTTCCTATGTTGAAAAACTAAAATATATAACACTATGATGAAAGACTTCTTAGAAACTATGCAGAGCCTCTGTAAAAACCTTTCTATAGGAATGATAACGCATTAGAGCGAGAGCATTAAGATATAACAGTTTGCCATATTATTAATAGTTTGTCAGCTTATTGTAATGTTCATGAAGGTAAACAGGAACTTCTGATCTAACCTGCATTAAAAAATAATGATTCAGAGTAAATATCCTGTCTGAGTAAAGCCTTGACTCTAAAACTCAGAATGCTCCCCCTGGTGGTGAGAGCCAGAACGAGCCTGTCACCTTCCTGATGATGCAGAAAGATTCTTATGAATGAGGATCTCTGTCTCTCTCTCTTTTTGTCCCGGTCCTCAAGGTCCAATAAAACAGCCTCGGTTGCCTTATGTGGAGTTGCGCCTGAGTCCAAGGTGTGTACGAGTGTTTATTTTAGGTGCGCCTTTCCCACTCGCGGGATTCCATCTGTCCCATTCCCTCATTCCCTGGATGGGATCCATCACTTCAGCACCTCTCATTCCCTCCGGACCAGCCCTCGATCACTATCTGCTATTGCACCCTCTCAGCACAGGAACAGCTGGGGGCTGGTGGGCTGAGGACTGACGGCTCCGGCTTTGAGGGCGCTCAGCGAGGATGATGATGTCGGAACAAAGAACAGATTTGTCCATAGTGCTCTTTTATTGCCTGACAAATAGTTCTTTGTGTGTCAAGTGAGGTCAACTTGGGTGGAACACAAAGATGATTTCGTTTGCGAGTTTGCTGCTTCACTGTGGCACAGTCACAGCGTTCAAAATAAAGCATTAATGATTCTGAAGCGAGAAAAGTGTATAAAGCATATAAAAATGGGGGGAGCCGAGTCTAGTAAACTAGAAGCTTGATCATGAGTGCAGCCTTACAATAATAATAATAATAATGAAGCTTTATAGAATAAAATTGGGTTTTTTGGGTCATCAAATGTATATAATAGTATACGGTAAACAACTACAAGGGTAAGTCAAAAATTATCCGCACTCTGGCTGTAGAATTTATTTTTAATTACGATCTTCTTGCTTTTCAATACACTTCGTCCATCCTTCAACAAGCTTTAATATTCGCTCATTAAAAAAAAAAAAAAAAAAAGTTTTAGGCTGAACTACGATCCAGGCTGCTTTTAGGGGACCGAACAGGTGGCAGTCCGATGCAGCGACTATATGGAGGATGCAGTGCTGTCATCGTGGTTGTGGATGGTCGTTCGTCCAGGTCCTATTTGTCCAATCTTCCTTGAACTTCTCTATCCATTCAAATACTGTTTTTCATAAGAAAAAAACAAACAAACACTTTCTCCATACGGCATGCAACGTCTTTAAAAACAGAAGAACCAGATAGAAAAACTAATCACTGTGTGCTGCTTGTCTTACATGCAAATCAAAAGTGCGGCGGCACAGCAGTGACTGGGGTGACTGGGGTGACTGGTGTTTTGATATAACTGGAGTGCGGATAATTTTTTGACTCACCCTCCTAGTAAGCTAGCATCACTATGACTTTTTAGGATTGTCTTAGGATGCATTTTTCCCTGTTTATCTCCATAATAATGTAGTATCAAATTCCTCCCCATCACTAGGGGGCTCCCACATTAAGGCTACTACTACAGCTCACGCGATAGGGCCGAACGAAGACTTATCACATGTTTCCTCCGAACCACGTGATGCCAGCCGACTGCATCTTTTTGCTCTAGACCTCCTGCTGCGAGAGGTGGCAGCATCCCCTGGGAATCAAACTCGCATCTCCGGATGATAGGGGGAGCACATTATTTCGGCCTAGACAAGCATTTACAATTCGATATAACATTGTGTAGCATTTATACAAGAGGCAACATAATAGGATTAATCAGTCTGTGCTTACTAATTCATTTGCAAATTAAGAATGAATATGGGAAAAGAATTTTTTCCCCCCTTCCGACCTATAGCCAAAGCGTAATTTGCATTTCTACCTTGTAATATCCTTCGGATTTGTTACTTGACTTTTCTTAACGCGCGGTTAAAAAGTCGTATAGCATTACATTTTCTGTTTGATGCGTAATTTATTAATTTATTTACTTAATTTTATTTTATTTTTTTCTTCCTTTTTTCTTTCTGCTGACTGGCTGTTCTATTTATTTATTTATTTATTTATTTTAATTAGTTTACAATTTTTTGTTTGTTTGTTGTTGTTGTTTGTTTGTTGTTGGTTTTATTGTGGGGTGGGGGGAGGGGTATGGGTAGAAAAAAAAATTAGTGTACAATGTATGTATGTATATGTAACTTGTTTATATTTCCAATAAAAAAGGAAATATAAAAACGGGGGATTTTTTTTCTTTATGCGTTTTGAGCTTTTGTCCATAAGCAAACTGTGTTTTAGGTTACTGGAAACTGGGTAAAAAACCTTCTAGATTGAGACTCTGTTTTTTTTTTGTGTGTGTGTGTGTGTGTGTGTGTGTGTGTGTGTGTGTAGAGGGGAAAACTGCCTTCTGATGTGGCTGCACGGTTCAGGTTCTTATCACCGCCTTTTCGTTTGACATTTGGTTGCTGGTAGTTTTTTTTAAATAAAAACAAACAAACATTTTTATTAAATTTTTTTTTTTAAACATACTCATGTATCTGTGGACTAGGACAGGATGTTGTTAACACCTTGCAAGCTGCGCAGATTACAAACTGCCCCCTTTAAGACATTTTGGGAAAATTACTGTATGAAAATTGCTCTAGTTTCCTGGTTTATTTCTCCAGCTGTTCATTTTAAAGCATCTGATCGAATGTCTTTTGTATTTTATTTCTCAATAAGTGTGAACGTAATGCATATTTGATGTATAAATGATAAACGTTTGAAAAATATGATCTAGTGTATAACGTAACATAGTGTATAACGTCACTGCGCTGCTGGAGGTGTCTAGACTGACAGGGCATCGTATATCATACTGTCGGTCCCTCAGGTAGTGTAAAAGCTACTTGTTTTAGTTTTCTTCAAATACTCCTCAAATTCTGGCCAGCATCATGATGGGAAAATAAATCATATTTAGTAGGTTTAGTTTTCCTATTTCTGTTCACACCTTACTGATCCATCTAGCGGACAAATGTCCTTTTGAATTCGACAGAAAACTGACAAACACTGAATCGGAAATGTGGACTGTACTTGTATTTTGATGCATTACCCTAAATATCTAAATATCTCCTGTCGAAAAAATGTGTAATTAAAAAAAAAAAAAATCCATTTGCTGCATGTGGAGTGTGTCTGTACACAACAATACTTTAAGCTGTTACCAAAGAAACGATAACCTCTGACCAATCAGATTCAAGTATTCAACAGACTTTATATAGTCCTTTAAAAGCACCGCACACGACGCTGACAGCACAACGCATGATCTTATCTGCTTTCGGCTCAACACTTTAATTGCGCTACTGACAGACAGCCCATAATGATCCGATGGCACATTGAACCTAAACAAATGCATGCGTGGCTATTAAAAGGCACAAATGCCTCTGCATCAGAAAGAGACATTAAAAGCATCGGCTCGGCAATAACGGATTTATAGCCGGCCCATGTGACTGGTTGCTATGACAACCTGGAGCAAATAGAAGAACACAAGCAGTGCACAAGTATGCTGAACATACCTGTGTCTATGGTGCAGCAACAATCCGATTGATTTAATTGAATTAATTATGGCTTATGAATGTGTGTGTGAATGCGGGTCAGAGAGAGAGAGAGAGAGAGAGAGAGAGAGAGAGAGAGAGATCTGTATGTCTCCTGGGGGGAAAAGATGAAAGGAATACTGATGATGAGTGAGAGAACAGCTGCTCTGTGGCGTCC
Organism: Clarias fuscus; assembly: GCA_030347435.1. Lineage (NCBI taxonomy): Eukaryota > Metazoa > Chordata > Actinopteri > Siluriformes > Clariidae > Clarias > Clarias fuscus. The sequence goes on along the minus strand of CM059222.1, from coordinate 22,356,470 downwards.
AGCTTCGCCGCACACAAGAGCAAAGTCTTCTAGAACAGCAGCGACTTCAGTCACGCTAAACCTTTAATCCGCCGAATCAAGCAGCAGGCATTGTTGCATTTGCACACTGTTTCCCTTTACTCTAAATGTGCTTTTTTCAAATGTTGCACTGAGGTACGAGCTGCTTAAAGTTGCTTAAAAGATAAAACAGGAGCTTATACAGTAGCTACAGTACAGTGTTGAGTGTTGCGTACGGAATATACTGTCAGTGTCTTTACACCTATACAGTTGATTGACCAGTAAACCTCAAATTAATTTGTATATTAGTTTATGAGTAAAAAAAAAAAGCATTTTGATGCATCGTGTTAAAACTTTGACATTATAATTATTATTATAAATAATTAAGCAATATCACATACTGGACGATGGAGTGCTGTTGTACTGAATATCAGCACAGTGACTGGCTGAACTCATGCTGAGCTGGTGACCAACAGTCTATGTAACTACTAGGCCTGAAAGTACCTGTAATTTTACATTCTTACTGGAATTATGTCACCAAAAGTGAGTAGAATGAACCATGTCGTAAGCGGCTCTATATTTATTTTCACTAATTCCGCTTTTGAAGATCAGCTAATTCCTGGGGTTCTGGGGTTGCATCCCAAATAGTGTTAAATGGAAAGCTTGCGCACTGTGTACTGTAGGTGTACGATCCCCAAGTATCCACACACCAAGTAGTGCAGTTAGAGAGGAATTTGGGATTCAGCCTTGTGTTAAAATAACATACAGTAGACTGTTCAGCGGCATTATTAAGTAGACAAAGTGTTGTTTAAGATGAGATAACGTTATTGAGATGCGCTTTCTTGCTCAAGTGCTTCAGTGACTGGTTTGCAATGTGGGTTTTGGCTGGTATTGGCACGCTCTCCTCTCTTTCCCTCCATACTGCGGACCAGACCGATCTACAGTACGTTCACACACGTACCATCAGTATGTTAACCCATGCTGTGATCAACTATAAAAACACCAGTGATGGGCCTCCGAGTGGTGCAGTGGTTAACGCGCTCGCCCTATCATCCGGAGATCGCTAGTTCGAATCCCGGGTGGTGCTGTAACCTCTCGCAGCCGGAGGTCTAGAGAGAGCTGATTGGCCGAGCTCTCTCAGAGGGGAGGGATGAGAGGTACTTAGTGCTCCCACATTAATCACGGCTCTACAGCCAATCAGGGGCGTCTGTGAGCTCGCGCAACGGAGGGAGCGGATAGCGCTGTCCGAGTGTGTTACGCCGCCCCCAACGGTGCGCGAGCGAGCAGTTCGAAAAGATGCGGTCGGCTGGCCTCACGTGGTTCGGAGGAAACACGTGATCGTCTTCGGCCCTCCCGGCTGAGTGGTAGTAGTAGCCTTAATGTGGGAGCCCCCTAGTGACGGGGAGGAATTGGACACGACTAAATTAGGGAGAAAATCGGGGAAAAATTCAAAAAACAAAACAAAAAAAAAACACCAGTGATGTGGAGTGAAGCGTATAATTCAATGTTGCAGTCCCGTTATGCTCTTTATAACCACTTGCGGAACGTCTCTCGTCCAATCAGATTGCTCGGTTAGAACTAACTCTCTAGTGTATAGTCATATATACCGTCAGTGAATTCAATCTTTAATTGTCTAAAAATAACCAGCGTAGCCTCAGATTTCTGCTTCTGGTTGACAGGTATGATCTGCTGTTGTATTCCATTCGCGTGATGTAGTTTCTGAGATGTTTTTCTACTCATCGCACTTATAACTTTATGAGTGATGATTTAAATCCCATGTGTACATACATAAACCCTGTAACCCATTGCGCATTAAAATCCCAGCTGATCACTAGTTCCCCTCCATTTTAAAGTCGCATGCCTGGATAATTACACGCATTAGCAGGTATGGAGCCCTACCTAATAAAGTGTTCAGTAAGGGGGTTGTATACATATTACGTGGGACATACAGTATATACTATATCCTAGTCAGGGATGGAAATCCTTGAACAACTCAGGATTTTTGCCTGCACAGAAATTGGAGATCTATTGCAGACGGCAATGTGAACTCTTGTGCCAACTCAGTCACTGGCCGCACCGCTATCCGGGTCCTATATTAAGCCTCTGGTATTGTAATCGGAGCTGGCTGCCATTTTATTTCTACCACTGCAAACGCTTTCATAATGCCTTCCCAACATAGGTTCGGGGGACGATTAACCAGTCGCCGTATTGTATAAACAGTACAGACAATACTATGTGCAGCACCACGGGGTTTTTCTTTCTATTTCAGAGGGTGAAAGCATTATAGATGCGGTAAGTTCATGTCCATAGCTTGCAGGGTGCTGAGAGTTCCCTGAAGGCTGACCGGTGGTATGCGGACTGCTAATCTATTGTTGGAAAAGGCATGTCCCAGAGTGCATTACTTTGTGTCAAAAAAGGTGGCAGTTTGAACTGGTGGGAACAGGCGCACACACAGTTCACACGCAAGCACATCCCCCCCAAAAAAAAAAAAAAAAAAAAAAAAACACACATGAGCATAAATCCAGAGTGCCTTTCTGTCCTTTTATGAAATGGTAATTGCTGGTTGACTGAGTGTTGGTGCCAGGTGGGGTAGTTTGACTATTTCAGAAACTTTTACCCGCAGCAATGTTAAACAAAGCTTACAAAAAAAAAAAAAAAATGGTGTGAAATTTAATTAGCAGCAGCTCTTTACTTTAAATATACAGAAGTCTCTTGATAAGACCCTAGTCAGAATTGTGGCAATTTCTGGTTTGAGCTGACGGAAAAGTTGACATAATTCAAACAAGCACTCTTTACAACTGAAAAGCAATTCAGAATATAAAACATACTCTACTGAACCTGGAGATCGATGGCCTACAACAGCAGAAGACGACATCAGATTCCATGAACAGGAATCGACAAAACTGGACTGGTAAAAAAAAAAACTATCAGATGAGTTTCACCATGCAAAATGGAAGAAATGGGTGACACAAGGTGGGTGAGATTTGTCAAAGAGCATGCATCTCTGTCCCCAACTTGCTCTGAGTCAACTATTCTTACTGTTGGTGGTGGTGGAATAGTGTGAGGTATGATCCCTTGCGATCACTTTCACAACGGTCTTTGCTGCAAAGCAGCTTTATTGAATCAAAATGAGAATATGATCATGTTTGTCCCTGGTGAGCAATCCGAGGGCGACGGTGGCAAGGAAAAACTTCCCGAGATGGCAATGGGAAGGATTCATTAGAGGAACCAGACTCAACAGGGAACCCATCCTCAATTGGGTGGACCAATCAAATGTCGTTTGAATGCCATAGAATATCAAGAGAATTGCTGATGCGAACACACTCATCATGTCAAACTGGTTCAACCATGACCATAGCAGAGACCTTCCCAGTCACCCAAACCAATAGAGCAACCTGTGATGCGATGAATGTTCATCTATCAAATCTACAGCAAGTACGGGATGCAATCAAGGACCAGAATAATAAAGGAATATTTTACAACATGGAGAACTGACATCGTTCTGAATCTGAGTTCTGAATCAATTGAATCATGTTGCAATTATTACTGGACTTCCCAGTGACCACCACAGAGTTGATATGCTCAAGTTATGGATATGGATGAGTTTTACCTCACTATCTGAGAGATCTATACACTTTACCTACTCTGCCCCTGCTTGTAACTTAAGGAATTGTAACTTGTAACTTGTAATTCCAACCTAAACCTACAGTAGTTGTTTGATTTCTTTTTCGCACACCTCACGCTTTATCTTCAAACAGTTACCATGTTTTATCTCAGGATTCGCCATTTCTAACATCTTTGTTTCCTATAGTCTGGGTGCTTTCCTTTATAAATTCATCTGGAGGTCGGTCGTTTCCGTGTGTATGAGAAACTGGAAGCCGGACACGTCTGTGTGCTCGTACGCCAGCGTTACAGAGCATCGGCTCATTCATGGTGATCGTTCCAACAAGCCGTCACATCATCCTGTCGTATTGTATGACAGTATTAGCAACACAGAGGCTGGTGCTAATGAAGCAGATAGAGCGAGAGAGCTGAGTGAATGGGACACTAGTGAAAGGGGGAGGAGGTAGAAAAAGACGATGAATGAATGAAGACCTGCGAATCATTCACTGATTCTTTTTGGTATTGAGTGGAGCAATTTACAACCGAGACACGGGAAGGTACCCAGGTCCAGCAAAGTCACTTTCTACCTATATAGTTTTAGCCAAGGACCTTATGCATGCAGCAGTCACTTTTTACAACCACGGTGAGCAGAAAAGCATACAGTATCAGAACAAAAAAAAAAAAACCTACCTATTTTTTTATGCATTTATAAAGGTGTGAATAAAAACCAAAGACTCACGTGTCAAACAAGTGTGAAAACACGCGTCTTCCACAGGATCTAAGGGGGTAAGTTGCAGCCGGGTGCTGCTAATCATTAGGCCTTGATTAATTGAACATCGAAAGGTGGGCAGACCTCTATAAAAGCCGAAGTTTTGGCAGTTGGCTGGTCAGTGTGGGTTAACACAATACCAAGAGGGAAAGACATAAGTCTTAAGTGCCAGGACAGAATATATTGATTTTCTTAGCCATAATAAAACGTTTGAATGATGCAAATGTTTTACAGAAGGCCATACGTCTGGCCGAGGCGGCTCAGACCCCAATGCAGTCTTTTCCATGAGCATTAAGCTCATTAAGTAACTTTTTGTCACCGACTTGCAAAAGCCACGCATCTGTCCGAGGAAACTGTACACACAATCATTCACCAACACCATTTGTATATTACAAAAACTCGCCTGGGTAGTTCTTGCCCCATCACTCATACAGTTGTCACCTCGCTCCAAGCCAATTCCACATTTATGCGTCATTGACGGCGTTCCTGGGCATTTGTTATTCTGCCTGATAAAAAGTCCTGGTTTGACTTGAACGCCCCTATGTGATAACCTAAAAGAAAAAGCACAACCAGGAGAGCTGATCCTGAACGACTCCTAACTCTAACCCCAGCACTGTTTATCACGTACATGGAAAGTTTAGCCCTAAACGTGTCTTATTCCATGTTGATAGTATCGGGTTCGGCTCCTGCTGCTCCGAGTTCAATTCTAAAGCATCCGTATCGGAGCAGCCGCCCCTTCTGCAAGCGATCTGAAAGAATGCAGCTATTCCAGGACCTGAAAGAAGATCGCCTGCAACGTACGGTCGAAACTACACACGCCAACGTCTCTCAATCTCCAGCACATGATAATTACATCCTGTAGTCAGACAGAAACATGTAAAAACCTCACACCCACACACAAACACACATCTGAGTGAATCTGATACTGTGTCACCGATGCAGGAAATCGAGAATACGACAAAGTCACGATAGGTTTCTATTTATTTATTTATTTATTTATTTGATTTGATTTTATTATGTTCACCTGGGTTCACCTTCCGCAGAGAAATATCGCTTACTGTACCGTACATGTACATATCTCAGACAGAGAATCTTCTCCCTGATGATATGAACAGCCAATCGTGCAGATACCGGTCAGGAGCAGCAGAGAGGAACAGAACAGAGAGGATGTGATCTTAGTGACGTTGGCTGTGGTGTGATTTCCAGTCGTCTGATCTTATTAAAAATCTTCAACTATGCAGTTTCAGTCAGCCCGTGCACACGGTAGCCTCAAATTCTAGTTCCTGGCTGACAGCAGTGAACATAGCTTAAAAGCTCTTGAGCTGTGTCTGCATGATTGGAGAATTGGCTGAACATTATACTGTATGCAGGAAACATAATGGGGTGATTTATTGTAGACACTGAAGTCAGTTATTAAATAGAATTATTCATAAACTGATCTGTAAATACTGTACAGCATGTTAATAGTGTATAGTTATTTTCCAGTATATAACATTTTAACTTACAGCACATTATTTTAGCAAGTTAGGAAATCCTAAACTACTAAATAACATTATTATTATTATTATTACATCTGTTACCTAGCAACTGATGATGCTCGCACAGCTGCTGGATACAGACTAAACCGCATCAAAGCGACGGTTAATCTAAAAAAGCCCCGTGTTTGATATATAGGCTGTAAAAACTACAGTATTCACGTTACATATAATGCTCCTTATGGGAGCCGAGATCAGAACCATTTTGGATTCAGCTATGGTTACAAAACTACTGTGGAAAAAGATTGAACAACAACGAACAACTTCAAAGTTGGTGGAAAGATATGATAACATTTTGTACTCAAGTAAAAGGACTGTTCCTTCGGGTAAATGACCGAGTTACTTTTTTTGAACAGCAAGGGATTCTAGTGTAGTTCAAAAAAGACAAGCGGCTATAAATCTCAAACTATTTGTTTTGAATGAGATGAACACTTTTGCATAATAAAGCTGTTGCCTTTCTTGTGCTTGAAATCAAAGTGGTTTCTTAAACTTGACCAGGGGTTTGCTTCACAAGAATTTCATGGCATTTCGCTTTCAGCAGCGTCTGCATCACTGGCATCTGTTTCGTCCGTCTCCATCGTTCTTTTGACTTTAGGGCGTTTGTTCTCCAGGCCCATACATCCATCCATACATTCATCAATCAATCAATCAATCAATCAATCAATCAGTGCACTGGTTTCCGGGTGCATTTTTTTTTCCTTCATTTATTTTTCATTTTCATTCATTTTGTTTTACTTAGTAACGAATATGATTCATTCAATACTTCAAACAAAACATACTTAAGTAAAAGACAAATTACAGATTTTAAAAACTACTTTGAAATGTAGAAGTATGCACAAAAGAAGTATTCCACCTCTGTAATTGTGTCATGTTCTTAAGCAAGCTAATGTTGTGATGCAGAGTTATCGGGCACGAACGTGGATGTGTGTAACACTAAACATTTTCACATTTCCTTTAAGGAAAATTCCTCCCCCCGTTAATTCCTACTTTTCTATTCCCCTATTGTAATATAAAAGCTCTAGAAAAAAGTTCCCTGAAACGCTGCTGCTAGTCAGTTTCCTCATGGCGGCGCCTCTGAGCGCGTGAGACTTTCTCAGCGACCATCTCTCCAACTGTCCCAGACGTGGCCTGTCACCCAGCGGGAGAGCTGATTTTACTCCGATAATTTATGTGGACCCGATGTCTGCAACGGGATACAAGTGAAATGCCAATAGTGTAATGTGAAGCCTCAGTGGACATTCCTGCACCGAGCTCTGAAAGTTAAGAGCGCACAAACACACACGCAAGTGCAGCTGTACTGGCATTATCAATCTGACTGTACCTGTATCTACCTGTATGTGCTTTAGCTTTCAGGTAAAAGACTTGTATCCAGGCCCACGCAACGTCTTGTGTTTTAATAAGATGTGTAAGGTGCTTAGTACAAATCTCTTCTTCTCTCATCCAGCCAGGGATCGTTACCCTGTAGTACAATTTAACGGTCTCCGACTTCTTTTCCCCCCTTATTTCAGATTCACACAGGAAAGGCAAGTTAATCAAGATATGAAAAAATAATTGTTATACTTTAAAATAGTAAGACCTGCCTGAACCATTAGATTGTTGGTTTAAAATGAGGGAAGAACTGATTGAAGTGTCCACTGCACCTCTATATGCTTAGAGAGAGAGAGAGAGAGACACACACATACACACACACATACATACATACTGTCTGGTTCTCTCTGGTTTACTCACAGATATTAAAATAGGTATATAAGAACTAATAGTGGGACTAAAGTAAACCACATCGAAGCCATTCACATGTACTGTATATAAATGCAGGGAAAGCAGAGGAAGGAATGAGGGCGGGACCATGGAAAGAGAAACCTGAGAAATTTGACACCATCTAGAGGAAATGTAGGAAGACAAAAACCTAACAGGTGATAAAAACCTAACAGCGCAATTTGTCCTGGGTATCCTTATATACAGTATATATTTGTTTCGATACAGATAAACCAAAAGCCTACACTGTTGAACTTGTGTGACACTCACTCACTCAATCATCATCTATACCGCTTAATCCTGTATTCAGGGTCACATGGGGCCTGGAGCCTATCCCAGGAGACTTAGGGCACATGGCAGGGTACACCCTGGACAGGGTGCCAATCCATCGCAGGGCACACACACACACACACACACACACACACATACACTCACTCATTCACACACTACGGGCAATTTGGGAACGCCAATTAGCCTAACCTACATGTCTTTGGACTGTGGGAGGAAACCGAAGTACCCGGAGGAAACCCACCAAGCACGGGGAGAACATGCAAACTCCATGCACACAGAGACGGGGATCGAACCCGGACCCTGGCGGTGCAAGGCGACCGTGCTAACCCTTTTATGTGACAGGGGACATTTAAAAATACTACGGCAAGTAAAGATGATTAAGGTTCATTAAGGTTCAGCATATTAGGGCTTCCTGAGGGAACAACAAAAAAAAATCTGCAGTGTCTCCCCTGGCCTGTACTGTACCTACCTCAGAAAAATATACTGGAGCATTAAAACGCACCAGAAACCACAAACTCAACCTAATTTAAACCTAAAAAAAGTGTATCTCGAGGTAGTGCGACGGTTTGCTCAAAACAACAGGCTATATTTAACTATATAGCTTAGCTTGATTTCTTCGCTAATGCCAGGTTAGACTAGCATCTTGCTCAGCAGCAAGTCAAAGTTTACTGTAGCTCATGGTTACATTTACAGAATATTTTGATTGTTAATCAATTATGTCGTGCGAGCTGACAGACCTGATGAGACAGAGTGATGTTCTTAGGTGACCTATTGGGCAGAAACCACTTTTAGTCGGTTTTACACATTTTCCCAGTGTGTAATTTCCGACATGTTGTCTTTTTTCAATTTTAATTGCCTAAAGTTTGAACGACCCGGTTAGATTTTCCTCCTAATGTGACCTCATATAAGACGTCCTATTTACATAGACACAGAAACATTTCTGCGCATCTGAAAGAGTGAAATAAATAAATAAAGTAAAATGCAGTACAATATCTGATTGAGCTATTTTAGCTGGAGCATTAAGACACACACACACACACACACACACACACACACACACACACACACACACACACACACACACACTACTTTGAAGTGGCTCTGAGAACTTTATTAACTTGTTAAAGGAATTGTACAATATAGGACCTTTAAGGCAGAGACACTGTAGTTTGTTTCACTTCCTTTTTACCAAATTAAAACTAGCAACATCTAAAATTTCATTTAAGTATCTTTATTTGTCGGAGAACTTCCACTTGTTACAGAACACGTTTTTGCTTTATCGATTTATCGTTCAGGTATAATGCTCTGTTTGCTCGGCACTTTTTCCACACAACATGGTGATTCTTCCTCAGAGGAAGCAGTTTTTAATGGGACTTAAAAAGAATCTTCACAAGACCCGAGTAAACAACAGCTAGGTAAAAGAAGATGATGCTCTGAAGAAAATATGTCACTATCTAGTACTAAAAAAAAAAAAAAAAAAAAACACCCACGTGAGTCAACTCTTTCTGCTACGTGCATGTATTTAAAACCTGATTATTGCAACCATTTTTTTTTAGCTCTAAATCTTTGAAGAAAAAGAAATAAATGATTAAAAAGTATATACAGTAGGAAGGTTCAGATCTCTGTTCAAAGAGCCTTACTAAGGAGGACTAAGTCTCTTTCACTCTCTCTCTCTGGTACCAAAACCCAATAAGCAGCATTGCAGACATTACCGCATTCTAAGCTATATTTAACCTGTCCATGAGTGGAGAAAAGTGAAGGGAGGGGCGTTTCTGGGTGACACTTTGAGTCCGGACGCCACCCGCCACTTTATTCTACACCATTTCAGTTCGCTTTCCAAACACCCGCAATCCGACACGCTCGTATAACACTCGGTACTAGTACACGTCAGAGGAACGCAGATTAATTCATCTGACTCCAAAAGAACCGACGTCTCCCAGCTGCTGCATTAAAGAGACACTTATCCACCCAAATGCCGGACCGTTCATGCTAAAAGAAAAAAAAAAAAAAAAAAAAAAACTGTGCACTTCTCGTGCACTTGGGACGTGGGAAGAGCAATAGTTAAAGTAATAATTCAGAATGAATAACTTTTAAAGAGTTTTGGTACTTTGAGAAGTAATAAGTAATGAGGAAAACATGACAAGTGTGCAGGAGAATAATTAAGGATATGAAGCAAACGGGGACTTTTACTTGTGCAGAATAACAGAAGATAGTAGTAAGAATAAAAACTCCCGTTATTTCTCTATATTATCACCTGCTACACTAATGCGTTTCACTAGTGCTTGGACACTATGAATGTAGAAAGTTTTCTGCTTCACGTCTGAAATGCCGGCCTCCCAGGAACTCCTGCAATGGCTCAAACATGTAGAAGTGTCACAATAACTCCCAGCCGAGTTTGTGTAACCTGCAAACGGTGCAAAAAGTCCCAGTTTGCCTCGAACACCTTCGTATAATGGCTACAAACTGTCATTCCCCCACGGACTTCGCATTTATTTATTTATTTTTTTTAAGGTTAAAAAGACAAAAATGCAGACTGTCATGCTACCAAGCCATATGTCCTGTCGTCATGTCGGAAAGGTTACACTTTAAGTCTGACTGTCACAAAGCACGGTCACTTCCTTGCAGAAAATTAACCTTATACTTTTTTTTTTTTTTTTTAAAACCCTGTTAATGCAACACATTTATCATAAAGTTGTAGCAAGACAAATTATAACGTACATACAGTATACACATATGCATGAAATGCAGCCAGAATGACTTCTTTATGGAAATTATAGGGCTGTAACAAAAACAGTCACGCTGCTAGCTTTAATATTAAAATGTTTGATTCTTTAAATACTTTTAGCTTGAAAATTTGAATAAAGAGTAAATAATCATGACGGAAAAGTCTCCTTTTTTCCATAAACAACGCAAAAAGCGAAATCGTTGCAGGTTTGCTGGCTAAAACTAAACAAATCAAAACTTATGGACAAAACTGCGTATCTTAAAAATAAACAAATATACAATTTTTTAAAAACATTTCTCACAAAAAATTAAGTTTGAATGAATAATCTGTCTGAGCAGGGAGTTAAAGGTATTTGAACAGACTCCGACATAATGAGTTCAATAATAAAAATAGATAGAAATAGAAAGTAGAAATAGCTCAAAAGTTGGTTAAATTGTTAATTTTCGATAGCCTCTGGTGTTATAAATCATTATAACATGATCGTCTGACTGTATCAAGCTGTCGGACTATCGGTCCTCATATGGACAGATTTCGCAGGTTTTTCCAGTAAAGAATGTGTTCATAGAAGCATGTAGTAAGTTTTAAATCTGTGGCTCGTGCAAACCTTAGCTCCAAATAAAAAAGACATCCCCCCCCCTCCCCCCACCAGGCTTTCAGTGTCTCCAGGGACATGGTGGTGGGACCGACATTAAAATGAATTTAAACAACACAGTGACATTGTGTCACATCCCTAAAGACAAATGAAAATAAATAAATGTGTGTATGAAATGTGTATGTGTATGTGTATGATAAATGTGTGTATGAAAGTCTAATAATAAGTCTCATAAGTCTTGTATAATTTAATACACACACACACAGGCGTGCACACGCACAAACACGGTGTACTTTGCAATCTGTGCTTAGGGTTTTGTGTGTGCCCGAGTTTGTGAAAGTCTGATACGGTGATTTGTTCCGTGGTAAAATGCTGGTGAAGACGTATCCAGGGAAAATAAATATATTAGGACATTCCAAGCTCGCATCAAAACACACCACATTTATAACCCATATGATGTGAAAAGGTTTCCAGTGGTGATTTATACACGCTGTGGTTATGGTTACACTCGCATGCTATAATCAGCAAATCTAAATTCTTAAGGCTGCAGGATTATGTCTTTCCAACACGATATATGGCGGATAAAATAGAACCGTCTTCATCCTACACCATCCTACCCGAGCCAACTATCTGCCAGACGGAGCACTCGGACACGTCTGTGTACCGTCGCGTGCTAAAGCTGTAGCAAGCAACGATTGTGACCGAGTGACTGAGAGAGACGGGAAAGAAAACGGACATTACTATGGACAAGTGTGGAAAGGCTTGACGACTTTGTTGTGTACGTAGCTGAGAAACGTCACACAAACGAACGTCTTAAAGCTTTGTTTTTATTTAATTAATGAACTTGCTCTCTGGATGGGATGTGAAAAATGCCAGAAGTCTCAATAACTGAAAGCGTTTTTATGATAAACAATAATATATATATATATATATACAGTATGTATGTGTGTGTGTGTGTGTGTCTGTAGATCCTAATATGTAACAGTTTATTATTTTTAATGTATATTTTTTAATACGTCCTTGTCAATGGAAGATCCAGACATGTGAGCCACCCTGTATATTACAAGTTATATTAAGACACACGGCAGTTTTCCTTTTAGTTCGTTAATACTTTTTATTCTTATACATTCAGAAAAAGAATCTATAAAGGAAACAAATATATGTTTAGTTTGAACCAAAGTGAAAAAATACTACTTTATTATTCAAATAATATAGTGATGAACTAGAGTGAACAATTTTGTTAAAATATTGTAAAACAATATGAAATATTATAATATTGAAATAATACTGTAGATTTAAGATTGTATTACACGTGTTAAAATATTCTTTTAAAAATAGTATTGAATACTGAATCTATGAAAAACTATTAAATACTAAATAACGTGAAAAAACATCACTATGTGGAAATTTATACTATTTACAATAAAATTAATTAGAGATATGGGAAGAATTTATGAAGGTACGCACTGACTCTAAAAAAAACCTAATTAATTTTATATGCTTTTTTGCATTTGAGGTGGCAAAATGTAGCAGTTCCTATACAATACATAATCTGTATGAGTGGTCATTTATTATTAATATATCATTTAATTTCTTAAGTGGTGACTAACAGTTAATTTTCAATTAGATTTAAACATTAAATTAGTTATTTAAATGCAAAATTCACACTTGCACATTTTATTCTTATTTTATTATTTAAATTTTATGTACATTTTATGCTTTTTTTTTTTTTTTGCACCTTCAATTTTATTTTAGTGTGGATTTGATTTAACTACCTTACACTCTATTTTTATTTTTCTGGTCACTGCTAATTGTGTAAGCATATCACTGCATGTCGGACTGTGTACGGTTGGTATGGTTGCGTTCGTGATACAATTTTTATTTGATTTGATTCACATTTGATTCAAATTTGAATTTGATTTGGTTCCTTTTATCTTACAGACCCAGAACTAACACTAGAAGATCGAACAGAACCTGATCTAACGACACTCGACTGAAGTCAGAAGTCTGAGAACCAGATTCTGCAGAAAACAATCGCTGCACTGAAGCGGAGAGATCACCACCTCAGCATGCAACATCATCAGTTCTGATACATTAAGAATTGTTCAGCGTGTTTGTATTTCATGTATGAGCAAGTGCCAGAGGGTGTCATGTTGAGCATTTGCTTTAATGTATATTTTTAAATACGTCCTTGTCTGTGGAGATCCATACATGTGAGCCACCCTGTATATTACAAGTTATATTAAGACACACGGCAGTTTTCCTTTTAGTTCGTTAATACTTTTTATTCTTATAGATTCAGAAAAAGAATCTATAAAGGAAACAAATATATGTTTAGTTTGAACCAAAGTGAAAAAATTAGCAAAATCCATTCTAAGCATAGAGCTGCAGGTGAAGTAATTATGATCCTAATGAAGTACACCCTTTTTTCTTCCTGGGTGTTTATAAAAAAATAATGATGTTAATATAAAAATGAAGGCTTTAATTAAACCTTGAGATATCTGAAGAGCAGCGACCCTGAAAAAAGTAATTACAGATACAATGTTTGCCGAAGAACCTTCCTGAGATTGTCTGCTAGATAAAATCATAACCATTCCAAAAAGCTGATGAGAATATATATATAATAATTTTAAAAAACCCTATGTATAGTCCTCTATGAAGTGTTTATTCTCCCTGGAACTGAATGCATGAGACTTGAAAGAGAATGAAATGAGTGTGCATGTGGGATGCTTCTGTTCACAGCTTAATGCGAATACATTTTTAGGGAAACCTGCGGAGTGGTCATACACACACGAGCCAGTTCAAACGGTTGTTTTAAATTTTGGCAGAGTGCTGAGACTTTCTGATGCCGAATGTGGAATGCAAGGCCAAACCCTGCACAGGAATCCCCCTGTGCTTTTTAAAGGGAGTTTGGAAAGATCACACGCACTCCCTCACATATATTATGTCATGTCCTAATTATCAAACACGTTCAGCAGAGACTTGGCATCCTGCTTTCAAAAAAAGTTCCTGTTTCCTATTTTCTATTTTAGATGCGCCAATGGTCACAAAACCAAACATTACAAGTCAATCTCAAACTTCTTATCTGCTTACCTGGAAGATGAGCACTTTGAAATTCTTCCTCTTGAGCAGCTCCTGCTCGTTGTTCTCCATCTTCTTAATCTGACCCGCCTGCTTCTCCAGGTCGGCCCGTACGCTCTTCACGTTGACGTTCACTTTGCGCACCTTGTCCAGAAGCTTGGTGACCGTGCCCGCTGTTCCACCCTGGCTGTTGGAAAGCTTGGTCATCTCGCTCTGGATGCTCGCCATGTTCTTCTCCATGCTCTCCTGTCGGGATTCCAGGGCGTTCTGCGTCTGCTGGATCTGATCCACAACCCCGATGATCTTGTCCAAGAGAGCCAGGACCATCATGCCCGTAGCTTGAGCTTCTGTCTTCTGGGAGTCGCTATTTTCCGGTCCCAGCTTCAGATCCTTCATATCTTTGGCTGGTTCATCATCTTCGTCCTCATCTTCGTCCTCAGCACGTTTACGGTTGGTGGCCGGAGTAGTAACTGAGGGTTTGGCCGCAGCTGTGACCAAAGCCACCTCGTCGTCGTCGTCGTCAGAGATCTCGCTAAGAGCCACACGATCCAGTTTGAGGTTCGTCTCAGCCATGGCCGCGTCCACACCAGAAAAAAAAAAAGAAACCTTAACACACCAACGTACTATCAGACTCTGATAGTTCTGGGCCAAGCTGTAGGAACTTAGACTGGTGGTAAAAATAAAGCCCTAAAAAAAGCCTGATGACAGCAGACACTTAGGAAGCAGAGTGAATCCTTGCAACTTGTACTTTACTACAATCTCCTCCTGACTTTTCCCCCAACAAGCCCTGTCTTTCTTCTACACATCAATATAGAACGTTCTACCTTTCAGACAATCCTTCACTCATTTCCTCCCCCCTACTCTTTCCAGGCGAATCTGTGCCAGGACGTTGGCCAGCCAGTGGGTGCAGACTGTTTCAGCACCGAGCTCAAATGCCACGGGTTGTTGTGGAGCGGCTCCTGTCAAGCACTCCCCCTTGTCTATTACGTCCCTCCTCCTAACACTGTCATTTACTGTAAGGCCACACCCACACTGACCATCTCCAGATAGACCCTGAACTTCCGGAGCCTCAGAGAGGCACTGAGCGAGAACCAAACACACATACTCAAATACATAACATACACTTCACCATAGATTTCAGAATATCTTACTGGACATGTATTAATAAATTGTATCAGATTGTAAAAACAAACAAACAAACAAACAAACAAACAAC
Organism: Clarias fuscus; assembly: GCA_030347435.1. Taxonomy (NCBI): domain Eukaryota; kingdom Metazoa; phylum Chordata; class Actinopteri; order Siluriformes; family Clariidae; genus Clarias; species Clarias fuscus. Next base: position 22,340,906 of record CM059222.1, on the reverse strand, counting down.
AACAAAAATTCTCTAATCTGATTGGTCAGAAAGTGTTCATTCATTCATTTTACTAGAACAGCAGCTCTGTCAGTAGAGCCACTCCACTCGCCTGGAAAATCACAGCTTTATTAAAATTAAAGGTCCCATATTTTACCATAATATTTCACTTCAGGTATCAGAGCTCCCACGAAGCGTGCGTTAATCCAGCTGTAGCTGAAATCCCCATTGGAAACACATTTTATACTCCCAAACTCCAGCTGCATTTCAGTGTCTATCTAAATGAGCTACCAAGCCGAACCCCTCCAGATAACGGGAGAGCTGAGCTACTAAGTCGGTTGAGCAACAAGCTTCTTATATGAGGTCAAATTAGGGGGAAATCTAAGTGCTTGTTTATACCCTGGCCAATACTATAAAGGAAAAAAATGGATAAAAAGCAGGGAATGACTTCCCCTCCCCCTCCTACGTTTCTTATTTTTACGTGCATAACATGTGGCCTTTAAAGCACTGCTCAAAATAGACTAGTGTTCCTATAGTAACAGAAAATGAACACAGAGACTTGTACGGAAAATACAAAGCCTACGAAAAAATATTTAGTTCTTGATGTACTGTTGGTATTTTGCTGGGTTTTTTTTTTTTTGGAAGGAGTCACCAGTCTCAGAGATTTTTATAACACAGGAAAGACGTTATTTCTTTCTGTTGGGCCCTTGAGCAAGGCCCTGAACTGCTCATATTTATAATGAGAGTAAAACCGTAAGTCGCTCTGGATAAGGGACGCATGCTAAATTCCGTAAATAATGAAGAGATGGCGGTTATAAAGTGAGTATATTAATCATCTGCACCGGTTTCTTACTTACTGGTTCATGCCTAAAGTTGGATGTTTATACTTAAATGATTCATAACTCGACAAACAAAAACATTAATTTTTACATTGTATGAACATTTCACAGTATTGTGCAAATTTTTGTAAAGTCTTGAGTCACCCATAATTTCTTCCAAACAGCTAGGCGATGGTTTAATTGAGTTTTGAGGAATTCCTGAAGGATCTCATTTTCAAGTCCAGTCACTGTAGCTGACCAAATTCAAGGAATGTTTTTTATTTGTTAAGCCACACAGTGACTTGTGAATCAGTTTTACATAAAAACAAACAAACATCTAACTTAAGGCATGCACTAGTGAGAAACAGATGCAGATGATGACAGATGATCAAGCTAGTGATGCTGAATGCTGAGTGGGTGGAACAGACAAGAGGAGAAATCTGAGAATTTTTTTTTTACATAAACAAGAAATTTCTTAAATTCAATCTTTATCGCTATGTTTGCAGCATGACAGTAAAATATTTGTTTCCGTTTCTTTAGTCTAATCAATATTATTCAATTTAATATGAAGAAATGAGCGGGGATCAAGACTTTTGCACAGTACAATAACTGTAAATATAAACAGATTAAAAAAGGATATCAATCTTTTGTAATTGGAAATGTTGAAACATTTATATGCATTTTATTTTTTTCTTCTTCAGGAAAACAATCAGATTAAGATCGGTAATGGCTTCACACCAAGCTGTTGCTGATTATTTTCCTGTAACAGGAAATCACATAAATGAAGAATGGAAAAAAAAAAAAAAAAAAAAAGATCAGACAAACTAGAACAGAATTTCCCAGCCTCGCCTTTTATTGACAAACATACACAACATCTAAATCAATTTCCTTTGCCAAATTTGACATTGCAAATTTGTGCTGTGTTTTAGCTCTGCCTGCAAGAGCTATGAGACAACAACAACAAAATGACACACACTGACACTGACTTATTTTTTTAACTTATTAAAAATGACTTCTGTAATTTACTGCCAATGTTCAGAAACAAAGTACAGTATACAACTAGAAAGAAAAAAACATGGGTCAAGTTTTTTTTTTTTGGTATAAAGTTTTCTGATATACAACCAAATCACTAATAGCCAGTGGAAATATGCATGGATTTATACATACAGATATGTTGTATATGTTTACAAATAATAAACAAAAGTGTTCACCAGGTAAAACATAAATAGACGTAAACAGATGCCAATGCCTTCGTTGAAAAAAAATAAAAAAAATAAAAGGTCATTTTAAAGGTTGTGAAATTTTGCATCCAGTCCCTGTCACAAAAAGACAGGAAGAGGAAAAGGAGGAGGCGTGACAGGTTGAGAAATGTCTGTTGCAACCCTAACAGATAAAGAAGTACACAAATAAGTACACAACAATGATAAGAGAGAGAAACATTGTAGTGAAATCAGACTGAGGCCACAAATCCACATGAAACATTCAGCACAACGTACTGCTTATAAGGCAAACACAACGACGTCATTTAAATATTCCTCAACTAGCATACTAGCTTATTCATGAAGGCATGTCACATCTTAACAAAAGAAAAACAAAACAAAACACAATAACATAAATTATGGAATTTAAATTCGAGAGCGGAATTAGCGTAAAGCACAGATTATGTAGCGCCCATGATTGTTTTTCACCTGAGATATGTATGACTGATGGAGCTCATATCTCTGTCTTATTACTGTTACTCTGACTGGCGCTTTTAGTGATGGAGTTCTGGGTGTGATGGTGGAGGAAGGCTGAGGAAGCGGACAATGTTCAGTCATCAAACTTTCCTTCCAGGATGCAGTCGAAGGTAAAGGGCATGAACTTAAAGCCCTGACCTGAGTAGAATTTATTTTGAAACTCCACCCTAAGACAGAGAGAGAGAAGAGAAGAGAAGAGAGACAGACAGAGACAGTGATATTCTTTTCTGTCTGTGAGAAAACTAGAGAGAACTCATTCTTGGTTTCACCAACAGGGGGAGACAGTGAGTCATATAAACTGTAAACTGCTGAATTTATATATATATATATATATATATATATATATATATATATATATATATACCTACTCTGTCTTATTTTGGGGAAAAAAACAAAGTTTTGACTTACCAGTGTAATCGGAGGGCGTGCAGGAAAGCAGACAGACCTTCCATTATAAGTAGGATAAACACAGTAAGTCCGGCGAAGAAGCCAAATATAAAAACGAGGACAACGAAGCCAGCGAAATTTCCAAATGAGAGTCCGATGTGCATCACCATGGACCACAAGACCTCCGACAGCTCTAGAAAATAAAATTCACAGCAGAGTGGTAATTTGCTTAGGGAAAAAAAACAATGTTTAAAAAATATATAAATGTTCTACAAACCCTAATCTTTGTGCAAAATTCCAAAAGTGAGTGCGAGAACATTTTCAGAGTATATACAAATATAAATCGTACAAAAGGGAGAGAAAACGTGCATGTGTGAGAGTGGAGTACTCACGTGCGTGGGCTAGGCTCAGGGCCCACAGGCGCAAGTAGGAAGCTGTGTTAGAGATACAGCCTAGGCAGTACTCTATGGTGTGGATGGCCTGATGCACTGCTACATCTGAAAAATTAAACTAGAGAGAGAGAGAGAGAGAGAGAGAGAGAGAAGAAAGAGTAAATAAATGGAGGGAAGGATAAAAGCCAAAGTAAGAAGGAAGGAAAATGTTTAATGAAAAATGAAACAACAACAACAAAGGGAGGGTTTGAAAACAGGGGATTGGGGGAAAAGGGGGTTGGTAATCAATAGGTGGAGAAGAAGGACATGGAAAAATAGAAAGAAAGAGAGGAAGGAAGGAATGAAATAGGTAAAGGGAAAAATAAGATGAAAGGGAAGAAAAATTAAAAGTGTATGGAGCATGCAAGGGAAAAATAAGAAAAAAGGGAAGGAAGGAAGGAAAATAGACAAAAGTGTAGAGAAAGGAAGGAAAGAATGGGCAGGCCAGGGAGAAATGAGATAAAAAGAAAGAAGGGAGAAAAGGAAAAGTGTAGGATGAAGGAAGGGAAGAAAGGTAAAAAAGAAAGAAAAAAAGTCAGGAAGACAATAATAGCAAAAAAAGAAGGAGGGAGCATGCAAGGGACAAAAGTAAAGAGGAAGAAAGGAAAGAAGGACGAAACGAAGGAAAGGAGGAAAAATGTACAGATAAAAGGAGGTAAGAGGCAGGAAAGAGAAAGCAGATAAAAGGAAGGGATGATTAAAAGATTGAAGAAAGAGGAGAGAAGGAGGAAAAAACATAGGAAGGAAGGGAGGAAAGTAGAAGGAAGAAGGTAAAAAAATAAAAAATTAAGGATAGCAGAAAAAAAACAAAGGCAGCAAGTTACACAGCCAGATCAGAGCAGTTTATTTAATCAGGAGATGAGGTGTGACATGTACAGCAGTATTCTGATTGGTTCGAATTCATTCACCACATCATCATACGGGACACGGCCAATCACCGGGGTGTGGAGCGGCTCACTGATTGGTTTCATTTCAACCCAGATGGATTTGAATTTTTAAAAAATAAAATAAATTATAAAAAAAAAAAAAAAAAAAATCACAGAGACTTCTACAGAGATGTAATATCTACCAAGATAAAGAAGGCCACCGAAGAAGCACCACCCAACACCAACACACACACACCAACACACACACACACTGGGGATGGATTTAAGAAAATTGATGGTGTACGCAAATTCGGCTCTTACCACTTCCTCTTCTGTCTGCTTGAAGGAGATCGGACACACACACACATATACACACACAGGATTAGAATAAGGTTTGTATTAACAGTGCCAGGAGAAATGAGGAACACTCAAACTCGATGCATGCGAGTGGATTAATACAAAAGGACGAGTAAACGCGGGAGAATGTGACAAGATGGCGTATGGTGGAAGTGAACCTCGGAAGAAAAAAAATAAATAAATCAGAATCTCATTAAAAGGCAGCTGTTTTTAGATGAGCGAGTAATCGCAATCGTAAATATCTGCTTGTGTAACCCTGCAGGCTGGGAGGCTGTTGTGTTTGGGAGCCTGGTTGCCTGGAGACACAGGAGCTAGCGGGCTAGCCCGCTTTAGCGCAGCGCTGGTATGCAGGACAGACCCTCTCAGTGACGGGAACGCACGCCGGCCGACCCACTGCTGACTACAGCGGCATTAACTCACCATTCTGATACCGGCAGCCTTTACTGGAAATGAGCGTTTAGATCTGATATATCTGATATCGGACGTGTGACAGAAGAGGCGGAGCGGCGGGTCTGCTGCCTAGTAAACAAGCAGTTGCTTAACAAAGTACAAAAATACATATAAAGTGTAATGAAGACAGGAAAAGCACTGACATTGAATACTGCTGCAATGTAACAAATGGCACTGAGTGTTATTACCAATCTCTCTCTCTCTCTCACACACACACACACACACACACACACACACACACACACACACACACACACCGTTTATTTCATTGTGCAGACCTACACATGGACCTGAAGCTTATGGTTAGAAAATAATGAGCGAACTCTATTATAAACGATATCTTACTTTTTACATAGTTTTAAACACACAAGATAAGGCAGTGGTTCTCCAACTTTCAAGCCATCGACCCCTAATTGAAGATCGACAAGGTCTCGCGACCCCCACTATCAAAAACAAGCAATAAACATAAGCTGTTCACAGTATTTTGACTACATTTACTATACATCAAAATAAGTTTGGCTCACCTTTCAATGCGAAGGGTGTACGTGTTTTTGTCAGCACAAAAGCTTCGACAGTAGAGCAACTGCATCTATACTTTATGAATTCCTCCTGATATTTCCAACGTTTCCTACTTTGGTCTGACGGGGTCTTGCTCTTATGCTTGGTCGATGTACATGGTGCCAATGACTCAGGCAAACTGTCCACAATTTCCTCAACATTTTTAGATTTGCGAATAGTGCTGTAGCTATCGAATATTTTATTAATCGAGTATTCGACCAAAAATTTTATCGAGTAATCGGCTAAAATGTACTCTTGCTTAATCAAACAGCAATGTAAAATATATAAGAGAGACAAATATTAACTGGTTTTCTTTTTAGAAAAATCTACTTTTATTTTTTAAATGCATACAGCATTTGATCAAAAAGAAACTTTGTCATTATTCACAATACAAGGAAGAGCTTAAAGTTGACTGAGATGAATTAAGTGCATTACAGCCATACATTTTTATTTTAAAGCCTTTTCTCAGATGCAAAAAAAAAAAAAAAGGTATTTCAAATGACTTTAAGTATCAAAAAAACTAGGGCACACATTAAAATAAATTTTAATGCCTTCGGCGGGGAACTCGTCAGGGGTGTCCTCTTAGCCCATTACTCTTTAACCTTGCCATCGAGCCACTGGCAATCGCATTCCGTAGTTGTAGGGGGATATCTGGGATTTGGAGGTAGGGAAAGGAACATAAAGTGTCCCTTTATGCAGATGATCTTTTACTTTTTATATCAAATCCAATTTCTTCCCTGCCACCTTTGCTGTCATTGCTAAGTGAATTTAGCTATTTTTCGGGATATAAATTAAATTTGCACAAAAGTGAACTTTTTCTGCTAAATAATACAGCACTAACAACAGGAATGCAACACCTCCCTTTCAAGATAGTGAAAAATCAGTTTACCTATCTTGGTATTACAATTACAAGGAAACAAACACCTTTTTAAAGAAAATTTTATTAGGTTGTTGAACCAAACAAAAAAGGACTTGGGGCAATGGACACCACTGTCCATGTCTCTGGTGGGCCGCATTAATGCCATTAAAATGAGTATTCTTCCAAAATATTTATATCTGTTTCAGTCTGTACCCGTTTTTATTCCCAAATCTTACTTTGTCGCTTTAGATTCAATTATATCATCTTACATTTGGAAAAGTAAACATCCTCGATTGAACAAGTCCCTCCTTCAAAGATCTAAAAGAGACGGTGGCATGGCTTTACCTAATTTTCGTTTTTACTACTGGGCAGCAAACATTCGATGTGTCATCTTTTGGGCATATTTTCATAACCAACCTAATCGCCCTGTCTGGGTGGAAATGAAACTAAACTCTGTCAAAGACCTCTCTGTCTCTGCACTCCTTGGATCTGCACTCCCCATCCCCTCAATTAAATCAATCAGTAATTCAGTTATTAGGCATACCTTGAGAATATGGGCTCAGTTCAGAAAGCACAGCGGTCTTCGGGGCTTTTCTCTCTCCAGTCCTATCGTCTATAACCATCTCTTCCAACCTTCTTTACATGATTCAGTGTTTCAGGAATGGTACAGTAAGGGCATTAAGTTTTGCAAAGATTTGTTTGTCGATCATAGGTTTGCGTCATTCGAACAGCTTTCTGAGAGGTTTAACTTACCTAATTCTCATTTTTTCTGATATCTGCAAGTAAGACACTTCATTAGCTCATCAATACCAAATTTCCCTGAGGCTCCTGATGCAAATATTGTAGATAATCTCCTCTGTTTGTCCCCACTGCGTAAAGGCCTAGTATCCACTATTTATGGTGGACTGATGGGTTTGAGTCACACCTCTTTGAGTAAAATCAAAACTGCTTGGGAGAAAGACCTAAATTTGACACTGTCAGAAGACACTTGGAATTCAATTCTCAAGCTTGTCAACTCAACCTCTTTATGCGCCCGGCACTCTTTATTACAGTTTAAGGTTGTACACAGGGCTCATTTCTCCAAACTCAAGCTTTCCCGTTTCTACCCAGACGTTGATCCTTGTTGTGATAAATGTAAAAGCGGAGAGGCGTCTCTTATTCATATGTACTGGACATGCCCGAATTTGGAAAAATTCTGGAGGGATGTCTTTAAAACCTTGTCGTACATATTGAAATGCAATCTTGAACCAGACCCTCTGATTGCTCTTTTTGGTATCACTGGAGAGGAAGATAAGCGTCTAACTCCAGCTAAACAGCGTTTGTTGTCTTTTGCGACACTCCTGGCCAGACGTTCTCTTTTATTCAAGTGGAAGGACACCACCTCACCCACTCACGCTCAGTGGCTCAGAGATATTATGTCCTGTTTATCCCAGGAGAAGATTCACTACTCAATTCGCCATTCGGACTTGAAATTTCAACAGGTGTGGGGGCCCTTCCTTCGCTTTTTTCATATACATTTATAGTTTGATTCCTTTCCTATTTAATATTTATTTATTTAATCTTTTTTGCACGCAGAACCAAAAACTTCCAGCTCATTTATTATTTTTTTTCCATTTTTCTCCTTTTTTAAATATGCCTGGCGTCTAACCTTTCCCATACATGTATAACTGGCTTGGAGTCAGGAAGGGGTGGGGCGGGTGGTTTAGGGTTTTATAAGGGGGCTATAAAATGTGTATTGGAACGTTGCATGTTTACCCTGTTATATCCCTGTTTAAAATCAATAAAAATATTGTTGGAGAGAAAATAAATTTTAATATATTTTTATTGCTCCCTTCCATTTTGCACCCCGCAACACAACGCTCCCTCAAATCAATACACAGCTGACCTTTTGCGTCTCCTTCCGCTTTGTGGGTGACGTAAGCGATTCTTCTTCGTTGGTGTTTACTGGCGGATGCATCCGGAAGCGCACTTTGTCAAAAGCGTGCTTTCAACAAATAATTGCGCAAAAACATAACGCAAGCTCTTTAAATTAATTAAAAGAAGCTTCGAGGCAGAAGATTTTGCCTCGATCATTTTTTGTAATCAAATTACTCGAGGAATCGTTTCAGCCCTATTTGCGAATAACAAATTTAGGCATCTCGGCAGTTTCGATTTTTACGTGCAGTTGTGCGCTGAAGCAATAATGAGTGAGCCAGTCGCTGCACAGTGATTTCATATCATTGAGTCGCGAATAAATTATTTCTTAACATATCTTTACAAATCAGAAAATATTTATTTATAGCATTTACTTGTAATACTGAAAAGTGTGTATTATAATCACAAAAAAGACAAGACCCCTTGAAATTATTTCCAGTTTGAGAACCACTGAGATAAGAGATAAAGATAAAAAAAAAAAAAAAGAACATGAGAAAGACAGACAGAAATCGAGAGAATGAAATAAAGAGAAAGGGAGAGATAGAGAGAGGGATAGATTTAGACAGATACAGATAAAATAAGAGATATAAATAGAGAGGGATGAGAGACAGTTAGAGAGAGAATGAGAGCGAAGGAGACAGAGAAAGAGATGGGGTGAGGGGGGGGGGGTGATAGATGCCAAGAAATGGAATAGAAAATGGAGAGACAGAGATACAGAAAGAGAAATAGATGGAGAGAGAGAGACGAAAGAGAGAAGGGGGAATGAGCTGGGCAGAGAGAGAATGAGTTAAAGAGACCGATTACGAGTGAGAGACAGAAAGTGGGAGAGAGAGAGAGAGATAGAGATACAAAAAGAGAGAAAGAAAGAATGAAACAGACTGAATGAGACTAAGGGACAGAAACAGAGAAATCGTGAGACCTAAAGAGAAAGATATAAAACGAAACGAAGATAAACAGATAAAGACTGTGTGTGTGTGTGTGTGTGTGTGTGTGTGTGTGTGTGTGTGTGTGTGTGTGTGTGTGTGTGTGAGAGAGAGAGAGAAGTCTCTCACCTCTGGCTCTTCCTCCATGTTCTGGGAGAGCTGATCATGCTGGATGATCTCGGCTTCGTCGTCTGTAGGGCCGTTGCCTACCCGGATTCCCCCGAAGTTCTGCGTGCCCTGAGGACAGAGGACAACAGGTGCTACTCGACGCAGTGCGTGTGCGCACATGGACCTGCATGATCAACCGCTATTCAAGTGTGTTTTGGGGAATAAGGTCTTACCAGGTGCTTCCTCCAGAGGTATTGTCTGCGCAGAACCAACGTCTTTACTATGAGCATACAGGGAACGCACAAAAGAGCAATCACCACCAACAGGCACTGGATCACCATCTAGAGAGAGAGAGAGAGAGAGAGAGGAAAATTTAAGAGAGGGACAGAAGAAGAAGTAGGAGAAGAGGAAAGTAACAGACAAAGAAAAGAGAGAATGGAAGACAGACAGGAAAAGAGATTGAAAATGAGGGAATGATAGAGAGAGGAAGATTTGTGTGAAAAAGACGTGAGAGAGAGATGCATGAATGTGTGCGTGTGTGTGCGCGTGCATGCGTTACCTGTCCTCTATAGAGCGGTTTGTTCGTAGGGTCATTATAATTAAAGAGGCACATGTTGATGAAGGCGATGAGGAGACTGGGAGCGTCCTTGGAGGTTTTAGCGTCGTAGGCGGTCCACTTGTAGAACACCAGCAGCACCAGGTAACCGAACAGGCTGCTCATGAAGATGATCTCAGGGATGAAGCCCAACCAGATGTTCAGATGCTTCTTAAAGTAGCTACACACATTCAGGTTCAACCGGGTAGGGAGAAAAATCGTTTCAGTTAGGTATCATGCTTTTTTTTTTTTGACTCCAAAATCAAAAATACTTTTAAAATACTTTTCTTAATTTAAAATGTATATACACTATATTGTAAAAAGTATTCGCTCCCCTGCCTACACATGTATATGAACTTAAATAACATCCAATTCTTAATCCATAGCATTTAATACGATGTTGGCCCACCCTTTGCAGCTATAACAGCATAAACTCTTCTGGGAAGGCTTTCCACAAGGTTTAGGAGTGTGTTTATGAACATTTTTAACCGTTCTTTGTGAGGTCAGACAAAACATCAGAATCTCATGTTCTGATGTTGGACAAGAAGACCTGGCTCACAGTCTCCGCTCTATTTCTATCAGGTTGAGGTGCAGGCCAGTCAAGTTCTTCCACACCAAACACGCTCATCCATGTGTTTATTGTCCTTGCTTTGTGCACTGGTGCGCAGTCATGTTGGAACTGGTGTGGGGTTGTTTTTCAGAAGCTGGTCTCGGCCCCTTACTTCCAGTGAAAGGAACTCTTAATGCTTCAGCATACCAAGACTTTTTGGACAATTTCATGCTTTGTGGGAACAGTTTGGGGACGGCCCCTTCCAGTTCCAACATGACTGCGCACCAGTGCACAAAGCAAGGTCCATAAAGACACGGATGAGCGTGTCTGGTGTGGAAGAACTTGAGTGTATAACTCTATGTGACCATATAACCGCCGTACATCAAGCAGATCTTAGCTGATAAGACCACGTTTGGGGTAAAAGGTAGAAAAGTAATGTGAATGTGATTGTTTTTCATCTACAGTTGCAGATTGTAAAAAGAGAAAAACTGTGAACATACATGTGGTTAAAGAGGCTGAGTGTGACTCCGAAGAGCATGTGAGTAACTCCTACGATTATGGACATCTTCATCTTATAGGAGTTCAGGAAAGTCAGCTTGTTCGTGGCTATGTTCCAAATCTATGAAAAATAAGAGAAAGGAATAAAGAAAAGCCTTTAGCGCTCAGCTGAAAGAAGACAGAAAGAAATAGCTGGTGGTGGTGATGATGATGAGGATGGTGGATACCGGGTCGATGCCGATGGGGTAGGGTCCCCCAAACACTCCTGGCACGGCGGGGTCCATCTGCAACAGTCTGTTCCCCTCCAGGTCCGCAAACCTGCCGAGTAAGAGGGGCCATTAAGTACTGCGTGCACGTGATCATCCTGCATTCATGATACTCATGATTTCCTCTCTTTTGTTTCCCCTGGCAAACTCCAAAAATATGTGTGGAGATTTATATACAAGATAATAAAACAGAATGAATTAAAGGTAACAGAAGTGTGCAATTCGTCTTACACGACATAATGTAGGCTATAATTCGATAATTACAAAATTAAGCAATTAAAGCCAACGGTAATCGTCCTTTCACCTGCCCTTCTATTTTTCTCTGTTGAAGGCAGTAAGACCTACGGTACCAAAAACAACTCTGTATATTATATTCCTGTGAAATAGAAAAACGGAAAACATTCTCACATTGGAAAATTTGAGAACTGTCGAAAAGCTGTGAAACTGGATATTCCTTTCTTCAACAGTTTAGAAAAAACAGTTTCCTTTCCTATCCACTATACATGTAACAGTGAATGAGATGTTGCTATAGAAACAGAAAATGTATTAAAACCTGGGATTTACCTTACAAGCTCCTGACCCAGCATTATCAAGCATTTACTCGCTGTGTCATATAATCTCAGAAACCAGAATTGCATGAAGTTTGTGTGTGTGTGTGTGTGTGTGTGTGTGTGTGTGTGTGTGTGTGTGTGTGAAGAACTCACGTCCAGTTGCCGTTCTCGAACATGGGCCGCACGCTCCAGCTGGAGCCAAACACGTTGAGCGATTTGGAAAAGCAGTCGTTATAGATGATCCCCGTGTACATGGAGAAAAGCCCCATCAGTAGAATAATGTAACGGCCTGAAAACATCATGCTGAACATCTGGCAGAAAGAAAAGACAGAGAAAGCACGGCTTTAACGAACACCGGGAAACAGCTATGTTTTTTTTTTTAAACCTACCTGAGATTAATTGGTGAGAACATTTATGCCATGTTTACATTACAAGCCAAATTGTTCAATCCTGATTCTTTTATTCGGATCAGATTTATGTGTTATGATGGTTCGCATTTGTAATTTCAAGTGACTTTTATCTGACTCTAATGCGCATGTCATAACATCTTTGCTCATTTTAAATAGTGGATGCAATTTTAGCAAAAATATTCTTGGGATATTGCCTTGGAGGATAACATACAGTTACTTGACTGTATTGGTTGCGGTCCAGAAGAAAGAAAGCAAGCTAAAGCAAAAGCATTAACAGCTGTAAAGCTTTAGCACTGAAATCTGGTGATAAATGATGACATCAGCGATCACCAAAAAGTCGCATAAATAAAATTTTGATCCGTCTGTTCCTATTCAAGACATTATATTGGATATACCTCTAATCTAAGACCATTTACTCAATATTTGTTTGGCCAGACATCACTAAGGAAAATAAATAAATAAATAAATAAATAAGAAAGATCTGTGAGACATTTAAAAAGAAAAGAAGGAGAAAAAAAGTATTTGATTGACTCCAGGCTACCATGAACATAGCAGGAGCAAAAAACAGATCACATAAGCGCCATTCTTTTTTTTTAAACCACTTCTGCTTTTTGCACTTTTAAGTTGCACTCTAGGACGGTTTATCACGGGAAAAGTATCGACGCTGACTTTTTCATCTGTCTAATGAATTCACGTGACACAGGTTTTGTATTGTTTAAACCAGAAAAGAATCCTGTTCTACTGAAACAAAATAACAGTGTGAGGCGGACGACGGTGGTTGGATGGACGGATGTGGGTGTGCGTTACCTCGTTGTCATTTTTCTGGGCGCTGAGTCGCCTCTCTCGCAGAACCAGATAAAGGGCGGCGCAGGTCATGAGCATGCCGTGGCCCAGATCCCCAAACATGACGGCGAACAGGAAGGGGAAGGTGATGATAGTGTAGGGTGCTGAACACAAACCAGAACAATCGGCTCATGTGAGATTTGCAGATCAAGTAAAATGTGTACCGCTATGTGGGCGGAGTGCTACCTGGGTTCATTTCTCGGTAGTTGCCGATGCCGTATGCGTCCACGATGCTCTGGAAGCCTGACGTAAACTTGTTGGTCTTGTTATAGGTGGGCGGGGTCTGTTTGGTCTGCATCCTGTTGAGGATGGAGGGAACAGTCGAACCACTTTTCTCCTGAGGTGCAAAAAATAAATAAAAGAGAGACAACTGAAAAAATATTGGACAATTAAACAAGAAATTACTGAGTAAAAGAAAAAAAAAATACTGTGGAGTGATGACATGAATCATGAATTAGCCATGTGTAAGATTCTTCAGGTTGGTAAGCTGAAGAGGGGTGTGTGCGTGAAAGAACCAGAACGACAGAGCAGCCTAGCGTGTGATCTGCTAATCCGTGTGTGGGAGGGAATTCCAGGGCGTAGTGTTTTCCCTATCGTGCTGACAGGAACGTGTGAGAATCTCAATCCAGGCACACACACAGGCACTCTAATATACACACACTGGTATAAAGAGAGAGGACGATCATTTCAAGCCAAATGCTATTTCTAAATGTTAATCTATTTAAATATCTACAAGCTTAAGCCAGGCTCCGGATCTAATAGTGCTTCAAAAAAAAAGTGCAACCATGCCATTCAACAGACAGGTCTGCTTTTAACATCAGCCTAATTATTACTCTACATTATATCTTAGAGCTTGAATACTGAAAGTAAAAGTAACAAAGAGAAATGCTTGTATACAAAAAAAAAAAAAAAGGGAAGTGCGATTTCCTTAGTTACAGCATTTTCGAGAATTAAACAGATTTAAAGCTACGCAGAACTAGAAGCAGAACAATAAAACGGTCTGCTTCATGTTCATTTAAACCCAAGTTTAAATGAATATTTATCATTCCTAAGCCTTAAGTACTTCCCTCCACCCATCATGTTTGGCCTTAAGGCTAAAAGGCTTGCAGTTGTCCTTTTGAATTCCTCACTCCTGACCAGATCTGTGCACCAGTTGTGCAGAATCATTTGTTTAATACCGTAACATACACACACACACACACACACACAGAGCGATTATGTTCCAGACACTCTTCCCACTGGGAAATGGGAAATAAAGATTGATCTCTGTGCACTCATGAGTCACACTCTGAGCATGTGGGCATTCCTTCCTACCCCACTGGGCATGAGTCACTGTATGTGATAATGTGCTAAATATGTGTGTTCATGCACTCACACACAAATATATATATTTTTAAAGATATAAATAAATAAATATAAATAAATAAGATATAAATAAAAAAAAAGTGGTGTTCAAAGTCAAACCTGGATTGTGCAGAATAACAGAACACTAAAAACTGACTTTATTTCTATTTTACTATATAATCCCCTGCTACATACAAATAAGGTAGAAAAAAAAAAGTTATCTCGGTATACAAGAGCTGGGATCGGACAGATGCGTCTCTTCTGCAAGTCGGTGACAAGTTGCCCTTTGATCAGACGTTCCACTTCCTGAAAGTTCACAGGAATGAATGCGCTGGGCTCGGAGCCACCTCGGCCTGGATTGTCATTACGCACGGACGTATGGCCTTCTTTAAAAGGTGTTTGTACCGTGTCAGAAGTCTTCTGTAAACGTCAAACGGTTTTATGCCTTTGTTCCAGTTTGACTTGAACACCCCTTTCGACAGATTTTTTAAAGACAAAAATCTCTACAACTAGGTTTACACGCAGGAGAACACAGGTTCGCGTGTGTATGTGCATGTGTGAGCCATTTCCTCACCGTGCCCCTCCGCAGAGCGAGCTGAATGGAGTCCAAATCAGACAAGGGACACCAGATTTCAGCAATCAGACACTTCTGGGTCACGTCGATGTTGCACAGATTGAGTGTGTGGTAGATAGCCTTCATCTTTCGTACTTTGATGAACCACACGCGCAGCGTCTTGGCGGCGGCTTGCAGGACGCGCTGTCTGTGATCCTCTGTCTGATTCAGCACCTGGGAAAATATTAGCGAGAAAAGTATGAAAGGATCTGTTGAACACATCTTACATGCATATAGAGCGTACACACTGCGGACAAATTAACAGGAAATCGTGAATAAATGATACAGTATAAGTGCAAAGATGATGTCTATCCTTGATGCCTAATCGTTAGCGCTATGACAAAAAAAAGAAAAGAAAAAGAAAGCGTAGCACCTGCTGAAATATTGATTAACTCAAATTAGAGGTGAATCCTTTTCTCCCATGATCTTCTGGAACAAGGCACGGTTCCTTCCAGCTGCTCAGGGGCCATGTACGGTTATAAGAGCCCCTCTGGTTTCCTCATCAGGCATCACTTATAGACCCGGGCTGAGTCTGAATAAACAGCACAGTGCATGCGGAGTCTATTTTGAGGAAACATTTTCTACCTATAGGACCTGGCTGGCGTATAAGGGAGCGAGCTGGAGAATGTGAGATAGTTAGGGAGAGATTGTGCAGCACATACCAGACAGCTCTTAATTCCCAGGCCTGGCTTGCACCTTGCTAGACAGATACACACACACACACCCAATACACTCAGCTCTCTGCTCAATGGAGTGCATTGCCTTCAGTGCACTGCCCTGCTATCACACTCACACTCACACACACACACACACACACACACAGCAACAGGGAGGATCCTCATCCGTTTATAGGTTCATTTCACTTCCAAATCCATGATTCATATACGAGTAAACAATTCTGTTAGGAGCCTGGTGTGAGTCACTCAACAATCAGCAGAGGTGTGTGTGCGTGTGCTTAGTTACAGTTAGCTATGAGTAAACTTTTGTTCAAAATGCATGTAATTCACCATGTGGTGAAGTTTTCTCTAAGATCGTGTTTATTTAACATTAGCTACAGGTACGTTTACACAGATATTATTTCTTCAAAGTCATTGAGATAAGGTGCATGTTTACACGCGCTACACAATTAATTGGAATATAACTCTTTGGACATGCACAAAGTGGTTGAAGGTTTAATCTCCCAAAAAAAAACAACAACTTTGAGGTTGGATTAAGCTTTTTAATGATTAATGTTTTCGGACATATCCGCATTATGGTAACAATAATTAGTCTCGTCCATGATTGTGTTAAATTTAAGTCAATCGATGCGCCTTTCTTAGAGACCCAGTGTGTGAAAGTCCAAAGTAAATACTCCTACGTGGGGCAAATTTGCACAGAAATAATATATTTATTCCATATACTTTATTTATTCAGCCTGGATTGTGTAACATGAAGCATTTTATGCAAATTATTAGAGGAACATTAGGGTCCATGTAAATGTTTGGACGCACCTTCTAATTCCGTTGTCTTTCCCTGATTTTTTATTCCTTTCTACATTTTATAACAATGCTCAAGGCGTCCATAATATGCAAGATTTGAGATGTGTCTGCTACTTATGCTCTGTAAAGCCTTCACATATAATCTGAGGTGATGTAAATCGTTGATTTCTGAGGCTGATGACTGTAAATGAACTTCAGAGTTTTGGTCTTATTTTCCTGGGATGGTTTCACCATGGTCCTTGATTGGGGAGAAAAACTCCACAGCCTAGACATGAGCAACTTCAGACCATAACACTGCCTCCAGAGACTTGTACAGTGAGCACTATGCGTGCTGGGTGCATCCCTTCATGCACTCCCCTTGTTACCCTGACGCACCCATCGCTCTGGAATAGGGTCAATCTGGACCAACAGACCATGTGACCGTTACCCATTGTTTCCAAGTCCAATCTCTATTGAAGCCTTTTCTCTGATTAGTCTCACCAACAAGTGGTTTCTTTATGGACACACAGCTGTGAGTTCTCATCACCCCATGTGGAATGTGCATGGAAATGCTATTACTTTTACTATTAAACTTACTTCTGTTTTTTTAACTGTTGATTTTTTTAAGTGATCTCCATTCATAGCTTCCCCCCCCCCCCCATACCACATTTATTCCACAAAGTTAACATTTCAGAACAATCCTAAAATGTGTTAAAGAGTTCTTCATCCAGTCCCAGTCATTTCAAATCTCCTCAGTTGTTTTCTTCGCTTAATGCAGCCCGATAATTCGACCCTTCTGACTTACAACTATTTTATAAATCTAAAATCTGACACCAGAGGTCCATCGACACTCCAGAGTACTTAGTCATTTGGAGATGTCTGCACGCGTGTGTGTGGGTGTGTAAGTTTGCGAGTGTGTTGTGTGGAAGTATGAGAACACAAGGGACCGTTGGCAAGGTGGCGGTGTCAGTCTTACCGCTGGGTCGGATCCAACATGCTGTCTGGCGAATGTCTCTCTCTGTGGGCGTATATGAGTTCGAGCAGGTGTGAGGGCGACACCCTCTGAGCAAGTGTGTGTATGCAGGACAGCGCGAGAGTGGGTGTCTGGAGCTATGGTCGCTATGTGTGTGGACGGCAGCAGACAGCACACACCCAGTGACATTAAGCCTTCGATTTCCCAATATGGGTCAGGTGCAGAATCTCAGACAGACTAACATGATAGTTTCATCATGATAGAGCTCTATTTGCTTGTAGCAGATGCACTTTTTTTTTTCTTTGCATAAGCCTAATTTGTTAGGGTTTTAGGGTAGACCCACATTTAAAGGTAACTTTTCATAGTGATAATATTGCACCAATAAACAAGGTTTGCAGGCTCAGTGTAATCACTCCTTTTACACCACAGACTTGCATAAAAACTTTCAATCTTGCCAGCGGTAATTAAAATACCAGGTTCGTATTAACATACTCATTCCTTCTTCAGTTGTTGTGCTGTTTTTGATACCCTTCAGTCACCTAATGCCTGAGCAAACATGGAAAAGTTTGTATAAAAGGGCTCACTGCAGCTGTCACGCTGGGGTACGTTTATTGTAGCATGTGCATGCATGTTTTTATGCAATTTAATCTGGTCTCGTTAACATTCCAGGTCCATGATTTCACTCGCAAAATTAAATCGGGCTAATTATAGAGACTTGATGGATGCATCGACCCCTCATGAGCTCTGACGTGTCCGATCGATCGTATTGATTTCGTCCGTTTTCGCTTCCACGTTTTGCCTCAGTAACTGGTCCCTTCGTTTGTACCTTATTAGTCGGGACACATTGTGGTTTGGATTAAATGTACTGCAAGCTGATGCGTATCTGTTTATGACCATGTACGGGGAAGCGCTTTCATCCAGTAAGGCTAATGTAAACTGACATAAAAAGGGCAGGCAGCTGTGTGCATCAAAACTCAGCACCCACACATAGAGACAACAAACAGAGACAGGGAACCGAGTTTGCACAAGTACAGTACATTCACACACACATATACTGTACACACACAGGTACAAATGACATCGCTCATACAGAGAACAATAAGTATTCTTTAAACAGCCACTAGGCAGACTGACGTCCTAAGTATGAGAGCTGTAAAAGCTGAAAGCCCTCTCTGGCTGCAACGGACAACCGTGCCAGGCGTTCGTCACCATTCATTATTTTCATTACCCTTGGATCACAGACTAGAACAGGGGTTGGCAAACTTAAACTCTCAAAAGGGCCATTTGGACCTGTTTCCCACAGAAAAAAAGGAAACACCGGGAGTCACAAAACCTTTTTGACATGTTTTAAATGAAGACAACACTGCATGCTATGTCTAAAAAAAAAGTATAGTGTGTTGTATTAATGAAATCAATGAGCTGATACAGAGAAAACTAAACTTTATTTCTGCATGCAACAACAACATTTTGAACCGCCGAAAATTCTAAATTTATGAAATACAAAGCCGAACTTAAATCATAGACCTGTAGCAAACAAAAAATGCCATTTGTTTCTGTGTGCCGTCATCCTTTTATCTCCTGGAACGCATCACATATCGGCAGAAAAGGAGCTATTTGTTCAATATCACCTTTGCCTGCGGGTGTCGCACCTCGACGGCTGTGACATATTTTTTTGAGCGACAAAGAATTAAACACGTTTCATTTTAATGTTAGAAGATCACCATAATCTTCAAATTTAGAAATACATTTAAAAAAACAACTAATGAGCTAAAATAAAATAAATTTAAATTAATTTCCACAGGGATAAAAGAGTCACATGCGGTTCCGAACCCTGAACTACTGTAGGGGCTCCTGACCCTGGAAAATCTGATTTTAGAGACTGTGATTGCTCGAGGATCGCTTTAACTAGGCATGCACCGATACCCCGTTTTTGCCAGACGAAGTACAAATAGTTCCATCAAGGTACTTGCTGATACCAAGTACCTCCCATTGTCAGAACTTTTTAGACTGGCCTCACATCTGAAGCGTCTCACAGATGCACCTGATATTGGAGTGCTGGGGTAA
Source organism: Clarias fuscus (assembly GCA_030347435.1). Classification (NCBI taxonomy): domain Eukaryota; kingdom Metazoa; phylum Chordata; class Actinopteri; order Siluriformes; family Clariidae; genus Clarias; species Clarias fuscus. The sequence continues at coordinate 22,321,356 of CM059222.1, read as the reverse complement.
GAAACCCAAAAATGCTTTGCATGGACAGTAGAATGATTCTCAGTGGAGTAAAGCATATTTACAAATGTACTGTATATTTTATATGCTTGCTGAAAAGGCCACATACTGTTACATATCTGATCATTATTATTAACAATAAAAACATTTTATCAGCCAGGAAATTGCATCCTGTTGCTTTTTGGCTCTTCAGTACTATGTTCACTGGTTAGGCCATGTTATGGTATGCTCTTTAAAAACTCCCAAGCTCTGGCAAAAGACTCGGTTTCTTTTTCAGTATTTGTATGCATGTATTTCTCTCTCACCATTTGGAGATCTTCAATACGGGTATTGACTCCGGCTGCCATTTCTTTTCTCTCTTGTGGAGTCTCGGGGCAGGGGTAAAGTGTAGCCCGAAACCTGTAGATTACAACATGAACACTTAACAGTTACTGTACAATAGGCATAGTCTACATGAACAAAGGCACATTTGAGTACTTCATGACTCAAGATAGAAGCTAAACTAAAGTAATAGTCGACGACCCCCCCTCCCCCCACTGCTTATAATTGTTACACCATATCGCGGAAACCGCAAATATGACTATACTTGCGTGACAATATATAATTTTTATGCGTTTTAACACTAAACTATTAAGAACAATATAATTGACTAATTTTGTAACATAAATATAATGTTTTTTATATATATATATAAAAAAATATATTATACTGTATACATTTTTTAAGAACTGTAGAGATAACACAATGCAGCCGTAGAGAAATCCACATGCTCTATGATTCGTTTGAACTCAAGTTGCAAGAACTGCAAGGGAGGGTGATGTTTTCCACCTCATGTCTTGTGTTTGTGCACAAGACATGAAAAAAGTATGTGTCTTAAAAAGTGTACTTTGCATAATATGTTCTCTTTATAATAACGTATGCATCATTCAAAAAGTGCAATATGCAATCTAAATGTTAATTTTTTTATTAAATAAAATGTTTAAGTGAAGAAAACAAATCATGGCCATGGAATCACACAAGGACTCGTGAGGACAAAAGATAAAAAAATGAGGAAAAGAGGGACAGAGAGAGAGAGAGCTGTTACCCTTCACAGATCTTCTTCACCCTATTCTTCAGCTGATCTCCCTGGAAGAAGATAATAAACACCGACTTGTGCACCTGGTCACCCTGTGAAAGCACAGCACGCACACACACACACACACACACACACACACACACACACACACACACACACACACACACACACACACACACACACACACACAAAACAAACAGAAGCAGCAGTCAGTGCTATTTTTATTGCCCAAATACCAAACTGTGTGCTTGTCATTCAGAATAAGTGTTAATAAACGTGTCTATATTTGTGCACTGGGATGGCACTGACTGTAGTGGGGTCCTCCAGGGGGTCCTCGATGTCTGCTTGGCGCAAGAACACGTTGCCTCGACAGACTCTCCAAAGCATCCTCTCGAAAGTGGGAATCCTCTCTCGACCAATCACGCCCGCCACGAAGCTGAGAGCGGGGATTAAAGTTGTGCTTCGAGTTGTGAGGAATGTCACAGTTACTGCATAAGCCCACTTGGTTTAACATAGGATTATAAAATGACACTTATGGGTATGAAATGGTGGAACCTGGACGATCTGCACCCTCCGGACTCCTACTGTATATCTGATGTTTCAACTCATATCTTTTGTTTTTTCAGCTTGTTTCAGCTTATCTTCTGAATTCGATCACATTTAAGAGATTTTGTTGAGTTCTTAAATTACGGTTTCCTATTTAAGCTCTGTGGTGTTTTAGTTTTGTGGCGTAGCCTTATCAGTATGTCAGAATGAGGTATAGTAGCAGGTTTACAAGAGGGCAGGACTCCTGGTTATTATTATTAATATTATATTTCTCACTTCGTGCTAAACTAACAGCTATGCACTATTAGGGTCAATAACTAGGTTAATAACTGGCTAGGTAACTTCTGATACAATATTATCACCACACCTTGGTGCAGATTCAATTTGTATTGTGATTCTTCAAGTATAACGATTTTATAAACTTCCCGATCTGATGTTACATTTTTTGTCACAGTTCTAAACAAATTTCTGCGAATAACTTGCTCATAGGATTCACAGGATGTTGGGCTGTGTGAATGCATGACTTGCAGGATTATAGAGGAATGACAACATTTTGCTACTTCACATATATAAAATGTAAAAAAAAAAATAAAAAAATGTTTAATTGGACTTTGGAGTCGAAGCATGATTTCCCACACGAAAGAACAAACCTAACGGAAGAGATTTTTCATTCATCTCCATTGTCTATAGAAGTTAGACCACATTTTGTATCTGTTCTCATTTTGTATCTCCTATTATGACTGTAAAAAAAAAAAAAAAACTGTCTGTACATACTGTACATCGTCGTTCCTGACTAATTATAATAATATAATTATAATTATAATAATAATGAACTGGTCTCGTTATCAGTCCTGTTAACACTGGAAACACTTTAGATTTTATACACATGATATCTGACTGTGGACTCCTGAAAACAAAAAAGTGCTGCCACTTCATCACCATTTCACACAGGCTAACATTACACATGAAGAGTTTCAAATATGTTCATAAACTATTTTTATACCTGTAGCCCACAGCTTGTAAACTATAATTGCACATTTATAGGGTCATACACCTACTTTAAAAGTAAGGCTAATTACACTGCGACACTCTATACTCTATGTTTTTTCCCCCTTTAATCTATCACATTGATTTTAAAAGGGTCCGGACCAGATCATTCCATGTATACTAAAATAATCAGATAACTCACCCAAGCCTGAGAGGAGCTCGGACAACCTCGGTCGGGTCAAGCAGAATGGACGATTCCTCCAGTAGAGCGGGGTCCTCCATCTACAGAGACAGGGATGGACAGTTAGACAGACTGAAAGACAAGCAGGCACTCTGATATCTCAAATGATGGAAGCCTTACTCTATTAAATGATTTCACTACAGTTATCAGCACTGGCATTCCTTATGTAACTTTTCACTGCAAAATGTATAAACCCTGGTCATACGTTTTAGTATTTATACAAGTGAATTATTACAAGGTATTTAGTTAACAGACGAAACTTGTCGAAAAACAAAAACATCAAAGTTCACCAGAACAGAAAGGAACAAAAGGTGGTTTTGGGTCAAAGGTCTGCATGGAAGTGAAACTTGAACTTAACAAATCAAAAGTCAATTAAATGAACTGAGAACCTTGCATTTGGCAGTACACACTACTATCAACTCTTTAGTTTCTATATGTTTTCTTATGATCGTTCATAATGCTAGCTATTTATATAAGTAAGAAATAAAACTCTTACTGTATGTCTTCACAGCTTTGAAGATAATCAATCAGCCTTAGACAAAGTGAAGTTTTTCTTACAGCCTGATTACTGTTACCTGATTATTTTCCAATAACAGCATATCCTAAAGAATTTTATACCTTCCATGCTACAACGGTTTATATGGAATCGGATTGGTTTAAAAAATGATTGAACAAAGTTTTTTTAATACAAGATAAATAAATTGAAATAATTTTAAAAATAACCAAATGTTAGCACATTTTCCAGAATAAAAACATATCCAGAACCCTCTTAAAGTAAACTGGGCAATTACGATGCAGCACAGTTACACCACCCCAAAGACAGCTGGCCAATGAGGACATAGTCCTGTAACACCGGGACAAAACCAGATGGCCAGTGAGGACATAGTCCTGTTATACAGTGACAAAAGCAGATGACCAGTGAGGACAGTCATATAACACCAGCGGAAAAGCAGCTGTCCTTGAGGACATAGTCCTGGAACACTGGCCCAAAAGCAGCTGGCCAATGAGGACACAGTCCTGTAACACCAGTGGAAAAGTAGCTGGACATAGTCCTGTAACATTGCCCAAAAGTGGCTGGCCAATGAGGACATAGTCCTGTAATACTGGGACAAAAGCAGCTGGTCTTGCGGACATAGTCCTGTAATACTGGCCCAAAAGCATCTGGCCAATGAGGACATAGTCCTGTAATACCAGGACCAAAGCAGCTGGCCAATGAGGACATAGTCCTGTAACACCGGCCCAAAAGTGGCTGGCCAATGAGGACAGTCATATAACACCAGCGGAAAAGCAGCTGTCCTTGAGGACACAGTCCTGTAACACTGGCCCAAAAGCAGCTGGCCAATAAGGACATAGTCCTGTAATACCGGGACCAAAGCAGCTGGCCTTGCGGACATAGTCCTGTAACACCGGCCCAAAAGCAGCTGGCCAGTGAGGACATAGTCCAGTAACACCAGCCCAAAAGCAGCTGGCCAATGAGGACATAGTTCAGTAATACCGGCCCAAAAGTGTCTGGCCAATGAGGACATAGTCCTGTAACACCGGCCCAAAAGTGGCTGGCCAATGAGGACAGTCATATAACAGCAGCGGAAAAGCAGCTGTCCTTGAGGACATAGTCCTGTAACACTGGCCCAAAAGCAGATGGCCAATGAGGAAACAGCCACAGGACACAGGCCCAAAACCAGGTAGCCAATGGGCACACAGCCCTGTAACCCCAGAGCAAAAACAGCCTTATAACACTGTCCCAAGAGCAGCTGATCATGAGGACATAGCTCTAACACCAACTTAAAAAAAGCTGGCCAATGAGGAAGTAGCACTGTAAGATCCATCCACACAGTTTTTGGTTTAAATTTATTTAAAAAAATATATATTTTATTATTTTTGTCCTCTTTTTTCTAAAGCAAATCTGATTCCATACATACGATGCTATAGAATGTCAATGAAATAGATGTACAGATGTGGAACAGATGTAAACCGTAATTCACTCCTCCCTCAGTTCGGCTCCCTGTTTTATTTATTCTCTCATTGACATTAACATGACAGAAAAAGTTACACGAGACAAAGTGGCTGAGATGCTGCCAGAAACGGCAAAGGCCTCCTGAAGACTCCTGCAAACATATTTATGGCTTTACCTCTAATCATGACACTAAAAAACAAAAATCTTACCGTATGAATAATTGTACTGAACCGAGTTTTAATCCGTTTACACGGATTAGAACACTTTAAGCTTGTTACAAATTTTTTGCAATAGTTTTTGATCGGTCAGATTTGAGAATGTAATTGAACTGAATAGTACATAACAAGTGACTTTGCTTGATTATTGCACCACAAGATTATGGAAATGTTATTCTGCATCATCTTACTTTCTTTGGAATAATAAGCTGAATAAAATTCCATCAAAATAGGACAAGTTGTTTGTAAAGCATTTTTGATTACCTCATCAAAGAACTGCTGTGTGCGTCTGAGGATGTGCTTGAGCTCGGTCAGTTCCAGAAAGTTCTTCTTCAGGGCTTCCTGGTTTGTGTTGATCTCCTTCAGCTCGATCTCCAGCTTCTCAAACGTGGCCTGCAGAAAGATGATTTCAACATGGATGAACACAAACCCTGTTTATAGCTTGGAAAGTTGATTAGGCTTAGATTAGACAAAATTTTCTTGAGCATAATATAGTTCAGCAATTACTCTAAACCTTTTAGTTATTAATGACTATTAATACAGGGACTGCTATAGAGAAAATCTTAAACCATGGGTTGTTGTAAATAAATCCCCAATCATTATGTCATGAAAAGGAGATGAGAACAAAGTGACATGTGCATGAACAGGTTCAAGACCTGAAGAGAAGTTCAAATTCTTCTCCATTTACTGCGGCTGTCAGAATTATGCTTTTTTGGTAAGCCGTCATTTGGTTTAATTAAGAAAAGAATACTTTAACGCAAAACTGCTAAAATGTGACTTATTTGCACTGAGATGCTGAGTCACGTGAGTTTAGAGCTCTCTTCTATGCATGTTGAGGCATTTACCGATGGTGTGTGATATTTCCTTGGAAAAGCTAGTAGTAGAGTTCACAGCATGCCTCATGCATTTCTCCCTCTAACACTGATGATGCTTGGAAAAAAGTTTCAGGATTTACACTAAAAACAAATAAACAACCAAACAAAAAATACTTCTAATCCATTCATTACCTCCAAGTCAATCATGTCTCGAGGGAAAGGGACCTCTGGGTTCTCTCCTGTGTCTACAATGGGTATATTCGCCTTCTTTATCTCCTTCTCAACAAACCCTATGGAGGGAAAAAAGAGAGAGTGAGGATGAACAATGATACTGTGTTTCTCACAGGCCTGAAATATACTTGCGGTGGTAGCCGGCATTTATATTTATGTATGTTTGTATGTATGGATGTATCTATGGATGTATGTACGTATGCATGCATGTATACATTAGATATAGGGCTATATATGGTATTTATACACACGCACATACATACTGTATATACGGTTTACGATTGTACACAACCAACGGAATATGATGAACTGATTTTTTATTTTATTTTAACCAACTATACAAACATGTCAATTAAATAAAAAGCACACATGCAAAGAAATAGCCCATAGTCACATGTTTTATGGTTGTTTTTGTGAACAATAATAATATGCGTAGTTCTACATTTTTGCGAACATCTTTCTTCCCATATTCTGGCAGCAGTACAATTTACACAGACGGAGGTAACTGAAAGTTTAAAAAACTGCAATTCTCTGCAGTTGTTAATTCTAGGCTCATATTAATACATGGCTTTAACTCACGCAGTTTGCGGTCCATTTCTTCGCAACGACGCACTTCATTCACAAACTTCCTCTGGAAGACGTTCACGTCAGGGTTCAGCTGTGGTTCACACAAACATATGTAAAAAAAAAAAAAAAAGAAAGAAAAGAAATTCAATGATTACAATACATCCATCTGCAAAGCCCTTTGTGATAAAAACTGCGAATTCTAGACCACTAGACCACACATATGAGGCAAACCACCAGACATCCAAATCGGCATAAGAAGGGCTGGTACGGTTTACTTTTAATGTGGTAAACTGTGGTTACCTATTGTGACTAAGAACTCTGAGGAATGTTACATAAGCTTCTGCTCTGTCCCACTGAAATCTCTCATCTTTCCTTTACTTCAACTCAACGCAACCTGTGATAGACCTATATAACATTCTTGGTCTTCAACATGTCTGGTATAACATTTGACTTTAGTGCAGTATTATGTTCAACAGCCTAGTCAGTTATGTATGAAATGCAGGTCTGTGGTTAATTATTTAGCCTGTACCTGGTGTGGTGCAGTACGAGGTACGAGAGTGTTTCTGCACACTGTGTCATCATAATATAAGATCTTACAGTAAAGCAAAAGCGAAACAACTGCATGCAAGAAGCAGCATAGAAAAAAGTAATGTTTTGCCTAATACCTGAGCAATGATTGGTAAGGAGGTGTTTATTTATTTTCTATAAAAAAGGTCAGGTAATAGTTCTGACTCAAAAACAATCCACTGGACTATATAAGTGTGTACGTTCGTTAAAATGGCACTGTTGCTATAGTAACGGCTAATTTGGAAAAATTTGCAATCCTCGATACTTTACGTATATTTAATATTTATGTATGTAAAAAAAGCAAGGACTTTGTGCTCTAATGAATGATTGACTGTTTACAGCTGCTATAACATGAGCAACAACAATATCTAACCTGCCTCTATGACGTTCTACAACATTATGCTATAAGCATAAATTGCTAAAAAGTATATGACAAAAAAAAGTTGATAAAAAATGTGACTGCAGGCAGAATGATGTAGTATTAAAGAAATAAAACACTTCAGAATTGACAAATTTACATATCTTTTGCCTGTTTGATGTTTTGACTCGTGCACTGCTGGCACTATTTATTCGCGTTTTCAGTTCTGTGGTTGTTCAGGCTGGTGAGCAGATGACATGGTTCTTGTTTACTAACCTATAAACCTCCAACTCTGGCCATGGCCACTCATGACATGGTTCTTGTTTACTAACCTATAAACCTACAATAGTGGTCATTAAAGGACCACAGATCTTTAGTATCACAAAGAGTTTAACGGTTTTCACATAAGGGTTTTTCACATAAACGCTCAAATATTGAAGAAACAAAAACAGTCTTAACCGAGGCCCCCTTTCAAAAAGTGGTTACATTTCCTGTCCACATCCCATGCAGACGTCTGCATCATAGTTTCAGTGCATGTACTCACGTCTCTGAACTGCACCATGCCGATCTCCCCCAGCTCGCTGACACAGCAGTAGGCCGACTCGGACTGCAGGAAGAGCTGGGCCAGAGTCATCTCCTCGCTGCGAAACAGCTCCCCCATGATTCTTCTCTAGCGCTCACACCACCACCACGACCGGAGATCACCTGAGGGGAGGGCAAAAAAAGTTAACAGTTAAAGTCCTAAAGTGACGAAAAGTGGCGACAGAACAGCGGGAAAGCAGCACACCAAAATAGGCAGAGATCTAAACTGTGTAGAAATTAAAAGAGTGAAGTGTGCATTATCAACGCTGAGCTGTGTGGCTTCACAGAAGGGAAGGAAGACAGGAAGGGAGGGAGGGAGCGAGCAAATGAGTGACGGCCTGACACTGCAGAACAAAGTGAAAAAGAAAAAAAACAAACAAAAAAAACAATTCCACCCACTTACGGCTTCTGTACAAACATAAAATACACCATTCACTTTATATGCACTAGTACCTAGACCCTCATTGTGCCTTTTACACACTTTATACGCATACACACATACCAGCATTTTTCTTTCTGGTACATTGTGCTTCCATTTAATTTAATTGCTACCTCTGATAATTGCAAGATCTCATCTCAGACAAAGCATTAAGCTGAGCAAAAGGTGTGGCTGCGATTATTTCCAGTGCTCCTCAGAGAAAAACCTCCTGATGGCCTTGTTATCTATGAGCAGCAACATGAGTCTCATGAGAGCATGACGCAGAAGAAATCCTGCATCAGGGATGCGACATCCGAGCTCATATTGACTTGTAAAGTGGCTCTGTGCGTGCACAGGCTTAGCATCGGTGACAGAGCGCGCACATTAGGTCATGTGACCTTTCACAGACAGAACACAAGTGCTAAAAATATAAATACTGTCGATGATTTATGGTTTACGGACATGACAAATACTAAAATCATGAAATAAGATATTTGTAAATATGCCAAAGAGATGTAAACTCTTCAATCATATGTGTTGTTTAGCAGTTTATGTTAGAATTTTTATTTTTAATGTTAGTTTCTCCATCTTGGAGAGAGAAGCGACATGCTCACACTCTGGCCTCAGTCAGAGTGACTCGTGAGTAACAATTCTCACACAAGTGAAAAGGGGCGCTTTGTTACACCTCTCATATAAGGATTTTTGGATGAAAAAGATGCATTTGGTGTGTCTCATTTGTTAACCTGCACCCTCCCTGTTGTTAGCTGATGCAGTGGGAGAATTATTAGTTCCTCCCTATATAATGTTTATTTTTTATTTTTACGATAATAAGCTCATGAGATAAAGTAGCAAAAGCAATTATAATTCTTGGGTACATACTTATGTTATTATAATGGATGCGATCACGTTTTGGGTTTATGTTTATATGTACATATATATACACACACACAGACATTAAAACATCGCAGGGCATGCTATTATAGAAAAACACTACAGAGTAGTGAGGTTTCCTCCTGGGCTGAGTATTTCCCTGTAACAGATGATCGTGAAGTGGAGTACTCCTCTAGCACCACTTCAATTTGCCAACAGTTAAGTTACATGAATGTTTTATCCATTTATAGTTACACTTCAGGATGAGGAACATCAGAGAAACAACTTCCTGTCATGCACTAATGACGTTTATAAATATTGTTTGCTTCACTTTCTATAGAGGACAAGTAGTCAGGTTTATAGTTAAATCTTCACCTCTGACTGGTTTTTAAAAAAAGAAAAAGAAAAAAAAAAAGCTGACACTGTATGCATACACATACACACCCACACACTACAATTAAGCTAGCACTAATCTTATAGCATGTGACAGGACGCATAGCTGCAAGAGAAACAGCTGCTATTCAGACAGAACAATGTCACAACTACGCATCCTGAATAAACAGCTCAGAAAAGGAAGCTGGGCTTCATCATAACTCACAACTCAGAAACGACAATGACAGTAAAGAAAATCCTTATTAACAATTTACAAGGTTTTAGAAAAATAAAAATTAATACGGCCAGGCTGTTTTCTTGCTCATTGTTATATTTTGAAGACGTCTTGAAATATTGTGAGATATACAGGATAAATATCCATGCAAGTCTCTACGTGTACTGCGCAAAGGTCTTCTAACATTTTGATTTGTCCTTCATTATTTCAATTGATCTGTCTTTTATTTTATTGTGTACATCATACAAGATGAGCACCTTGGCCTTTTGACGCTTTTAAATGTGCCACATAAGAAAATAAGGAAAAAAATATATATATAAAAACTGCCTAGACTCAACATTTCTTGTGTTTGACTGGTCGATTGATCTGAACTAATATAAAGACACCATGCAAAAAAAAAAAAAAAAAAGGGTGGGGGGGGGGGGGGGAAGTCTAAAATGTGGATGTAGTACGAACACACCATACTGTACACATCATATGTGTCCTTGTGAACAAAACAGGGACAAATACGTGGCAGTGGTTTTATCTTCTGAAGTCACCAGGATGACTTAAAGAATAAAGGACTTCATAGTAATTTTTGATTGTGATAGAATTACTGTCAAAACTTTTTTTTTTTTGCAAAATACAGACAAGTCAACTTTATAGTTTTATTTGATGTAATAGACACATAAAACAGCATACAAATCACAAGTAGTAATAACATATATATTGTATATATATATTGTGTGTGTGTGTGTGTATATCTAATAAGTGAAACGTAGTGCAACAACTTGGCACAGGTTTTACGCCGTATGCCTTTCTTGGGCACTGGGTGGGAATCGTACCCGGGGCTTCCGCGTGGTAGGTGAGAAACCAAATGCAAACACACAATATAAATACAAAAATATTTAAAGGAAAAAAACTAAACAAAAAAAAAATAAATAAAATCGATTATGGAGCGAGTGTTGCGATGCATGAATTGCCACACAAAAGAATCACTGAATCGATTATTTTCTAAACACGATCCAGAATATTACCGTATACTTTTGAATAACTGAATTATCTGAAGATGTACAGTACTGTATGTGAAAGAACGTGTGTGGAATTTATGCTACAGCTAAAGGGATCTCTGGTTTGACAACCCATGATGTTTTATTAAGCTGCTATGCAGCTTGGAGAGTGCAAAGAGCAGGATTAAAGTAACAGATTAATCAGAGTCACATGATCTACGGGAGAGAAAAAAACAAGCATGACTTTTAGGATTAAAATATCCAACTAATGCATATTTTATTACACTCTTTCTCAGTGTCTAAAAGACTTGTTGCATAATTTAGTGCTTTGCTTCCCCTCTGTGTGTCACCTCATCTTCTGTTTTACTGCCACAGAGACGTGTGATGCACTAAAACATGGATGGAGAAGAGAAATGAGAGAAATAAACTCTGCACTATTACACTGGGTGAAATTTAATTAGCCGGCTAACAAGCTAGCAAATTCAGTTAGTTCCCTCAGCTGTCATGGCAACAGGTTGCTGTAAGACCGGTATTCGCATTATTAAGTGGTTATAAAGCTAAATATTTTATATTTACACAATACAATGTACTTTAAAGTTAATTATAGCTGTGAAGAAACCTACTCGAGTCATAAACATCGCTCGGCTAGCTTCTGTTGCTAATGCTAACACCTCCTGTCCCGCCCCGGGCAGGTTGTTGCTGCTGCTGCTGCTGCCTGAACGCGCGAGCGACGCGTTAAACATATCAAAAGTCACTTAAAAAAAAATTATACCCACAACTATTAATTCCAAAAAATAAGCAGATATTAAAAGAAACAGTTTTTTTACTCACAATATAGTAATTCGATGCGTCTATCCCGTGGCTGTTCTCCGCTCCGTGTGATCAGCTGATCAGCAAGCGTGACGTCACTGAACGGCCCCTGCAGGTCACGTGACCAAGGTGAGCGCCGCCATTGCTGAACAGGTTGCTGATTTTTATTCCTGAAACACAGGTTTACCTGCTTCTTAAAAAAAAGAAGAAGAAGAAGAAGAAAGAAATAATTTAAACCCATGGGTGTGTGTTGTTAAGAGAGCCTGCATATGATTTAGTGGCCTGGGAAATACTTTACAGCTGAAAATATTCAATCCAATATTCACTTTACATACAAATAAATGACATTATGTACACGAATCAGCCATAACATTATAACCAGCTGTTTAATATTGAGTAGGTCCCTCCTTTTTGCCACCAAACCAGTGATGCACTGTGTGTTCTGACAGTGTGTGTACTGTATCTCACAACCAGCCTTAACCTTTTCCTCAATTTGAGCTATAGTAAGGGCTTCTATTGACTCTGACAACGCGGCACAGCCTTCGCTCTCCATGTGCATCAGTGAGCCTTGGCCAACCACGACCCAGTCGCCAGTAAAGTACATTGTTTTTCTTCCTTGGATTACTTTTGGTAGGTCTTAGGTAGGTCTTTGACTACAGACCGGGAACATCCCACAAGAGCTGCAGTTTTGGAGTTGCTCTGACCTACTTTTCTAGCCATCGCAATTTGGCCCTTCTAGCAGTAGCTACATTATCAATATTAATATCTTGTTACAATGGCAGCTGTACGTGAGTGGGATATATTAGGCAGCATGTGGATGTTTTTTTTTTTTTTTCCTGAAGTCGATGTGTTGAATGGGCAAGCACAAAGATTTTAATAACTTTGACAAGGGCCAAATTGTGATGGCAGATTAGGCTAAAAGGCATGCCCAAAGTACCCATAGTGTGTGAATAAGCATATGAGTGTGTGTATGTTGCTGTGAACTACGATGGCTCGGCACCCCGTCCTCGTACCCCACATTGTGCCGTCTCCAGGTCCCTGCCACCCTGTACACAGGATAAAGCGGTATAGACAGTGTAATAAAATGGCTCGCCCATTCATTAAATTAGAGGATTGTTCTCTACAGGTCTTCAAGCAGAACAAAGAAATCTTTTAGAAAGCCCAAGTCTAGACGCTGTTGATGTTTTACCCTTTTTTGTAAATTAAACTATATTTCTGTTAACATTAGGATGCCGCATTTCATAATTCCTACCTATTTGTCTCTAGGACAGTCCACCCTCAAACTGACTTACACTCTAGCCTCTTTAAACATCAGACAGTTGTTTGGCATTACATTTTTATACATACAGGTTATTCCAATCTGAAATGAAGGAACAAATTATCCTTGTCATAACAAAGGTAATAAGTTGTGATTAAACATTTTGGCAGATAAAAATGTCCATAAAACTGTACAGTGATTGAACACAGACAAACTATGCAGACAAAGTCTACAAAGCAGGTCTCTCTCTCTCTCTCTCTCTCTCTCTCTCTCTCTCTCTCTTTCTTTCTTGCAGTTCACAAGACAAAGAACATAACTTGTCATGTTATTAGTCACAAAGACTTTAGAAAGCACAAAGCTCCTGCTTGGATAGTCAGTTGGTATTGCCTGGTTATGAGCCTCAGCTGACGAGAATGATCAGGTTTGAGGGTTAGATTTGATAGTTCTACATCATCATGCTGGATCTAGCGAGTCAGAGCGACATATACATGCTGATTCTTGTCATGTTTGTCAGATTGACACTCACAAACTGGTTCCAGCTGGTCACACTGCTTTTAGATGTTCAGACTGGATGGAATGACACATACAGGTTGGTCTGATTCACTGGCACATTTGATTAGGCTGATTCTAATTGTTAAGTCTCTTCTATCCAGTTATACTAGTTCTAGCTAGCACTTAAAGGACCGTTCTAACTGGAAACTTTTTTCTCTCTCACAAATATTAGTTTAGATTACATACATCTAACACCCTCAGAGGATTGTAAAGTGGGCACTACAGTATGCTTCACGAGCTTCCCTTGCTCGTGATTGTACCCGTCATTCTTAAATAGGGTCCATATTCACATTATCTTTAATAATGTAGATCACTTCATCTTTTTCCCTTCCTCCATAAATCCAATCTTTATACGTCATAGCAAACAGAAGCCTTTTTTTTCCTGATTAGTCTCACCTACAAGTGGTTTTCTCACGGTCACACAGCTGTTTTGTCCTAATGTTTGCTAATGTAATACTAATGTAAGGGTTTGCTAATGTAATACTAATTTCAAATCACCCAAAGTTTTCTTTGCTTGACAAAATCCAGCAGTTTGTCTCTGAAACCGTGTTTTTTTTTTTTTTTTTTTTTTTGGCCAGTGTACAAATGAAATATATTAGCAAGAGTATATTAATATAAACCTGACATTTGAATTACAGCTGTCAGGATTAATGGAAAAAAATGGTCTGGACTAATCACATTCTAGAATTAAACAGCACTGTGGGATAACGCAAAAATATCATCTCATGAAACTCGAATACATCTCTATGATATATGATATGTAGTGTATAACATCATATTGCAGAGCACTAATAGAGATACATTTTCTCCGTCTGCTTCCTTAGCTACCCACATCAGACTACTTTTTCCAGGTCAGTGACTTAAAACACAGACACACACACACACACTGTTTTTGAGAGGCCACAGAATTTTAGACAAGCTAAATAAGGACATATATAATACAAATATGAAGTCAACATAAATAACAGAATGATATTTTTAATCATGACCACAAATTTCCTCAAATAATTAAATATTGCATTATAAGTTAAGGTAATTTTTTTTTTTAAAGAAAAAAGTATTAAATCGTGCATATGCAATAGTCATATTTGCCAGTCTATTTTGTTGTGTTTCTTCTTCTACTTTGTCTTTCAGCTGTTCCCTTTCAGGGGTCGCCACAGCGAATCATCTGCCTCCATCTAACTCTATCTTCTGCATCCTCTCCTCTCACAACCACTAACACTGTCCTCTCTCACTGCATCCATAGTCTATTGTGTTGTCTTTAATATATTATTATTATTATTATTATTATTATTATTATTATTATTATTATTAATGGTTTACATTCTTTATTTTAATAATTATTATAAATGTTTATGTTTTTACGTTTATAGAAAAGTGTTGTTTTTTAAATATATTTTTAAACCATAAGGGCTTTGTAAGTAATGAGTTTTTTGTTGTTGTTGCATATTTTATGTACTGTTGAAACCAATTTACATGGAGAGTACAAATATATAATATTACAAAATATGATTAATTATAATTATTATAATTATAATAAGAATATATATATATATATATATATATATTATTATTATTATTATTATTATTATTATTATTATATATATTTTTAACAATTTATTAAAAATGCTGTAGTCCGCTTCTTCCATGAATCTACTTACTTACTTACAAATAACACTTTTTTCACCAATTTCCAGGTAAAAAAAAAAAAAAAAAAAAAAAAACTTTTTTCACTTATTCCATGAAGCCACTTAGTTACTTACTTATAAATAAATAAATTGTAAATAAACTAAAAAAAAAAAAACTTTGTGTTAACAATTTATTAAAAATACTGTATTTCACTTATTCCATTATTATTCCTACTCACTTACGTACTTATAAATAAATAAATAAATAGTAGATAAAAAACTTTCAAAATTTAAATTAAAAGGTTAATGTCCTTAATTTCACAGTAATGTTATATACAGGTTTACAGTAGTAATGGTATATACAGTATTGCTATAAATAAAGACTCATACTGTACTAAGGCCCTTTCGGCTTGTTATACTACTGAACCTACAACCACAAACAATAAATGAGAATGTGACCAAGACACAGAGCTCCAGCTCGAATGGGACAGAGTTTACAAATCACTTTGTTACCAGTGTGCGAAGGCTAGAAGTTCACAGCGTGAAGAATCTGTCACTGTGTGTTTAATAAGAAAGATGCTCAGCAGGTGACAGGCAAAGTGAGATGACAGGGGCATGTTTAAAGTTCAAAAGTTCACTTTTGAAAAAAGAAATGTCTTATCTTTTCACCTCCATTTTACAGACTCTGAATCTAGTGCCAAACTCGCAGTGAACAAAAACGTACAGGGGTTTAAATCCGTAATGTACCTTCCCTTCTAAACTGGGCTTAAACCGCCACCATAATGCAGGTGGTTAGATAAATATTACATTTAAACCAATCCCATTTGTTATAAAGCTACAGTAAGTCAGTGCTTAATGTCATCAATCAGCTGTGGTTTGTGTGAAAGCAGCCCCATGGAACGACTGCTTAGGTCATCGTCTTACCGTAACTCAGACACTCAGTATTTCAAACTGTATATGATTACAGTAGACTGTAACCATGGTGCTGTCCAACATGTAATCTGAGCAGATGCGTGGGTGAAGCAAGCAAGGTTAGTGACACAGCCATCTGCTGGCATCCTGAAGGACACTGGGTAATAGGTCATTGTGCAGAAATAGATTGTGATGGTACAGCTCTATTTCACCCCACATAACCTCCAGGGGTTGGTACGTATCTTCGCACATGCAGACCCACGCCAAGACCACTCAAACTTCTAACCGTGCTTGCTGCTGTTAAACAGCCGTCTTTGCCTTTCCTCTCCACAATTCATACACACATGTCAGACCATATAACGTATTTGCTATAGCGAGCTGGGTGCACAGAAGCTTGCGGAGCAACTCTTCTACTGCTACAAATGTGCTGCAGTACGGATCTCTGTAGCAACCTCTAGTTTTGCGATGGCAGTTTAGCGTTGCTACCTTAGCACCCGTCACCATGCCACTGTAGTTATCTCTGTTGTACTTCTCGTTATTGATATTCCTTGCGACCGTCTAGCTGACCAGTGAGACTATTACTGAATGCCACACAGTTGAGTGCTTTCCTAGCTATAACAAGCATTGTACACTACTGATCCTGCAACATTATATCAACTCTGGATGTACTGGATGCAGGATTAGGGTTTCCCGCCATTCCGCCATTCCGGTGTCTTTCTCAGTATTATCTGTTCAATCTATTCCACATAGGGCCCTGTGGCGACATTCCACTCATGTGTTTCTGTGGTTTGCCCTGGCCATACCATGTACTATCGTTATATCCTTCAACAGAGCCCTTCTTGTAGTCCTATGACCAGTCATCCTTTCCATTCCTTGAGGAGTGAGAGCATGCTTGCATTACTTCTGCATCCAGACGATTCCTTCACGCCGATAACGAGTTGAATGACCATATTTAACCCCATTCCAAGCAACGACTAAAAATGGTTTTGGATCTACTGTACCTCTGATAGCATGCAGTGTTTACCGACAGACTCATAATTAGCTGTGGCAACGGTTTTTAAAAATGTTGACCTTCATTTAGTGTTGACCTTCATGATGGAATTCCCAAAAATGTTATCGGGAATCTTAAAGGAAATGGGCAGACAACAAACCTCAACCTGGGCTGTTACATTCTTACTGTGGACATTCCTGCTGTGGACACGCATTGTTGGCGGTCTCACCAGATGTGTCCACACACACACACATATATATATATATATATATATATATATATATATATATATATATATATATATGAAATATATACAGTATTGTGCAAAAGTCTTAGGTGCCATATTATCTGTAGTACAATTTTTGTTATTTAAGTTTATTATGCTTGCATTATTATGTATAAGACTATTCCCTATACTATAAGATACACTAAAATGAATGAATAAATAACCTTACGAATGAAGAATATTTGCATGTAAAGAAAAGAAAGTGACATGTTACATGACAGACCAGTTTTCAGATGGGAAAAATAATAATAATGTAGACTCCTTGGTTTTGCATGAAAATAGAAAGGAGCGAGTGTGACAAAGTTAGCAAAAGAACTCATATTCTGAAAGAGTGTGTGAGTGTGTGTATGTGCCCTGTGATGGATTGGCACCCGACTCCGTGCCCTAAGTCTCCTGGGATAGGCTCCACTCCCCTTATGACCCTGTATACAGGGTGAAGCGATTCATTATAGACAATGAGTGAGTGAGTGAGTGAGTGATTTTATAATAAGACATAAACCTTGATGACTTTTCCCACACTTATACAAAAGTAGGGCTTCTCTCCTTCTCGAATCCATTTTTTTCTTTTAATAAAAGAAAATTAAGGAGTATACTGAAGATAGCTGGATTGCTTACAATTAATGATATCTTAATAAAGGACTAATAATCATATATTAACAAAAACGATTTAATAATTTACCATGCATTAACCTTTCACGAAAGTCATACGTGCAGATGTGTGGCATTCAGCACGTTCATGTTTGTATTGCTGGTAGAAATATGGGTCTTATACCTTCCTGCTGCGCTGCGCCCTTTTTACCACACTGTGGCGCACATGACCTGTTTTGCGCCAGGACGGAGTCACGAACAACATAAAATCTGCCAGCATACGGCTCATTTGCACTACAGTGTGGCTAAGCAAATGCATTACACATACTGTAGAAGAACAAAGACACAGGCTTCACCAGATTAGTGACGTCTCAGGCCCAGTCAGGAAGAGGTGATCATCTAGAGCGGGTTTTCCTCACTAATCTGGTTACACCATGTTATCATACTCCTCGTACTTTGTGCTCATCTTTAACGTTCTTTAAGATTCTTTCATTTATTATGAATCGCTCCAACCAAGTGTTGTTAAAACAACATCAAAAAAATTGTAGGTTGCTTCAGGAACACTGTGGAACACTTATCTATTTGGTCATATTGGCATGCCCAGGTGTGGAACGAGAGGATTCACCTTATCAACTGTACTTTTTTTTTTATTTTTTTATTTTTTTTTACAATTGGTGCTCAAGACCAGGAATGGGCGCCAAGAGATTTCGCTTTATCAAAAGCGAAAGCTGAATTGCTGGATTCAAGATTGCAGGAATGGTATTTGCGATACCCAGGTTTTTAATTGTTGGCCAGTGATTATTATTGAAGTGACTGATCAGAAACAAGCACCAGATGGGGAGTGTTGAGAACCAGGTTGCTAATCAACATAGGGTGTAAACATGAGCACACACTAATCATGAATCAATCACGTGAATAATATAAATTATCAGGTGAAAGAAGACTAACCTGAAGCATACAGTAAGTGTAGCCAGTGAGAGTCTATCAATCACATGGTGAGAAACAGCGCTGTAGGGGACACGCCTAGAGAATCACATGCAGTACACACAACAGGAAAACAAGGGAGAGTGCAAAGGGTGTTTCGCTATCATGTTTGTGAAACCGCCATCAAGGATAATAATGGGAAACTCATTTCATCATAACGGAGTGGTTTTAGACTTAGACTGTGTGATCAGCTGGGGCCGGCCGTGCTCAACGTCTTCACAATTAATAGAAATTCTCATCAGAGACTTTTTAATACAGGGTATTACAAAGGAAGGAAGGATCAGGCAAAGGAACTTTTTTTTTCTTTTTTTTTTTCTTTTCTTTTTTTTTTTGCACATTTCTACAGTCCTATACTCTGACTTGGCAGAATTAAACACGTGACTGATCAGCTATGTCATATTTTTTAAGCCAGAGTGGGTTGGTATAATCGTTGGGAGTGTGGTTGCTGTTTTTGATTAGTACAATGGTTGCTATGCCATCCCTTAAATAAACACAACCGAAAAGAGGAGTTGCACAATGTTTGGTATGAGAAATATTGATTGCATAAGATTGAATAGTGTGATTTAAATATGCTTTTATTTATTTATGTATTTTATTACTATTTTATAATCAAAACTGCTCTAGGACATTTGTTCAGATCCTCTTTTCTTTGTTCCTTGCTTTGCCAGTTTTACAGCATCCTGTTCCGCGTACATTCCCATTTCTATCTCCAATTAATGTCTCCTGGGTTTGCTGGTCTTCTAAAGTCATGGCCAAAAGTTTTGAGAATTACATAAATATTGGAAATTGGAAAAGTTGCTGCTTAAGTTTTTATAATAGCAATTTGCATATACTCCAGAATGTTATGAAGAGTGATCAGATTAATTGCATAGTCCTTCTTTGCCATGACAATTAACTTAATCCCGAAAAAAAACTTTCCACTGCATTTCATTGCTGTCATTAAAGGACCTGCTGAGATCATTTCAGTAATCGTCTTGTTAACTCAGGTGAGAATGTTGACGAGCACAAGGCTGGAGATCATTATGTCAGGCTGATTGGGTTAGAATGGCAGACTTGACATGTTAAAAGGAGGGTGATGCTTGAAATCATTGTTCTTTCATTGTTAACCATGGTGACCTGCAAAGAAATGTCATGCAGCCATCATTGCATTGCATAAAAATGGCTTCACAGGCAAGGATATTGTGGCTACTAAGATTGCACCTAAATCAACAATTTATAGGATCATCAAGAACTTCAAGGAAAGAGGTTCAATTCTTGTTAAGAAGGCTTCAGGGCGTCCAAGAAAGTCCAGCAAGCGCCAGGATCGTCTCCTGAAGAGGATTCAGCTGCGGGATCGGAGTGCCACCAGTGCAGAGCTTGCTCAGGAATGGCAGCAGACAGGTGCGAGCGCATCTGCACGCACAGTGAGGCCAAGACTTTTGGAAGATGGTCTGGTGTCAAGGAGGGCAGCAAAGAAGTCACTTCTCTCCAAAAAAACATCAGGGACAGATTGAGCTTCTGTAAAAAGTATGGCGAATGGACTGCTGAGGACTGCGGCAAAGTCATATTCTCGGATGAAGCCTCTTTCCGATTGTTTGGGGCATCTGGAAAAAGGCTTGTCCGGAGAAGAAAAGGTGAGCGCTACCATCAGTCCTGTGTCATGCCAACAGTAAAGCATCCTGAGACCATTCATGTGTGGGGTTGCTTCTCATCCAAGGGAGTGAGCTCACTCACAATTTTGCCCAAAAACACAGCCATGAATAAAGAATGGTACCAAAACACCCTCCAACAGCAACTTCTCCCAACAATTCAACAACAGTTTGGTGAAGAACAATGCATTTTCCAGCACGATGGAGCACCGTGCCATAAGGCAAAAGTGATAACTAAGTGGCTCGGGGACCAAAACGTTGAAATTTTGGGTCCATGGCCTGGAAACTCCCCAGATCTTAATCCCATTGAGAACTTGTGGTCAATCCTCAAGAGGCGGGTGGACAAACAAA
Organism: Clarias fuscus; assembly: GCA_030347435.1. Lineage (NCBI taxonomy): Eukaryota > Metazoa > Chordata > Actinopteri > Siluriformes > Clariidae > Clarias > Clarias fuscus. The sequence continues at coordinate 22,300,349 of CM059222.1, read as the reverse complement.
AACCCACTAATTCTGACAAACTCCAAGAAGTGATTATGAAAGAATGGGTTGCTATCAGTCAGGATTTGGCCCAGAAGTTGATTGAGAGCAGCCCAGTCGAATTGCAGAGGTCCTGAAGAAGAAGCGCCAACACTGCAAATACTGACTCTTTGCATAAATGTCATGTAATTGTCGATAAAAGCCTTTGAAATGTATGAAGTGCTTGCAGTTATATTTCAGTATTATAACAGAAACAACTGAAACAAAGATCTAAAAGCAGTTCAGCAGCAAACTTTGTGAAAACTAATATTTGTGTCATTCTCAAAACTCTTGGCCACGACTGTACTCACTCATTCACACACTACGGGCAATTTGGGAACGCCAATTAACCTAACCTACATGTCTTTGGACTGTGGGAGGAAACCGGAGTAAATTCCAATTAACTTTCATTGTAGCTTTACTTATGTTGTATTAGTACTAAAATGTCTGGTTTATTAATGTAAACTAATGCAGTAAACAATATTAACTTTCCACCCACATATTTTAAAGGGATATCCAGATTATAGAGGTGAGAAAACAACAGCAGACTACACAGGAAGATATTCTGGGTGATTGAAATTAAATACCTTGCCATGATTCATAATTCACTTACAAAATGACCATTATGGTAACACAATGAGGGACGGAGTTCAGGCTCAAGTAGATTTATTTAACCCCAAATACTCACCACTTCAATTGTTTCGATTCATTTTTTGTTGCCACCCACATTCCCCTCTCATGTTTCCCTTTCTCTTTACAAAAGCCTGCTAATCGAGATCATTGTTTGGCAGCAGATTCGTGAAGAATGAAGTCACACCAGCGGGGTGAGGTTGGAAAAAAAAGAAGAAAAAAAACACGTGAAGGTACATAGCCGTTATGCAAACTTGTTTTGCGATGTCTAGCAGATGACAGAAGAATGTTCCTAAAGCATGTGTACCTGGGAGAGTCCTTGGTCTTTGTATATATGTGTGTGTGTGTGTGGTGTGTGTGTGTGGTGTGTGTGTGTGTGTGTGTGTGTGAAAGAGAAGAGAGAGAGAGAGAGAGAGAGAGAGAGAGAGAGAGAGAGAGAGAGATATGACAATGTTCATAGATGATGTTATCAAAAATGTTACTTTTTTCCAAAGTGCACTTATGAAAATATTATATCACTTTAACCTTTGATTTCCAGTTCCTGATTAATATCAGTCCTCAAGGGAAATTCTGCACGAAGAATGGAACATAACTGTCCCAGTAAGGTTATGAATAGCTCTTTTGGTTGGACTCTATTCAAATCCACTCTACAGAATAAAAGGAAGTGTTATCTAACCATATTTCAACAATTACTAAATCAAGTAATTGCAAGTAATATACTGTACCAAGTGCAGAGAAAGAAAAAAAATGAAAATAATAGGTATGAGCATACATTGAGTGCATCGCCTCTTTATTTTAAATAGTAACCAAGTTAAGCACTGCTAAATAAAACAAAATAATAAAAATGATAATAATGAATGGGTTAATTAATAGCTAACTCTAACTTCAAAGGGACCATAAAGCCAATAACACACTATATACAGGACATCAAGGCGCCAAAAACATTCAACATTATAAATGTAATGAACTGTGGATGAGGATGAGGATGAGGAGTCATGTAGATACAGTATGGAGACCTGCTTTACAATTGAACTCATTTTAAAGATCTGCTTAATCTGTTTACATATTAAACAATTATCAATCATTAATTAATCTCCCTCAGGTCATGTTTTTTAACCATCGCTAATTAATCTATTCAATTCAATTCAATTTTATTTGTATAACACTTTTAACAATTGTCACTGTCGCAAAGCAGCTTTTACACAATCAAAAGAATTATTTAAGTTTGTATGACATGTGTATGAATGTAAATGGTCAGATAGTGCCTAAATCCCTAATCCTAATCTATATAAAAAACATTTAAATACTCATTCATCTTCAGTAAGGTATTCATTCTGGTGAATCTTGAGGTGGATCCAGAGACAATCCCAGGAACATTGTACAGTCGTGGACAAAAGTTTTGAGAATGACACAAATATTAGTTTTCACAACGTTTGCTGCTAAACTGCTTTTAGATCTTTGTTTCAGTTGTTTCTGTGATGTACTGAAATATAATTACAAGCACTTCATACGTTTCAAAGGCTTTTATCGACAATTACATGACATTTATGCAAAGAGTCAGTATTTGCAGTGTTGGCGCTTCTTCTTCAGGACGTCTGCAATTCGACTGGGCTGCTCTCAATCAACTTCTGGGCCAAATCCTGACTGATAGCAACCCATTCTTTCATAATCACTTCTTGGAGTTCCAGAATTAGTGGGTTTTTGTTTGTCCACCCGCCTCTTGAGGTTTGACCACAAGTTCTCAATGGGATTAAGATCTGGGGAGTTTCCAGGCCATGGACCCAAAATTTCAACGTTTTGGTCCCCGAGCCACTTAGTTATCACTTTTGCCTTATGGCACGGTGCTCCATCATGCTGGAAAATACATTGTTCTTCACAAAACTGTTGTTGGATTGTTGGGAGAAGTTGCTGTTGGAGGGAGTTTTGGTGCCATTCTTTATTCATGGTTGTGTTTTTGGGCAAAATTGTGAGTGGGTCCACTCCCTTGGATGAGAAGCAACCCCACACATGAATGGTCTCAGGATGCTTTACTGTTGGGATGACACAGGACTGATGGTAGCGCTCACCTTTTCTTCTCCGGACAAGCCTTTTTCCAGATGCCCCAAAACAATCGGAAAGATGCTTCATCTGAGAATATGACTTTGCCGCAGTCCTCAGCAGTCCATTCGACATACTTTTTACAGAAGCTCAATCTGTCCCTGATGTTTTTTGGAGAGAAGTGGCTTCTTTGCTGCCCTCCTTGACACCAGGCCATCTTCCAAAAGTCTTCTCCTCACTGTGCGTGCAGATGCGCTCGCACCTGCCTGCTGCCATTCCTGAGCAAGCTCTGCACTGGTGGCACTCCGATCCCGCAGCTGAATCCTCTTCAGGAGACGATCCTGGCGCTTGCTGGACTTTCTTGGAGGCCCTGAAGCCTTGTTAACAAGAATTGAACCTCTTTCCTTGAAGTTCTTGATGATCCTATAAATTGTTGATTTAGGTACAATCTTAGTAGCCACAATATCCTTGACTGTGAAGCCATTTTTATGCAATGCAATGATGGCTGCACGCGTTTCTTTGCAGGTCACCATGATTAACAATGAAAGAACAATGATTTCAAGCATCACCCTCCTTTTAACATGTCAAGTCTGCCATTCTAACCCAATCAGCCTGACATAATGATCTCCAGCCTTGTGCTCGTCAACATTCTCACCTGAGTTAACAAGACGATTACTGAAATGATCTCAGCAGGTCCTTTAATGACAGCAATGAAATGCAGTGGAAAGTTTTTTTTTCGGGATTAAGTTAATTTTCATGGCAAAGAAGGACTCTGCAATTCATCTGATCACTCTTCATAACATTCTGGAGTATATGCAAATTGCTATTATAAAAACTTAAGCAGCAACTTTTCCAATTTCCAATATTTATGTAATTCTCAAAACCTTTGGCCACGACTGTACATGTGTGTGTTTGTGCCCTGCGATGGATTGGCACCCTGTCCAGGGTGTACCCTGCCCTGTGCCCTAAGTCTCCCGTGACCCTGAATACAGGATTAAGCGGTATAGATGATGAGTGGGTGAGTGAGTAATGAACAGAAATGTCTGTAAAGATTTGGCCCGTCAGTGGCTCTAGACATCATTGGAAAAGAGATTTTTTTTAGATTGTTAGGAAGTACCATTCCAAATATCATTAGAAGTACGTGAACTTGTCCTGTCATTACATTGCATGTGTAATAATAATAATAAAAATAAGAATCAATCACCTTTAATGCTTGGACCCCAAATAAATGAATATACAGAAGTGCCTTGGGTCTTGTGTATAAATATTGGCACGCTTCACTTATAAATTAGAATGGTAGCGACTTAACATTGCGTTAGCTGGTAAATGATGTATAACATTTAAAGGATTTACATAAGAGCCGTCACAAGATGTACTTTGAAATCTTTGTGATCACAGCATTCTTGAAAAAGCTCCTTGAAGCCTGTTGGAATTTATGTAGTGTACTGTATATGCCACAAATGATTACTGTGGTCATGTGCTCATGTGGGTGTGTGTGTGTGTGAGAGCGGAGGTGTTGATGTGATCATGTTCTTGATGGGAACAAACCCAGTTTTGCACCTGGACCCTTTTTTTTTTTCAGGCCGGTCTCAGGAAACTTGAGTGATGGATTTCGTGGAAAGGTCTTTCGTGGAAGTACGACAAACATTCACACATCACACAAAAGGCAACATTAGGAGAACGATTAAAGGACGGATGAAAGGAATGTACAGTATGCCACGGTTGAATAGTTGGTAAGAAGGTTTATATTAGCGCATATTTTTATAGGATGCACCAAAACCACGAAAAAAGTGAAATTGTTGATATATACTGTATAACAGCATGTGTTTTATTTCTTACACAGCGTACGATCCTGAAGAAAATGGTTCTAATCATACTCCAGAGAAACTCGGCAGAATATACAACACAATCCAGAGCTACAGATGAAACTAATGACCATAATACTAATGACCGTTGATCGGATACGTATCACTAATGCACTCTTGTTATTCTGGTGACTCATGGTGGTAGGAACAGAACGCATCATTCAGCCTTACACATTACGACCACATGGGCCCTCAGAGGCACTTAGAAAAATTTGTTTTGGTTCAGTGGGCAGCGGTTAAGGATCTGTGCTAGTGACTGGAAGGTTGGAAGTTCAAACCTGTCAGGAAGCCACTCCTGGGGCCCAGTGTAAGGCCGTTAACATTTCTCAGCTACAACAGAGGATGAGCGCGTCAGGGTGTCTGGTAAATTACCGTAGGAAACGTTTATGCAAAGTCTCTGCATACCAAAAAAGGTTTCCAGTCCTGTAACAGTGAACACGCGTAATTCAACTAAGGAAGGGTTGATCCTCAGCTGATTGATACACTAATGCAGTATGTACAAGAGAGGTGTTGCTCCAGAGTCAGGGTTGGAATGCTGTCGACTAAAATAATCATCATCACCACCAACGGATTCAGCACTGATTCAGCACTGATTCCTTCACCACTGATTTGGATCGAATTTACAGCATCTCTGAGAAAATGGAGTTATATTGTTTGAATTGCCAGATCAAAGCATTAAAGCATCAAAGCAAGATGTCTCAGCCATTCACATCCCGGCTTGATGAGAAAGTGCAGTGTTTAAAACCATTGAGCTACAGATCAAGAGATTCAGCTAATGTTCACATCAAACATCAAAATGATAAAACCATAATGTAAGCTGTGACTTCGACTTTGACCAAAGTTGAGCTGATTCCAGTATCTTTAGAAACCAGATGCTGGATTTCATACACAAAAGTCTGGGACGTTCACACAGAATAATGTGAAAAGAAGAAAAAAAAATCTAACGGACAGCAATTTTTCTGGGCAAAATTGGCACGTTGATGAGAAAGCTCAGACGAGAAGGAGGAGGAGAAGGAGCAACCAGCAGACAGAAATACAACTCAAATTCAAATTCAAATTGAATTTTATTTGTCACTTATACAGTCATACATCCTGTATGATATGCAGTGAAATGCTTATACGACCGGCCCTGACCTTAAAAATCAAGATTATCAATAAGAAATAAGTTATGGAAGAACTCATGGTAAGTCATACTGTATATGCTTTCTTTACAGCCATGGTGAGCAGAAAAGCATCTCAGAACTCACATTCTATTAAACTTTGAGGTGTTTATACATTAGGCTATAACAGCAAAAAATCACATTGGGTTCAGGCAAGAACTGAAGTCACCTTGGGAGCAGGATTATGGAAACTGGACTGCTGAAGACTGGAAAAAGATAAGACCTACTGTACATTCACGTAATTTTAGGCATTATGCTATAATAGGCTGATTGAATAATTACATAAATTACCATGGATATACAGTAGGCATTCCTTTTTTTTAGTTTTTTTTGGGGGGGGGTTTCCCTGATTTTCTCCCTAACTTAGTCGTGTCCAATTCCTCCCCGTCACTAGGGGGCTCCCACATTAAGGCTACTACTACCACTCAGTCGGGAGGGCCGAAGACTATCACATGTTTTCTCCGAATCACGTGACGCCAGCCGTCCGCATCTTTTCGAACTGCTCGCTCACGCACCATTAGGGGCGGCGTAACACACTCGGAGGACAGCGCTATCCGCTCCTTCCACTTGTGTGAGCTCACAGACGCCCCTGATTGGCTGTAGAGCTGCGATTAATGTGGGAGCACTAAGTACCTCAAAAAATCCAGCTCTTATGCTATAATAGGCTGATTGAATAATTACATAAATAACCACGGATATACAGTAGGCATTCCTTTTTTTTTAGGTTTTTTTTTGGAGGGGGGGGGGATTTTTCCCCAATTTTCTCCCTAATTTAGTCGTGTCCAATTCCTCCCCGTCACTAGGGGGCTCCACATTAAGGCTACTACTACCACTCAGTCGGGAGCACCGAAGACTATCACGTGTTTTCTCCGAACCACGTGACACCAGCCGACCGCATCTTTTCGAACTGCTCGCTCACGCACCGTTAGGGGCGGCGTAACACACTCGGTGGACAGCGCTATCCGCTCCTTCCACTTGCGTGAGCTCACAGACGCCCCTGATTGGCTGTAGAGCCGCGATTAATGTGGGAGCACTAAGTACCTCAAAAAATCCAGCTCTCTCTAGATCTCCGGCTGCGAGAGGTTACAGCATCACCCGGGAATCGAACTTGCGATCTCTGGAACAGTAGGCGTTCCTACTATACTGGAAGAATGGCCAGTACAGTTGTGCATGGCCATTATGGAGCTAATGATTAGCCGTATTCAGAACTTGAGTTAGATCACATCCAAAACTGAAACAAAAGAATTACCAATGACATCATTTCGCTGACTTTACCTGGAAATGAGATTATAATCCAAACTAGGTCCACTAAATCCAAGTCCTTCTCAAGTATTTTTTCATGTACCTCCATTATTAGACCATGAATCATCCATTATTAGACCATATCATTACCAAAAATCTGGCACCGTTTTTTAAGCTATTTATAAAAGTAGTCCAACAGCTCTTCTACAGTAAACGAAACAGACATCATATTCGAGATAAATGATACGGTACACTAACACACCACCACCCATCATCTAAAGATAAAAGAAAAATCCCTGTGCTTCCTCCTCTGAATTCCTCTGCATTTTCTTACTCATTTGAGACATCAAGACAGTAAACGTTTCAATAATTTTAACATCAAGGCTTTTACACTTTGTGTTTCCTGAATCAGCGATAGAGCCAAGGAGAAGGAAGTTATTGGCCATTGTAAAAAAAACAACAACACATTGGCATGCGCTTTGATTAGCTTTTTCCGAGCGTGAATCATAAGCCAAGTCGCATAATGAAACCAAAACTAAATCCATTACAGTTGATAAATAGTATACTCGTTACTAGAAACATAATTGGGTTTCCTAGAATATGGGCTATAAGGATAAACGCTACAAACACACCTTTAGGCCTTGTGCATTCCTGACTTGTAAACCATAAGAACATTTAATATCGAGCACCTACCTTGCATTTTTGGAGCTATATATAGATCTAACCCAGCAGTTGTCAACCCTCATATTATTTGAATTTAGGAATGTTTTACAGGTTGCGCTGAATAAAATTTTATTTCAAAATGGCATTGTAATGTTGTTCAAGTCAAATCAGGACTTGTAATGGAATTTCTGGGGAACGAGGGGATAAAACTGATTAACATTTACAGAAAAAGTCAAGCACGGTACAGTGATAAGACTCCATGAATGACAATTCATATCCCAAATCAATCCCAGTCGAGGTCGCTCAGAGCCCACAGCTGACAGCAGGACCGCCTTTAAAATTCAGTGAGTGGAACACTCGAAGTGGAACACGCAAAATGAAGACGAAAGGCATCTGTCTGTGAGAGCTGTACACACAATCATTAACAAACACCACATGCACGTTACAGGAGTTATTGCCACATCCCCTTATACAGTCCTGACCTCACTCCAAGCCATTTCCACATTTCCAAGTTTGGGTTGTTAAAGGAATTCCTGGGAGGCCAGCATTACAGACGTGAAGCATGCTGTCAAGATTCAAGATTCAAAGAACTTGAGTGAACGCGGTCCCCGACTATCAGAAACAGTCAAGATTCCCACATTTGGGGAATTCGCATGGGGGTGCAATGACAAACCACCATCTTGATCATGGTATCACCCATGCCAGGTAAGTATCACGGCTCTGGCGGACTGAAAAAACACGTTCTACCCTGATGGTAGCCAAGCACTAGTGAAATGCTGGGCTAAGTGCTAAGTCCTTATATAGAGAAATAAAGGAGTTTTTACTCTCATAACTGCGTCATGGTATTCCGACAATCAAAAGTCCCAGTTTGACTTGAATGCCGCTTGTATGTCGACATTTTAACAATAATTATCCTCTTGTCATAACCCCCCATATCCTGTATTCTCAGTGAGTCACTGTTAGATTACAGTTGTTTTCGCTCATGTGTCAGTGCACTGGTGCCCTTTCCGTGTCCCACTGGAATGAACGTCTCAGTACACGGAGTTCCAACGGAGGTTTTTTAGGCTTCGTGCATTCCAGCTGTACTAAACTCGTTTAGTTTGGCTGAAAGGCATTTCTTCGACTTCCTCATCTCTGAGGAGCAGGCAGAGAAGGAAAGAAAGAGAGAGAAATGGCCTGAGATAATGTGCTGTTTCCTTCTACACATTCCTGAGTCGGAGGCTTGGAATTCCACTGATCCTAACCTGGTTGTGATTTAATACCAGTGAAGGAGAAGTTTAGTCTGGGCTTGCAACCTTACTCATGTCAGGCCAATTGTGACAGGAATATGGAAAATTCCAAACCATTCTAGAAAGCAGAGAAGATATTTTCACTAAAGCACACACACACATACACAGAAACAGAAATACGACTGATTGCAATGATAACTGGCTTGTTCTGTGGAAAAGAAAGAGAAACATGGGTGATCGCCTTGATGTTTTATTATGCTAAAACTTGCTTCAACTCTTGACCCATGATATTCTTGGCTTCCTGATGAAACCTGCGAGTGAGAGTTGGACTTTTTAATCGTTTCCTTCAGTCTAGCAGTGTTGGTGTGACCCTGATGAAGGGTTGTTCTGTCTGGAACACACTGTGATTTGGATACGGGTGTGTAAATATGCATGTGAAGAGGAACGCTGGATGTAAATGAGCCATCATTTGGGGCTTATATGTTCTGTACACAATTACCGCACCTTTTTTTTTTTTCTTCTCCTTTATTCCTCTTTTTGTGAGCGTGTGCCTACGTCCGTTGATGGCATCGTGTTGCAAGTGTAGACTAGACAGTGCTGAGGATGTGTAAACATGCCAATCCCAAGCGTGCAAATTAAAACGTGTCTTGACTGATAACCATACCACACCATAAGACTCATCAATGCGCTTGGCACGAGATTTATTCCGGGAAGCTCTAGGCGAATCTGTATCACATGACTCTAGGAGATGGTTAGAGAGGTTACTCTCCTGCCATGCTTTCACTGATTCTTGTATCTTTTCTTGTGGTTTAGCTGAATCTACAGGATTTAAAGTAGTTACATAATAATATAAAATAATATCAATATCTATATATAGTAAATAAAAAAAAGGTTTTGTCTGTACATTGGTCAGAAATCACTCTTTCAATGATATTTTTAGGTTTCATACACTGGAGGATCCCAAACCAGTCTACAAAAAAACTGTCTGTATGTCTGTATGTCTGTCCAGCCAGAATTTGTCACAGTATCGCGCAAAACTGGCTGGACAGAATTGGACGAAACTTTGGCACTACGCAGGTATTTGCCTGAAGTTAAATACCGGCACCATACAGTAAGTGAAATCAAAATGTTGTCATGAATAATTACTGTATGTGCCTGATTTCATAATCAACTACTGATAGCTACTTGCTCAATGTCATCATTAATTAGAAAAGCTCAACTGAATATTTTATTACTAGGATTAGTTAATATTTTCACCGCCGAAATAATAGCGCTAAAAATATGACCCAATAAAAAGCTTGATTCAATTTTTTCCGATTTTTCACTCTCTGATTACAGAACAGGGAATGTATTTGGCTGATGACGAAAGAAGCACAAACTTAGAGTAAGGCGTAAGATACTTAAACAAAATTTTAGTTCTTGGTATTCTTGGTATTAAAAAGTTAGGCATAGAGTTCTGAGTTCAGGCTTTAACCTGAAATCATAATATCACTGATTACATTTAAGCTAAGTTTCTTAGCTTGAAAAAAAAAAGATGAGACGACGATGAGACATCACGGATATCAGTAAACACTGCCGGTGACAAAATCAGCATGCGATATTGTCGATGAAAAAATGAGACTAAAATGTATGAAGAGACGATATATTTGGGGCCATTTTCTTCATATTGAACCTGAGAAAAAAAAAGCTGATGTGTAGTAATATCAGAGGGGAAACAATGGGGGCACACAACAGCTGGGAGAAATACCACAAACCTGAAGAGACGCATCAAGGCATACCATAATAATCACCCAGTTTTACAGCCTCTGTGTGGTAATTATTGCCACATGATAATATAATTATGTTGTGATGTATTTTATTTTATTTTATTTTATTTTATAGTTAAATCATTGACAAACACATTAAGCTAATAGGCTAGCGAATGATTAAGCTATAGTATCCCTACAACAGTCCAAGTGTTGGATTAAATTCATGTATACTGTATATATAAGGTTTCAAAACACTGTATTGTCCGTAGTGCTCCTATTGTTTCATAGTTAAAAAATATGCACATGCAGCAGTTGTTGTGATGGTTAAAAATAAATATAATTAGCTGAAAACATCAGATGAAAATATTGTGATATACTGTATTTTAAGTGCTAATATAATTATTGTGTGAAAAACCTTAAAAATATGCTTTTGGCTAGACTAGATTGACTGTAGGGTTAATTAATAATAATCTTATTGAAAAAATGTTACGTTTTCATTGACTAAAACTAAACTAAAATACTTAACAGTTCCTGTGACTAAAATACCAAGACTTTTAGTCGACTAAAACCTGACTAAACAAAAATAGGATAAGATTGACTAAAAAACTGATATGATAAAATATCAGTTATGATAAGATATGACATAACTATGATTAAAAAAAAATAAAACTAACGGGGACATTTATCCCGGGACTAAGACTATTTTGAAACTGAAAAAAATTAATTAACACTAACACAAAGAATATTTTGAAGCATGGATGATGAAAAAAAGAAAAGAAGAAGAGGCAATGTTTCATTCCTGAATGCTGACAAATCATTAACAGGAAAAGGACCAAGTGCCTTCATGATCATTAGTATCTCTACCCCACCCTGATAGTGCCACTGGCACAGACTAGTAGATATGCGTAGAAATTCTTTTTACTCTCTCTCTCTCTCTCTGACAAAATGAGCTCCGCCAATTCCAGCGTTTTGTCAACTTCCCAATATTCATTTATAAAAATAACAGCTATAATTTCAAACCAGAAGAAGTAAAAAAAAAAAACATTTAAATCCTTTTTTCAACCTTTTTGTGTGTGTGTGTGAGTGTGTGTGTGTGTGTGTGTGTGTGTGTGTGTGTGTGTGTGTGTGTATGCTTTACTCACTTTAACTTTTGTTTCTTGCCACAGAAGAAAATAGCCATGTGCAACCAAAACCATTTGCCCCAAGGAAAGCGCTCTCATCCACACAGCAAGGAGATGAGTATGTTTTGGAGAGGTAAAGAATGTACTTCAGCCACATCAGGAACACATTATGGCCTGACAGACTCATTGACCTGTTTTCGTGAACTTCTCTGCTCTTTCGCTTCTAGTGTTTGCCTCCTAGTGAACTTGGCTGAGAGAGAGCGAGAGAGAGCGAGAGAGAGAGAGACTTGGTACAGAAGCTCAGAAGACGTCAAGCTGATTTACTGACTGTTATTTACAGTTTTTTTTTCAAATGTAGTGGAGTTCAGTCTATCAGATTGTAAGAAATGTAATCAACATAAATCTACAAACAGTAAAAACAGAAAGACTAGAAGGTGTGTATGAATCTATAGTCCTGTATATTAAATCACAATCTTAAGATATAATATTCATGTTAATTAAGGTTTAAATGTGTTTGTAAATCCATGCTTCTGTATATCCACACTGCAAAACACAAGATGAGCCATAACAATAAAATCACCTGCCTAATTTTGTGTAGGTCTGTCTTGTGTCACCAAAACAACTCTGAATTATCAAGGCTGGGACTCCACAAGACCTCTGAAAGTATGCAGTGGTATCTGGCAACAGCAGACCCTTTAAGTCCTAAGGTCAGCAGCCTTCGTGGATCAGGCATGTTTGTCCAGCACATCCCACTGATGCTGAATCAGATTCAGATCTGGGCAATTTAGTGGCCAAGTCAACACCGTACACTCTTTGCACATTACCCTGCTCAAAGAGGCCACTGCCATCAGGGTATACTTGGGCTCCAACCATTTTTGATATGCCTTAAATGTCAATGTAATATCCACACCCCAGGGTTTTTCAACAAATCATTGCTCAGAGCATCGAAATTGTCTTTGCCGGCATGCCTTCTTCCCATAGTGCACGCAGTAAAACATGAAACCAGCCCACCTTTTTCTATTGCAAGACACGATCCTGTTCTGGAACTCACATGCACATTGTAGCAGATTTCAGCAGTGGACAGGGGTCTGCAAGGTCTGTGGTTACACAGCAAACTGCGATGCATTGTGGATTCTAACACCTTCCAGAAATAACTTTATTGCTCTCTAGTAGCTCTTCTTGTGGGATTGGCCCAAACAGACTGGCCTTTGCTTCCCATATGGATTAACGAACCTTGGACGCTCATGTCACCAGTTCACTGTTTGTCCTTTCTTGGAATATTTTTGGTCAGCTCTAAAAGACTGCATCTCAGGAACAGCCTCAGAAGACCTACTGGTTTGTGCTGTAGATCTTCACAGTGTGGTCTTTGTTAAAGTCTCTCAGATCCCTTTTTTCCTGCTTCTAGCACATTACTTTTGATGGTTAATTTGCTGCCTAATATAAACCCTCCCATGGCAATGACATACATATCAATAAAGTGAGATAATCAATCTTATTCACTTGTTCACCAGCCAATGCTTTTAATGTTATGACTGATCACTATATATGATGTCGACACTCATAGTATAAGACGTCCATACTGCAGAGAAAGTTGTCCATATTAATGCATGATATCCACACTATGATACATCTACATCTCCAAACTGCAATATATGAAGGCGGTACCGAAAATAACGCAAAAGTGGGTGCAGTTTTTTATTAACTGACATACAGTAAGCCAATCAAATTCCACATAATGATAGAGTAGCGCTTCCTCTATAAAAAGGCACTACTCAACATAGAATTCCATTGTGGAACCCAACTCTCCAACGCTCTTTTTAAATCCCCTTTGTCGCGGTTGAATGTACAGAATGTTCAGAATGTTCGTGGAGATAACACTGTTGAGAAAAGCAAACTGAACAGATGAATGAAGTTTAAAAATGAGGAAAACCAGCATTGAAGACAGACCACACGGTGAGAGACCAATAGAGTTAGTCTACGGTCATTTGCAATTTGAACCATCTGTGATAATTAATAAAAAAGTTATGCCTACTTTTGCATTCGTTCTTGGTACGGCGCTTATATGATGTATAAACTGTCATTTTTGTCCACACTGCAATATATAAGATGTTCAAACTGTAACCTAAGATGTCCACTTAGATGTATGATGTCAATCCTTTGCAGTGACCAAAGGAACAGGTTCGTGACTACAGGTGATGGAAATGAGGTTCTTCTGCACGGTTTAATCTTTGTGATAGAGTAAAGAGCTTGACCATCATGGAGTAAGGCCGCTGTTCCTCAGAATTGATCTGAGTCTGTTCCAGACCTTACATCCAATCCTCAACAAGATGTGGAGTTTCATCAGCCAATCAATGTAAATCAATAAATGTCTCACAAAGCTTGGTTTTGTTTTCTTTGCATACCAGTCTGCTATCCTATTTTCATTAGACGCTATACTGATGTGGCGGCACGGGGGTGTAGTGGTTAGCACTGCCGCCTTGCACCTCCAGGTTGCAGGCTCGATTCCCGTCTCTGTGTGCATGGTGTTTGCATGTTCTCCCCCTGCTTGGTGGGTTTCCTTGTAGATTAGGCTAATTGTGATTTCCAAATTGTCTGTAGTGTGTGAATGAATGTGTATGTGTGTGCGCTCGGATGGATTGGCACCTTGTCTAGGGTGTACCCTGCCTTGTGCCCTAAGTCTCCTGGGATAGGCTCGAGGCCCCCTGTGACCCTGAATACAGGATGATGAGTGAGTGAGGTTACTGATGTAATGTTTATAATGAGTAAAACTTGTGTATTTCCTTTCGGCTACCATACATCTGTTTCCTCTCTTATTCGAAAACACTTCTTGAAGTTTTTCCTTCACGCTGTCACCTCTGGCTAGCTCATTAGGGGCAGATAAGGCCGAGCTACAGTATGAATTATTATTATAAATATATATTTTTGTAATTGAGCTGAAATTTTAATCTCTGCAAAGCTGCTATACAAACACATTTGAATGGACCTTGAAAATTTGAATTGAACTGGTAAAGCATCATTCTAATTAAAAGCTTCTGGTCGTACTGGGAAATGAGGAGATTCAAATTGTGGTCCAATTTGCCCAAAGCATTTGTTCTCAAACTGGTTCTGGTGGACAACTGTTTGCAGAGTTTGTTGTTTTCCCCGACCGGACCAACTGATCTAACTAATCAGCATTTCTAAGCAAATAGAGATAAACATTAAGAGATAAACATTAAAATGAGAAACATTTACTTAAATCCTGGCACAATGGAGTTGTACTGGTCCATCATGGAACTTGTGGAGCCGCATGTTCCACCACAAAGTTACGTAATAGTAGCTACACACTGATGTAGAAATGTATCAATAAATTAACAGTTCTTTTCTTTGATAAATTGTTTGTGGTATAAGAGGGAAAAAAATCTTCAGGAAGTGCTTCAGGGTGGTCAAAGTAACTGTGCTCATCTCAAACTGTATAACACCACTCTGATGTTGATTATTTTTCTATCGCAACATGCCATGTCTCATTCCTGAATAATTAGTTAAAGAGCCCACGAGTCCTCGAACCACGAATAATTCATATGGTTCCAACTCCGGTGGCATGTGATTAGCCATTGGCGTCTTAAGTGTTCCCTCCTTTTCTGTTCTGCCTCTCTTTTGTTCTGGTTTTCATTCCTCGCTGTCATGTTTTTCTCCCTTTTTTCACTTTACTTCCTCTCCATCTGTCGCTCAGCTTGACTCCCACTTTTCTCAATGCTTCCCTTCCTGACCTTTTAGTCATTCTGTCACTTTTCTCTGGAGTTGATCTGACGTGTTGTATAACCAAGACATTCCTTCACGGCTCTGCTCCTTATTATTGGCTTATTAAGGTGGGATAGTGAGAGAGAGCGAGAGAGAGAGGGAGAAAGCACAACATGAAGGACTGAGATCATGTGGCTTAGGGATGACCGCTGAACAATGAGGTGTACTGAAAGTTTTATCTGTTTACGCTCAAGCCTAGATCACACAGAGAAAACTTGGATCTAGTCTGGAGAACTTTGACCTAATCAATATTATCTGAGATTTGACAAAGACTGTGTGATCTTCATGAAAACATTATTGGATATTGTTATTGGCTTTACTGTTGGACACTTTTTTATCACTTATGCTTTGGAGGATATTGATGTGACGCACCAATGAAAAACTGCTGCTCTGGAAATTCATTGTATCCCAAATATGTTTTGGAGCAATTGAATGCTATATGTAGGTTAAAGATCCAATATAAAGGTGAAGTTCAAGGTTAATCTAACACTAGGTTCCATACAACATGTCTATATAAAGAACGCTTTGGGTGTTTTGTAGATTTGTGCAATGCAGGCTTTCCTACATGACTGATCATGATAATAAAGACATTGATTTCAGGTTTTGTTGTGCGTTCTGTGTCAGCACATTTAATCAAGAAAGACAATACTCTCTCTACATGCCAGAAATATGGCGTCCACTTTGGTGGCATCCAGTGGTAACAAACTCAGGTTCATTTGTTTGAGACAGAACACAGTCATTGTGGACCAACACCAGCTCACACTTTTTACTTTTTACTAGGAAAAGAAAAGGTACATTCTTAAGACAAAAGTATCAATCAGCATTGTTGGTCTTTTGGCTACTCCCGGGCATGGGGTTGCCACAGTGGACCATACGATCCGACACATACAAGCTTGGCAACCCTCCCATTTTATCCGTGCTTGGGACCATATACAGTTAAAATTCAAATTCAAATTCAAATTTTATTTGTCACATACACAGTCATACACATTACGGTATGCAGTGAAACGCTTAGGCAACTGCCCTGACCTTAGAACAAGAAAGAAACAAAAACAAAAAAAGTACTTATCTAAGAAAGAATAACAAAGAATATCTATATAGGAAATAAATATTAAAACAAAAGTAAATTTGAGAAATATATATATAAGTAAATGTAACTAAGAAAGAATAAAATAAAATATAAAATATCTGTATGTTACAAAATATACACTAAAGGAAGATATAAGGAAATTATAAGAAAATGAGAAAAATCTAACTGTACAATAGAAAATATAGACTTGTGGGAATGGAGTGAACATAAAAGAACGGAATGTCCAGGGGTGTGCAAATATGCAGTAAAGTGCACTAAAGTTACACTAAATAGTCAAAGGTACTGTACATGAACACCAGACTATGACCCCCTCGAGTGGTTCTTCTCCAAACTGTTGTCATAAGGTTAGAAGCAGACAATTGTCTAGAATGACTTTATATGCTGTGGCTTTAAAAACACCCTTTACTAGAACTCAAGGGCCCAATTCTGTTTCCTCATGACTGTGAGATGAAGTAAGGTCCATGAAGACCATGTTGATGTAGAACAACTTGAGAGAGTCCTGACCTGAAGACCTTTTGGGATGAACTGGAACTTCAAATGCATACTAGGTCTTTCCAAGAGACAACTGTGCCTGAAAACACTAATGCACTTGTGTGTAATGAATGAAGACAAATCCCTACAGACATGCTTCAAAATTTCCAAAAGCTTTCCTAGAAGAATGGAAGTTACAGTATAAGAGGAAACAGAGGACAGATTCCATGCTTATGGTTTTGGAATAGGCACATGTGGGTGTGATAGTCAGGTATCCACTTTTGTTTGATCCTATACACTTGCATATATCCTGTCACGCCTACACATAAGAAACAGAAAGTATTCTCATGATGGATAACTGCTCTAGCTTTGCCTCTTTTCTGAAAACTCACCTCCTACACTTTCTGAGTAAAGCGTTATTTCATCTACTTCTAATTTGACTTTATTAGTCTGTAGAGACACATTCTCCAGAATAAAGACACTTTTACTTCCACACTACAGACTTCTCCTCTTTCCATGTTGTTGTCTTTCGGTTATGCAACATTCTCCTGATCACACGGATCTCCTGGGATTGCTTTCTATTTCAGGATGTTTTCCCAAATCCGGAATCCTTTTTTCTTGGAAGGGTCCATATTATTGTGGCTCTTGGGGGATGATACACCACGGTGGTGATATATCACCACTGCAAAATAACACCTATAGTTTACATTTAACTATGTACACCATGTGGTTCCACTGTGCTCAAATATTCAGACCACATGAAACACTCGGTTAAGAAAGGCTTTGGAGGGGATGGATCAAAAGCAGAGGTTTGCTAAAAACACATGCAGTGTGCACTTGTATAAGGTTCACATGTACAAAGGTTAAATCACAAGACTTGACGTGTCGGTTTTGGGAGAACATTCATGGATGTTAAAGAATAACCACAAAAATATGTGTAACAGAAACTTTGCAGTCTAGAGCTCAGTTTCAGAGGGGGTGCTGTGAGGGGTGTTCGAGTCAAATCAGGACTGATTAAATTTGAAGGCGTAAAACTGACCGACATTTACAGAAAACTTCAAGCACGGTATGATGATGAGACTCTTACAGCAGCTACAGTAAAACATTTGAATAGCGCCTGATTCTTGAAAATTGTTGAAAACTCATTCACAAACACCACTTGCACATTACAGGATTTCAGCTGGGAATTTTGCCACATCCTCTGTACAGTCCTGACTCCCGCGAGGCCAGTATTTCAGATATGAAGCTGGCTATTGTATAATGGTGCCAGCGTACTGAATAAAAACTTTCTATATTGATGCTATCCAAGCACAAGTGATGCATTGGGTTAAGTGCATTAGTGTAGGAAGGGATTATATATGAGGAAATAAAGGTAGTTTCAGTCTCATAACTGTGTCCTGTTGTTCTGCACAGTTAAAAGTCTCAGTTTGATTTGAAAGCTTTCGTGAAAACTCCACCTTGTTCTATAATGCACTGCAGCTACATCATGTGTTTACAGTACAGTACAGTACAGTCAAGGCTCAGCTAGTGATCCCGGGACTTAACGGGACTCTGAGCCACCAATTCCTGATGTCATTAATGACCATATATCTGTGTGACATTTGAAGGTTTGGAAGTTAATATGTTTAAGCTAATTATTAGTTTGGTGCAATTATTGGTAAGGAGTTTAGTATTGTCGATAACCCAAGAAGACCAACATGTTAATGAAAAACAGTTCAAACTAATAGTTAACTTACATTAACTTACACTACCAGTCAAAACTTTTAACACACCTACATGGTCTGTCCTGATTTGTATTTCTTTCTACATGTAAAACAATGCTGAAGGAGTCAAACAAAAATGCAATAATCTCCTTTAAACAGTTCATATTGAGATGTGCCTTCTACTTATGCTCTGTAAAGCCTCCATAACAGCTCTATTCTGAGGTGGTGATTTTTGATGCTGGTAACTCTAAATGCAGCAGAGGTAGGTTTTGGCCTGCTTTCCTGGGAAGGTCTTCATGAGAGCCAGTTTCGTCATGGTTCTTAATGGGTTTTGCAAATGCACTTGACACAGCTGACCTTCATGTCTTAAATTATCAACTAACTGTTGTTGTCACTCAATTACATAATTCCAAATAATGTAAATAATGTGTTCAATTATAGTAAAAAAAAAACAAAAAAAAACAGTATTGTTCTAGAATGTAGAAAACAAAACTTGTTTCCAAACTTTTCAATTCAATTCAATTCAATTCAATTTTATTTGTATAGCGCTTTTAACAATTTTCATCGTCGCAAGGCAGCTTTACACAATCAACAGAATTATTTAAGTTTGTATGAAATGTGAATATGTATGAATCAGAAAATGGTCAGATAGTCCCTGATGAGCTGAGCAAGCCATGGGCGACAGTGGCAAGGAAAAACTCCCTGAGATGGCAGTAGGAAGAAACCTTGAGAGGAACCGGACTCAACAGGGAACCCATCCTCATTTGGGTGCATAGAAAGCAGAAATTGATCAGCATTTATACTGTGTGTTGGGTGGCAGGCAGTTCGGTATAATAGTTGTTAATAGATGTTAATTGATGTTAATATGGAGACCAGGTAGTTATTGGAGGCTCAGATAGACTTGTAGGAAATTCCAGTCCTGAACTATCAAGCGACTGTAGCCAAGTCCGCAGAGAAATGGCCGTCAACATCATGTGAGACCAGAACCGTCTTCCTGGTAGAGTGAAACCGTCCCCAGACATCGAACGCATCCCAAAGAGACACACGGGACATCCATGTGACGAGATCTCAACCAGAAGCGGGGCACCAGGATGACTCCCCCCCCCCCTGGAGATATATCTGCTGTTTATATGGCAGTTACTTTAGGGGCTTAAGGGATTGGCAGCTCGACGCTCGATTGTCATTGACACAGTACAGGCTTTGGGAACACCAATTAGTCTAATCTGCATGTCTTTAAACGTTGGAAGGAAACCAGAATACCCAGAGGAAACCGACAAAGCACAAGGAGAACTCTACGCGCACAGACCCCGAGGTGGGAATCGAACCCGGACCCTGGAAGCGCAAGGTCACAGTGCTAATAATTAAGCCATCCTGGTACTGTACATATGCTGTACTTCATTACAAACTATTTATAGACTCCACTAAAGACTCTATTAATTATGTCTATTAATATGCAAGTCATCCAGGGACTTGTAAACTATATATTTCAAGGCAAACAGAACAAAATCTGCCCAAATGTTAACACAGAACAGATAGGGAAAAAATCACTACTGAAAAAAAAAAAGCTAACACTTCATAGTGAGATACTGTAGCTAGTTCGATAGCTAGCAAACCTGAGTGATTAGCCTTAGCCATAGCTAATCACTCAGGTTTGCTAGCTATTTAACTACTGTAGCTATCCCTCTGTGTAATTTCAGCTTTTTATTTTTATCCACATAACCATAGATTGATAAGATTATAATATTTTTTCAGCTTTATTTGCCTATAATGCTTTATATATTTATTTGCTTATAAATGAATTTCTATCCATTTACAGAGCATTCCAAAATATGTTTCTGTGGGGAAATGGTGCTAGCTAAGCTAAATAGGCTTAAAAATCTTTTCATTTTTTTCCTGTTATGTAAAAGAAACTAACTTTGGTTAAAGCTTCCAGCTTTCTAAAAGATGTCATTAGGAAACCTTTCAGAATAAAAGCCCAGTGTTTTGTAGCTTTCCACTTATATATTTCCTCAGAGAACACTTAAGTGCCAGGAATATTTTTCTTTCTTCCGAATGCAAATTTTCCATGACTACATGAAGCAGGATTAACCAACAAAAGAAAATAAAAGAAACTACGTTTGAGACTAAAACCAATTTCAGTCCTTTAAAACATGAACATTTAAATAGAGCATGAAAATGGAAATGGCCAGAGAGAGAGAGAGAGAGAGGGAGAAAGCATCACAATGTTCACATTCCAGACGGCAAAACAGCAGGACGTTCCTTCTTTTCTTCTGGGAAAGGGAAACTCCTGAGACCCGTGTGTTTAGACATTGGAGAAGAGCCGAAGTTTGCAGGAAAAGCGCATTAAAGCAGAAATTGATTGCAGGCTTTACTATTGTTTGACTTTGTCTTTAAGAGTGTGTGAAGCCTCCACGAGAGTGCGAATAAGCAGACGGGCACAGATCATGTCAGTGTTGTGACTATTTGTGTTCTTACAGGCTGGAATTTCCTGTAGCTTTCTGGTTAACTTTGGCTAATCAGGCCGTAGACAGATTTCCAGATTAATCAGTAATTTGTTCGCAAGATTAAAAACTCATTGCCCTCGAGGTATACAGGACAATTCCCATAACTGAGCAAATGGGATTATACTTATATCAAGGTTCATACCAAAAATAACTGTACACACACTATGTCACCAAAAGTATGTGGACACCCGACCATCACTTTGAGATGAACCCCGTGCCTCACTAACGCTCTTATAAGTGAATGAATACAAATCCCTACAGCCTGTCCAAACAAGTGGAGGTTATTAAAACAAAATGTGGAATGTCTAAATCTGGAACGGAAAGACCATTTTGTATATATACCGTAGTGACCAAAAGTTTTAAGACATGCTTGCAAACTGGTAACAGGATCACCCAACACTCACCCATGCCCACTGGGACCAAAGGCTACCCCATCTGGTCAATGTGGTAAAAATCTAATTTTATTTGTCATGTACACAACCATATACAGTGCCAGAAACAGTTAATGCTTGCCATGACGGAAAGGCACCAGAACACCCAGTGTGTCACAGCTCGCTGTACACGAGCGCCCAGGCCCACCAACCTGCCATCGAAATTTCCCCATGTATGTAACATTATGGCTGATCTGTGTAGTGTGTTCAGTGGATTTATTTATATGTCAATTACTTAAAATTACACTAACTATTGTCACCCAGCAGAGCAAGGAGGAATCCATCATGCTGGCCCAGGGAGTTTTTCCTGGCTACAAACGATAACCCTAGCTTACCCCTTAGGGATCTTAAAAATACATTGGATACATTAATGTAACAATATATTCTCTTGATCTGTGTACAAATTTAGATTTAGAGTGGCTATATCTTAACCCAGTGGTTCTAAATCTCTGGTCCTAGAGGACCCCCTGGCCTCCACATTTTAATCTTTAACCTGAATAAATGATTAACTGAATAATTTAACATAAAATTCCAAAACATGGACACAAATCAGAAGGAAGAAACAAAAACAGTTTTAATACAAAATGCACATTTATTATTCTTCAGATACTTTGCCAGCAATGCCAATAATATCGGACACCATCATCAAGTGATGGTCCGGTGAACACAAGTGCAAACCTGTCACAAGCAAATAGGAAACATAAAATCCTAAATTAAGATAATCTTTATATTTTCTTACATATTCAATATTATCAAATACAACGGGGAAAAAAATAGAAAAATACTTATTTTACACAATATTCCATCTTAAAACAAAATTCTTTCATATATACACTCCTCAAAATGTATTCGTCTCCCACAAACCCCAGATGGATTTTTCAGAATTTTGGCGATGTTCATTGAGTCGCTTAAAAATCTAATTCAAATTCTTTCCAACCCTGACATTCAGAGACAAGACATTTTACAGACCAAGACAATGTAACCATATCTTGTGAGAATGCCAATTTTTCTCTAGAGAGTATGAAAATATTACATTAAAAAAAAAGACAAAGAAAAGAAGAATGAGAAAAAAAAAAGAATGGCACGTAAAACATAAGTACTATACAATAAAACTTGTGCAACCGCAGCAAAACCTCCTTAAATCTGGAACAGAAGAAGTGGGTGTTTGTGGCACGCAAGACGGTGATACACTCAGAGGTTACAGTGATGGAGTGTGGACACGTACATGTGTGGACACTAAATTCTAAACGCTAAACTGTGCTCATCTGAACCAAAGTTTCTTTTTTTATATATTTATATATAAAAGTGCTGTAAGAAAGAAGAAGAAGCTACAATTCCCAACTTGGAAGGTCCCAAGAGAATTACCCAATCAAACGATCCGTCGGTGAAGACAGGGTCCGAGCTTACACCTCAGTATCCGTCTTGGAGCAGGTAGATGGCCGTCTTATCAAATGTCCACCTGTCGTCTTTGACCTCATTGGTGTTGCTAGTTCAGCTCTCTGGATCAGGATTTCCAGGACCCACAATTCAATTCCGACCAGCAGACTAAGATACACTCAGTAACCACAAAAGCATCTATTTACACTGATGTGTGATGCGTGTGTGTGCGTGTGTGAGCAGACAGAAACTAACCTTTTACAATAATAATAATAATAATAATAATATAATAATAATAATTATAATAATAATAATAAACAATTTGCAGTTATCTTGAGGTCTTGTTAAAGGGCACTTCTTACTAGCTGTAGTCACAAGTGCATATCTAAATAATCACACACCACCAGGGCCAAAAACACCTGAATTGACCAGCTCACACCAGTGTCTTTGCTTAACCCGTCGCCCAAAACTGAGCTCCCTTGTGTTTGGACAACATGGCTGTTACTTTAACAGATCAACTCCTGCTGCATTTCAGGGCGAGGAGGGAACGACTCTGTAAAAATGAAAGTGTCCCGGCCGGTTTTCAGGTCCCCTTGTCCAGGACATGTGGGATACAACGGGATGTCTGGGAGCTCGGGAGATGAGTCAGGACTCTCGGGCTCGGATTCTGATTGGCTGGTCTCCTGCTCGTCCAGTGTGGTCGTGGTGGTGGTGGAGGAGGAGGTTGTGGTGGTGTGAGGGTCGGTGTTTAACCAGGGGTGATGTAAGCACTCGTCTGCTGTAGATCGCTCTCTAAACAAAGGGAATAAGGGAATTCATATGAATTCATTAGAAAGTATTCCTCTTCAAACTGTCAACATTATTCTCACCATTTTCAATGCATTACATTATATAATGTGATTTTTTAAATATTTTTTAATTTTTTTAAGGGGCATCCAGGTCAACCCGGGACTTTTGACTGTGCAAAATAATAGAACACAGTTATGAGAGTTTCTCTATATAATCCCCTGCTATACCCTGCGTTTCACGAGTGCCTGGTTACCATCAAGGTGGACAGGAGCCATGATGGGACTGCCTGCTTCATGACTGAAGTGCTGGCCTCCCACGAACTCCTTTCCACATGTCCAAACAGGACAATTGTTATCAATTTGGATTTTCACAAACCATTTTCCAGCAGTTGGACATAAACCTAACCCTCCTTTTCTCCCTCTCCCCAGGTTTTTCCTTCTCTTTGGGATTACTCGCACATGGAGGAATTTTTCCACCCAAGCTTTTATTTAGCCTCTCATTTTCCTCTCATATCACTGATGATCTGTGGCTGTAAAGTTTTAGTGAGTGCTGAGGCATGGGCTGCCATCATTCCTCATGGAGCCAGCACGGTGACAGATCTGGGCTGCCATCAGTCACTTGTGCCAGAGCCAGCATGGCCGGTGCTGTGCGTCAGACAGGCACCAGACGAATGTGGGAACGTTAGCTGGCTGTTACATTTAAATCCAGATTTACCCATTTGGCAACATTTATGCAATGAGGACAGAGACAGTCTCCCAAGTCCTGTTACTGCTTGCCGATTTAACTGATGCGCGTCATGAAAATAAGCAGAGATCTTTAAACGTGCTTTCTCGACATACCTAGGGTTTTTGTGGAGCAGCGACTGGATGAAGTTCACAGCGAGGCTCGAGATCCCGTGGAAGACGTCTTGTGAGTAGTCTATGTTGACCTGGGAGATGTTTAGGTATGTCTCCTGCTTGTCCTCGCCCAGGAAAGGAGACTCGCCCGTCAACATCACGTACGCCAGCACACCGATGCTCCTGTACGACATGGAAAGGATAGGCCGCGTTATTGCTCAGTCATACATGTTCGTGCTCAACATTTTACTTAGTCATGTACCCTGGCAGCTGTGGGAACCGTGTTACACAAACCTGGTTTAATGATAAGCAGCAAGAGTGATTGAGAAATATTTATTGAAATGCATTGCACGCTATAAGCCTTATCAGTTGAACTGACATCATAAAGCACTTAATGTACACACAAACACACACGCACACAGTTCTTACTCACCACATGTCTGTTGCCGTTGTGATTGGTTCGTAGCTCAGGATCTCAGGGGCTAAGAATGGAAAAGGGAAATCAGACTTTTATTTCTGATCTGTACTTCCGCGTGACCTTCATTCGCACTGCAGATAACGCAAAGCTGATAAACCCGACTGACTCACCTACATACTCTGGAGTTCCCAAGATCTCACGCACTTCTGACGTGTTGTCCACACGCCGAGACAGACCGAAATCAACGATCCTGATGTCCCCGAGCGGCTGAGTGCTGGTTAGCAGAATGTTCTGAGGCTGAAACAGACAAAACAAACACGAGGTGTAAATACCTACATGTCCAGACGGAACAATAAGAAACAAATCGTTACACATTTCTGGTACTTCAGACGGACGGGCTTTTGAATTCCTCCGCTTGTTATGGAATTATTTGGAAAGGAAAAAAATGCTCTTTGCAAAAATGATGGACTGGTACGTCGAATTAAAACACTTCCTGAGAACAAAGGGTCTTGTGAAAGGGATTTTTCCGAACATCTGCACCAGCTAATAAATCAGCCTCGCTTTATAAATTCCCTGGCCTATTTTAGCGTGCGCTTTTACTTTTACTCGTCTATTTACCAGTGACCTGCGGTTTTGGCCGCTCCGACTAAATACAGCTGATAAATGACTTAAGGATGAGATGCAACTTTTTCCTCTGTATGAGCCTTTCAGTACGTGACTCTTACTTAAACTCTGCTGCCTAAAACGTGTCACGGAACACTCTCGGATATCTGATAAGCCCAATCTTTTACAATAAATCAATACCTGCCACACATCGGACAGGTTTATTGCTTTGCTTTTTTGTATCAGCCGTTAATGGTATCGAGTACAATCGAAAAAATGTGCTCGCTGCATGAAAGCAAACAGTAAAAAAGTTTACGAGACCCTGCACTCTAACTGCTTCATCCGAAATCGCTGCTTCTGTGTGTTATGTAACTTTAAGGGTGCTTATTATGCAAAATTTACTTTCAGATGGGTCTTCAATTAGATCGTCCCACATATTGTGACCTCATAAGATGATCCCATCCCCCCAGGCTTGCTGCTGAGCTCCAAAGGGGCGTTGGACAGGAGCAGCTCATTTACATAGACACTGAAAGGGATTTTTCAGCGGGATTAACGCACACACCTTGGGAGATGCGTGTTAACTTTATGTTGCTGTTTTTTTTATTTTTTTTATAGGACCTTTAAATCTGTACCACAGGTGTGATCTTACCCACCTTCAGGTCTAAGTGAACGACGTTGTTGCGATGAAGGAAAGCTACGCCTGTTAGAATTTGCCGGGCCAGCCGGATGACGTCGTTCTCCGTGAAGGCCTCGTCCTTATCGGCCACGCACTGATTGAAGATTTCTCCTCCGGCAGCACTGAAACACACGGAGGAGACGGGAAACAAAATTAATGCATTTATTGCAAACTTACAGTCGAATCAATATTAGGACAAATCTCTTTAGTTAAAAACTAAAACTAGTAAAGGAAATTAATTAAAATTTATTATCAAAACCAATATTTTACACAAGCATTTTCCATACTTTAATCCCTACTGAACAACAATGTCTCGGGTAGTGAACTGTAATTTGAGGAACATACAGATCTAGGAAATACATTTGAGAAATATTTAAGAAATACCGTCAGTGCATGACTCCACTACACTCATCCTCTGCACTCATCTTTCATACTGACTCACCGTTTACTTCATTCACAGATTCACAAATTCTTTCAATAAATGTGCAAACCCACCAGGACTCGGTGTCAAGAACATTATAACGCTGTGGCTTTTCTGGCAGCAGAACATCACCTCATACGCACTCAAACACACTTGCACACATTTCAAATTGCATAACATCTCTGGATTCCCTTGGCAGGGAAATAATATGGAACCAATACTGCAGACATCACATCCATAAATCATTAGCTCTCAGCTCCAAATAAGACAGATTTATAGCGGATTTGTGGACTTTAATACGCAGGAGTGCATTTCGGACCACACATGACAACCGAGTCATGTCAAGACTGTGATAAAAACCGATGTAAATCTCAAACCCAGGCGAGGAGACATGTAAAACCGTGTGGGCTTTACTACTGATAGGGCTGAAGCTTTAAATCTGAATAAATGCAGTTGTGACAGAGAGAGAGCGGCTTCATTTTAGTCTCAGGCATGAACAGACCAAGGTGTTGGTCATACAGTAGCACAGGAACGCAGGTCCCCCATCTATTGACAAGGTTGTCAGGAGGGATGTCATACCCCCTCTTCCTGGCTCATTTATTACCTTGGGTATATAGAACAAGGCAATGTAGCATGAGCGTCGGTGTGAAAATGTTTCCTGGAGGAAGCATGTATTCAGCTTCACCCTGCCTGCCTGTTAATTTGCAGGAAATGGCAAAACCAAATTGGGAAGAAAAACATTGGGGGGGATAAAAATAAGCACCATTATTAAACTGGCTTTTCAAGTCTCAACTATTCACAGCTCAGCAAAGTGCGTGGGATTTTTAGATTTCACGCGTTTCCCTGGGTTTGTAGTGTGCGTGCGCGCGCGTGTTTGTCTACATTGTACACAACCCTGAAAGCCAGCTGTGTAAATAATTGGGGTACTAAGTGTGGCTTATCAGAGCGGCCATCAGCTCAGAGCTAATTAGATCTCAGTCTTGCACGCACTTTCAACAGCCCGCAGGCAGGGCGCTGGGAACGCTTGACAAATGGGAAAACTAGACAATGTGCGACAATGTTGATGTTCGATTCTGAACAAACACGAGGGGTGCGTGTGCAGGAGAAGCGCAAACAGGGGACACAAACAACTCTGTCAAGGTAGATTTCTGACCTGGTGCCGTTTGACTCGCAGGTTCTCAGGTGCACAAACACACTGGAGAACAGAAGGTGGAACAGTGCTGTGAGCGGGCCATGTGCCTGGACAGGAGGCGGGATTGTCGTAATAGAGCTGTTTAATATTTTTGTCAATCCGATATGGCTGGGCTTTAGGTTTTAAGCCAAGAATGTTATCGGACAAGGAAAACCTGGAAGCACAACATCTTGTAATCATGACTACTGCTACTGCAGTTTATTAAATATAATGTAACGTATTATGTTCCCTTGTGTTTAACACTAGTCAATTTAAATCTAATTTTTTACAATGTGTTTTTTGTGCTTTGTGGGCCACTTTGGGAATGTTAAAAATTTACACCAGGCCATCTTTATCTTTAACAAGAGAACATTTCTCTCATTACTCTTTGTGAAATATGTTCGTCTTTAGAACTGTGATTTAACAGAATCATTGGATCAGTTTTAGATTCCTAACTGATTTACTCACTCTCTATAAAATTGCTTTCATCTTTGGCAAATACTCCCATTTTGTGAGAGTATTCTTCTTTTAGAGTTTATCGGTGGTTGGCGCAATGTTGCCACCTAGTGGACTGAAGCTTTTTTTTTTTTTTTTAAGTTTCTTTGTACGAGACCTGGCACTTAAACAATCAGTAACACAAGTTACACAACATATCAATGTTAAGTACTTTTAGTAGTTTTTAATACTTAACATGTAAGAAACATAGCTAATATTATAGAAAAATAAATGCTATTAATTATAGTTATTAAAAACCACAGTGAAAATCGAATAGAATCGACTGTCTATACGACACTGTATATTTATGTATATTTATATATTTAAAAAAGCAAGAAGGGGTGAACCAAGATGGAAAAACGAGAAGGACAAAAATTAAAGCAGCAGCTATGGTTTTTGCTGCAAGTAAAATGATGACATAAGTGCACTGATGATATTTTGGTTAAGTTTCTTGTAAATCTTCGCCTCTGCTCTCAGTTTAAACGGTAAAAAGTGTGCGATACTGACGGTGTCGCATCACTTGGGTTTGCGCTTAGTACTCAGTACTGAGGATGTGGTTGTGGCTGCAGGCTTGTGTGTGTATGTGTAGATATGTGCTCTGTTTTTAGAGCCCTGGTTAAAGACTAGCTAGAAAAGCCACAGGAAATGGAAAAAAAAAAAAAAAGTTTCTTTGCATCTCCTGCTCTTTTCTTTCTTGCCCTCATTCCTTTGTCAGTGAAAAGAAGCAGATGGAGCCAAAAAAAATAATAAAATAAGTGAAAGTGTTAAAGAAGAGAAAAAATGGCTTTGTCCCAGCATGCAAGACTAAACAGAAAGACGGAAGTTTAATTATAAACTAAAATATCACCGAACTGGCAAGCTGTACTTGTGCCTTAGGGCTTTAAAAAAAAAAGAAAAAGAAAAAAAAAAAACTAATAACGAATACGAATAAATGAGAGACAAGATAATACAGAACAGGATAAACTGAGCAAATGATGAGGTGTAAGAGCGGTTAGAGTGATAAAACCCAAATAAACCCCGAGTCAAAATGAATGATTAACCAGAAGAATTTCCTAATAAGGCAATGACACACGTCGTGGTGTGCGTGTGCACATGAGTGCGCAGTCACACACACCTACGTCTGGCTGGTTGGTTAATTGATGTACAGCTGATTTTCAGTAGAAGCTCATGAACTGTGCACAGGAAGTGCTGCCGAGACTCAGACACGAGTGCAATCGAGCGTTTCTTAAAACTCCTGACCAGCATCCGTTGTTCTTGCGTGCGTCAGTTTGTGAAAGTGTTGCACCGCTGACAATCAGGGACACGACAAGCCACATAAACCCCCTGATGAAAAGTACAATAAAGAGGATTCGAACAAAGAGGACGCTTGGGAGAGAGAGAGAGAAAAACGGGCTGAAGGAGGCGTTTCGGGGAATGTTTCTCAGGGTTAATTAAAGTCTAGTTTATAGATAGTGATTAGATGGGCATTCTGATGCCGCTTAGAGAGTCTGAGAATCAGTCTGAACTTGAGGATTTGTTCTTCAAGTTCTCCCTGCATAGAGGAGGAATAGAGAAGCAAGGAAGAAGGAATAGCAATCTCTCTCAGCCCGTCTCTCTCTTTCTCTATGTTTCTCTCCCCAAGTCTCAGTCTCTCTCTCTCACGCTCTCTGTCAGTGTTTCTCGCTTACTTTCACAGTGTCTCTTGCTTTCTCTCACTCATGACCTAATTCATTTTGTGTGTGTATGTGTGTGTGTATCCAGCTGTTACCTGAACAAACCTAAGATGTGTGTGTGTGTGTGGTGGTGGTGGTGGGGGGGGGGGGGGGGGGGGGGGTTGTCAAGTTGAAACGAGTACTCGTCTCATCAGAATTCCAACACACTCACACACGTATAACAAATGGAATTAATCAGAAGTGGTTGATGGGGCGAAAACTATTCCATTTATATTTTTTGAGCAATAATGAATTTGCATGATTTAACATCGAAATAGTGAAATGAAACGTAGCATTAAAACTACATCCGGTTCTCCTTTAAAGATTACTTTAGAGTAAACTTACCATTCGAGCACCAGGATGATCTCGGTGCTGGTCTCGTACACCTCGTGCAGCCCCACTATGTAAGGGTTGGCCTTGGCTGCCTCGAGCACAGCGATCTCGTTCAGGATGTCAGCGCGGCAGTCCTCACCCTTCCGCCGTTTGCGCAGGAACTTGGCGGCGTATTCGTTCCCTGTGGCCTTTTCCACACACTTCTTCACCACAGCAAACTTCCCTCTGGGAAAAAAGAGAGAGAGAGAGAGAGAGAGAGAGAGAGGATTAATGATCATAGCCAAGAACATTTTTTCTAATTTTTGTGTTTGTATATTACATTAAAATTTGTAAAAAAAAAAAAAAAAAAAGAATTTAATGAAAATATCTTTTGAAGGATAAAGTACATGAATGATAATTAAATTGAAAACATGGAAATAGTTTCTTTTTTGTAAGAACAAAGTGAGACTAGAAGAAGCTTTCAAGTTATTGTCATAAAATATCCGAGCCAATCACGTGTCCGTATGCATATACAAAACATAATAAGGTGATTAGAGAGAGGTAAATGATGCTTCTATGCAAGATTCATTTAATCTTCTATAATACACTAGTGTATCTGGTACATTTTTACCCATGTTTTAGAACTGTAGGAATCTGAATTGATCGCTTCATCCTCATTACTATTGCATTAAATGTATTGCCGAGTAAACCCACAACTGTAGGAAAGTTCTCTTGTATTGGCCTATAATGGTTGACATTTTGTGTGTTTGGGAAAGCGTCTCATCAGAGCTGTATCATCAGAAGTCGTTTCCCCTCGGCAATAAGCAGGTCTCCCGCTTACCACGATGACTCACGCCTGTCGAAATCGGCATGCCTTTGATGTCACAAGCTGTCCTGGCATTTCCTTCTTGTGATGTGTACAAAAAAATTCTCAGTGGCATCACTAACCTTGAAACTGCTCTCACGGTTTCAGAAAGTTGATAATCAGAACAAAGTGAGACATTACAACCCCCTGCACTTGCTTATTATCATTTAAGTCACTTGAGCATTCCCTACATCGGATCTCCAGCCCACACTTCGACTCCCCCACATACATACACTAAACACACAATGTCCAGGCCACTGGTTTGTCCAACCCTTTGTCTGGCAAAAAAGAACAATTTGCTGGTAACTCCGCCTTCACTGCGTCCTCACAATAAGACGGCCTATAGCGTGTATGATGCACAGGGTGTGGGTGGTGGGGGACACAACAGACCACCCAGTACACCCTACTGATTAATAGTGCACCCATCTCTTGGTGCATCCTATCATGTAGGCACAAAAGAAGAATGCTGTGTTGTGGCGAAAAGGTCGAAGGGAACAACCCTGATAATCATAATTCACCATAATCACCATGCGAAAGTATCGCAGGCTGCAATCATCACTAATTCAGCATCTGTTGTTTGACTGTTGCAGTTATGCAGCATTTTTTTCAAATAATTATAAAAAGAATATATATATATCGAGCGTCCTCATTTGCCCCGCAGTATCGCTGATCTGCCACCTTAAAAGGTTTAAAAGGATGTTTTCATTCACTATGCAGACAGGAAACACACTTCGTGGTTACATGACCCAGATGCAGCAGTGGTTATAAATCCTGCACGAAACTAAACCAACACTGATACTTGTCCTCTACTTTTTTTTCTTCTTTAACGTGCTTGTCTGCGGGTGTGAGCGTGTGCTGAAACAGAAGCCTGAAAGAATATAAATGCAATTAAGCGTGTCTCTCTTCACTCTTAGTAAACACTGTTAAATTCATCTCCTAAAAACTTGCCACATTAAAATAAAGCTTCATAATCGAAATGAGAGTAGGAACCCAATCGGCCATGGTAGAAACAATAAAACTGCCTACAGCAATGAACAACCCATGGGATAGTAATAACCACTCCAATTACTACCCCAATGCCTCCAGCAGTTGAATGCAAAGTTGACAGGCCAATGGCCACAGGAATAGATATGGCAATGGCCAACCCAATGGCTATGGCAATATATACAGCTATGGACAGCCACTGCAATGGATACATGAATGGACAGCCCAATGGCCATGGCAATGGGCACTCCAAGGATACAGCAATGGCCATGACAATGAACAGTCCAGCAGCCACAGCAATGGCCAGCTCAAAGGCCAAAGCAATAGATACAGCAGTTGAATGGCCATGGCATTATAAAGCAATGGACAGTCAGGCGGCCATGGCAAAGCATGCACTAACTGACAGCTTAATGTCCATTGCAATTGGCCGGGATATAATCACTCCAAGACTACAGCAATGACCACAATAATAACCACCCTACCTCACATCTCTAATTGGATTATCATTCCTATGCAGGTTTATTTTGTCCCGAATACTCACCCAACAAATAAAATTCTACAAATGTGTGTGCTTTGTCTTCTTAATAGTCACCCTATCTCTAAAAACCTGGACGTACTCCTGTACCTGATCAGCACACAGAAAGCTAGATCAAGGCCAGGATCAGCTCCTTCATAGAACCCTTCAGGGAAATTCCTAAAATGACACTCAACCAAAAAGGGAAAAAAAAAAAAGTCAGAGCTCAAATTAGGTCAACATCCTATGCGGCGCTCAAAAGTAGGACACTTGCAATGACTTGTATATAACATAATTTAGGAAAATGAAGCAAGGATTGCCCATCATTGCAGAGGAATCTGTCTCATTTTGTCCAGTGATATCTGATTGCCTGAACAGTTCAGAATGCATAAGGAAGAGAGTGAGAGATTTCTTTGTCGGACGAAAAAAGAAACCATGCGCTCGTTTCCATTTATTCAAAGCGAGCTGCAAATGAGCATACTGCTGAAGCACTCCTGCAGACATCAAAGTAAGGACTGGTTAGAATGTGCAAAACACGAGTACCCTGAGGTATCCTCTCAGCCTGAAGCCTTACAGCTAGTCTATGAGTGCATGTGTGTTTGTCACATGCATGCAAGCAGGTGGTGTTTGGGTGCAGGACGGCATGATATTTTGACTGTCTGCAATCATGAAGCTCGATCTTCCCTCAGATCGGGACTTCTCTTTCAACTGAAGATCAGATAACACGCATTACATAAGGAACTATGTGCCCGTGACACATGCATGTGGGGTCATGAATGTTTTTTATTCAGTCAAAAAAAAAGAAAAAAGCATTCCAAGAATCTATGAAAGCAAACAGATTTTTATCACCATCTTTTCAGACCATAAATTGAAACCCATCTGTTGGTAGATATCCATCAGAGAAATGCCCTGCTGGAGTTTAAACACTACTGTCTGATTAAATGCTTGATATGTTAAACACCCAGTGTTGGAATTTTCCTAACATAGCGCTTATCTAAAAACCCTAAAACCATAGCAAATGCGGGATCTCAGATATATTATTGACATCCAGTGCATACAACTCTCTCTCTCTCTGTCTCAGTTTCTTTCTTCTTTTTATTGCTGCACCTCAGGGAATAGTGTCCACAACACTGAACATAAATCTTTTTTACTTAAGAACCAAATGCAAAGCCATAATTTTTGACTAAAAAAATATATTAGCACCACTTTTCTCTAGACTTTCAGCAGAGGTTTATGCAGATATATTACAAAAATTCACACCATCACTTCCTGGTGATCTTGAACCTGCAACTTTGTCAGTGTCTGTCTCAGTGAGGTGGTGTGTGTGTGTGTGTGTGTGTGTGTATATATGTATATACATACACACTTTTTTTGCAGCATATGTGATGTAGGTCACATTTTCCCAGGTGACAATGACATTTAATTTTTTAAAATCTAACCTACTAAGATTACTACTAAACCAAACGTCTTAAACCCAACAGGAAATAGGTTAAGGAATTATGTGAATTGCACCCCTGATTATCTTCAATGTAGACTCAAGTCAACTCTTAACTCAGCCTGACTTTATGGAAGCATTATGCATTTATATATACACATTAATGGATAGAATTCACACATTATAACCTGACCCAAAAAGGAAAAAAGTTACCCCAGCTGTATGCAGTTTAATGATTACAAACTAGCATACGGACTCCATAGAAGTGACGTGAAAATGAAAATCATTAAGCGCTCGTGCGATTTACGTTGATCGCCTTTGACCCAGTGTGCACGCGCGCTCTTTACTGTGACCTCATCATAAGACCCGGCGAGAGCGCGCGCAGTACTCAGAGAGATAGAGAGTGCACTATAGGGGCTTTACCTGCCGAGCTCTTTGCCGACCAGGTCGTAGTTGGTCTTAAACGGCTCTGTGCGGATCCGCGTGTGGATCTTGGTCACCATTCCGTTCTTATTCACGGCGGCGGAGTCCAACATCGCGGCGTTGAGAATGGCAACTTAAACCAAAACAATCAAACACGGTTTTAATCGCTGAAACCGCGAACGACTTTAGTCCATCAGGAGCAGACTGTCCTGCACCAAAGACACTGCAGCTGTTCCGGATTAATTAAGAGTCCAAACCCGTTTACATAAAGGCTCACACTCAAGTCAGCGTTAAGTTCCTAAAACAAAATCCTGTTCTTGACTCGTTTTTTTTTTCTTCGTTGAGTTGTTCTGTAGAATTAAAGACTGTGTACTCAGCAGTAAATACTCCAACGGCGCTCCGGGTGCTTTAATGAGTCGCGAGCTCTTAACTAAGCACGAGCACAAACACTCTGAACGATACTCCAATAACCCCGCCCCCTTCGCTGCAAAGTAGCTCACCAGCCAATCGCTGTAAGGGGGCGGCGTTAAGTTCCTAAACACGTGGTTCTTGAGGTTCACAAACTTTTCAACACTGAGAGGATAAGAATGCATTACATAGCATAAAATACAATGTAATTAGTGGTGCTTGCGAAGCGATGCACTACTATTATAATCTCACAGGCTTATTTTTTTCTTCTTTTTCTTTTTTTTCTTCTTCCGTATGAAAGTTTGGCGCGTAACTAGTCCCGCACCGTTTGTCGTAGACCCATGGATGAGGTATCAAATCGTGCGGCTTGTTCGGGAATGGGGTGCTATGACCTTTCTAATAGACTTAACATTGAGACCAACATCAGCTATGACATCAGCTACATCTATGACTATGACATAGGAAGCTCTATGACGTCACGGCAAAGCACCACTCACAGTTTCTTCAGAAAATGCGCCTCTCTAATTAGGGCCCAAGCACTATGACATCAGCCCTATGTCGTCATAGTGTGTGAAGGGCCCTCTTGTTAATATTGTTCTTTAATAAATATGCGCTAAAAATGTATGTTAAATCCTAATCTTAAATTTGTATATTGTATATGCTTCAGATGTATTTATCTAGAAGGGGTGTTCAAGTCAAACCGGGACTTTTGATTGTGCAGAATGACAGAACAGTTATTAGAGTAAAAATATATATACCTTTATTTCTCTTTAAAATCCCCTCCCACACTAATGCACTGATCCCAGTGTTTCACAAGTGCTTGGATACCATCAAGCTTGTATTCTCAGTACGCCGGAGCCATAATCATGTTGCTTACTTCACGTATGAAACGCTGGCCTCCCAGGAACTCCTTTAATGGCCCAAACATGTGGAAATGGCATGGAGTGAAGCAAGAACTATACAGGGAATGTGGCAATAACTCCGAGCCAAGTTCTTGTGTTGTGCAAGTGGTCTATATGTGTGGTTGTGTGTACAGTTCCAATAGACATCTATGTCTCTCCTGCAGATTGGTGACAAGAAGTTTTTCATCAGGTGTTCCACCCGGTGAATGGTTACGAGAACGACTGCAGTGGGCTCCAAGCCACCTCAGCTGGGATTGTCAATCGTGGATGTACAGCCTTCATTAAAATGTTTGAAAAAAGGCCGTATGTCCCGGTTGAGATGGCTCAAATGTTTTACTGTGGCTAAGAGTCCCATCACTGTACTGTGCTTGAAGTATTCTGTAAATGTTAATTGGTTTTATGCTTTCATTCACAAGAAATGTACTCACTGGTCCCAGTTTGACTTGAACACCCCTTCTATCTATCTATCTATCTATCTATCTATCTATCTATCTATCTATCTATCTATCTATCTATCATAGAACACATCTTCATTATGATACTGTCACTGCAATCCAGAGAATGTTATTTATATTCACAGTAACTTTGGTTTCCACCACCGTAACAAAATTTGAAAACTGCAGACTCTGAGTTATAATTCATGGATCCCTGGAGAGACCCCGCTTAGAGATGCATTCATTTTTCACAGAAAGAGCTGCTCTTGCTACTTTTAAAAAGATAGAAATGTACTGTAGATAATTTTTTTTGTATCTATATGCGTTGTCTTTTTTAAACCTGTTCTCATACGACAATAAGTTTAATATAGGCTGTTGCTATGCACTGTGATCTGTCATCTGTCATCTATGCACTGCTATATACATTGTCAGCTCACTTCTATCCCATCCATCTACTCATAAAGACAGCCATATCATCACACTGATCCAATGTTATGTCCTGTATGGTATGCATGATCTTTTTGAGCACAGCAGTAGCACTGACATGTTTGAATGTATGCCATTGATACGAACGCACCAGGTGGTGGGATTTTTATGCATGTCCCTGCCTTCGCTGAGAAACTATGCGCCAGCTACCAATGGTCTTGTGGATGGAAACCAACATAGATAAAAGTTAGAGAATGATTAACTTGGACTGTATTTGAAAAATGATTAGCTTGGTTAGTACATCATGCATTTGTACTAGCATTGCAAAAACACTACTATCATGCCAGCTTGCTAAGAATGATCCACAGGACAAATGAATCTGCTCAGTTGTGGTCCCTTCCACTGATGGATAAGGTAGAGATGGGTGATGACAAACATAGCAAGAATTGAGCTCCACTCATTGTAATTGTGTACAAAGTGCTTCGGTGATTTTAAGTACAAGGTACAGTAGGAGAACATAATACAGAGGCATTTCTAATTGTAGGGATTTAACTGGTGTCTGAAATAGAGACGTGCCCCCTAAGACACACTGTAATACAAATTCTTGAACATAGTCGAAAACGTACATTCACCTAAAATATCCTAAGTTCAATACAACGTTTTAGGAAGTGTGTGTAAATGTAGTTTGGCAGAAGGAAGTGCTAGAACAAGGATAAGCTTGTAGGCACTTATCTATGTGTTTATAAGTGTGTATAAGAGCCAAGGAGAATAGGAGATGAGTGTTTGTAAAACACAAAATATTTACAGCCTGGTGAAGTGAGTCCCGTCAACTACTGTTCAGCATAAAAAAATCTTTCACCTCATCATCAGATGCCTAGGAATGTGTGTGTGTGTGTGTGAGTGTGTGTCTGTCTGTGAGTTGATGGTAGCCAGCTGACAGACATATAACCGGGGCCTTAGTCAGAAAGGGTCATGACCTCCCTCTGCAAACGAGACAGAGCAGGAACAAGAGAGGATCCAAATGGCAATGCCTTCAGACTCGACCCGCTAAAATTATACGTTTCAATAAGAGAAACCGAGTGCATGTGCAAAAAAGTGACGGCTGTGTTAACACTTTTACAATATTAGCACAACACAACAGCTCATTTGGCACCTCATGTATATTTCTACTATATGAACTCTAAGTTATGGCCGTTTTTTTGGGGCGGGGGTTTTTAGGGGGGGGGGGGGGGGATCCATCTGAGTCCAGCTCAGTTTTTTGTTCTTAAAGACTATTGATTCAATTCACCAGGTAATTAAAAAAAAAAAAAAAAAAAAGGTGTAGGGAAACACCAAATTGTGTTCGACCACATAACAACAGTAAATGATCATACCAGGCTCATTTCTGACTGCTAACTATATCAAACTATTTTTACCCAAGCAATAACAGGAGTTCGGGGAACTGTTAGGACAAATAAACACAAAATAGACCCAAAAAATGCCTTTTCTATTTCTGATCACTTTGCATGTGGTGTTTG
Organism: Clarias fuscus; assembly: GCA_030347435.1. Taxonomy (NCBI): domain Eukaryota; kingdom Metazoa; phylum Chordata; class Actinopteri; order Siluriformes; family Clariidae; genus Clarias; species Clarias fuscus. Next base: position 22,261,963 of record CM059222.1, on the reverse strand, counting down.
TGCGCATCTAAAAACCCATTTTCCAGATGGTCCTGATTAAACCCAAAAGCATGTGATGCCGGGGTTGGCATTACTGTGTCTGTTTTCGGTAGAATGTGCAAATAATGTTCCCTTAGCTCAGAGTTTAGGTCAAGTCAGAGTTCTGAATCCTGCTTTAGGTGTGTAGCCTCTCATTCACACAGGTGTTTATGCAAAAGAGGAAGTGTACCTACATATTAGACAACACTCAAAGGGAGAATTAAAGCAAGACATGATTATGTGTCTGCTTCATAACGTTGAGCGTATAATGTCTAGGTCTTACGCATGCTGTTATTTCGTGTTGTGTTATGCTATTATTATGAAAAGGACAAACGGATCATCACTGGGCCATGTAGAATACAAGTCCAGTCTATACTCATCAGTAGCAGTATAGTTCATGGAGTGATAAGTAATGATTGTGAAGTCTGTTTACATGATAATAATGCACAAAAAGATTATGAAGTCAAGTTGTATTGCATAATATGTTTTAAAGAAGTGGAGTTGTAGAGCAAAGGTACGAAGTTTGTTTGGGTGGAAAGCGCCATTTTAATTTCATGCAGGTTGTACATTTACAACTATTTTTGCCAAACATTTTGGACTCAAGTCTGAATTGGATCCCAAGTTATTGATAGATCATCGAGTCCATCAACTGATGATGTCTGAGTTTAAGACAGAGTCTCAGAAGCTGAAGGCTGAATTGGGTCCCAGGTCAAAGACCATTGGCTCCAACATACAATGTCTAAGTCAAAGTTGGAATTGGATCCAAATTCAGAGACCACCGATTCCCAATGATGATGCTTTAGTCAAAGTCGAAGCAGCTGAAGTCTGAAATAGATCCAGAGTCATATATCATTATTTCCAATTGACAGTGTCTGAGTCCAATTTAGAATATCAGAAGCTCAACTGTGAATCGGATCTCCTATCACAGACTACTATAAAGATCCAAATAAAGATGTATATATAAAGTCCAAAGTCTTAGAAGCTCAAGACTGAATTGGATTCCAGTTCATAGATCATTTTGTCTGAGTCAAAGTCTGAGTTATAGATTCTCAGCTATGAATTGGATCCCAAGTCACTGATAGATCATTGAGTCCAAGTGGCGTCACTTCCGAGTCAAAGTCTGAGTTTCAGATGCTCATGTCTGAAATGGATCCTAAATCAGAGATCACCAAATCTAATTAATGAAGTCTGAGTCTCCAATGATTAAGTCAGAATTCTGATGTCAAAATGATTGGCAAATGAACCAAAATAGATTCACAGTCACATTTTCCCTTAAACAAGTTTCTTAACTTGGTGCCAATGTGACACGTCTTAAAAACATATTGCACAACATTGATCTGCACTGTAAACCCGAATAAGTTGGCAAAACTAAAAAAAATTGAGGTAATCAGTTACACCAAATTTTTTAAGTAATGATGATCAGTTTTTGAGTTTGTTGAACTCATTCATATTAATCATTATTTACTTGCATTATTGAGTAGCCTAACTATACTATTTAATATCAATTATAATTTTTTTTAGTTGTCAAATAAATTGTTGTTGGTCTTTCGGCTGCTCCCGGCAATGGGTCGCCACAGCAGACAATCCGGTCCGCACACGAGCTCGGCACAGGTTTTATACCAGATGCCCTTCCTGACACAACCCTCCCATTTTAGCTGGGCTTGGGACAGGCACTTACGTCTGTCAGGCGAATAAGGCCTTATATAAGGCCTTACGTATGGCAGGCGAAACACCCACCACTGATCCACCAGTGCCCAATTGCCCTGATGACATCAGACACAAAATCGCTAAGCTGAAAGATTTTAAGTTGGTGGAACTTTAAGGTGACAGTTACTGTTACTTAAGTACTTACAGTT